>LR812535.1:23188567-23626067 GCA_903798195.1 Danio kyathit | reverse complement strand
CGATTGCTCCAATTGTTCCGATTCAGTTGCTTATCGGAGAAATGACTAGGAATAATACTGTAAAAGGCAGAAAACGGTTAAACTATTTGCTCTACAAACAAGTGTTTGCATGGCTATACAGACAAAGCAGAATAATAAAATATATAAAATATAAAATATAATATAATATAAAAATGAATGAGGCGCTCAGTGGCGCAGTAGGTAGTGCTGTCGCCTCACAGAAGGTCGCTGGGTCGCAGGTTCGAGCCTCGGCTGGGTCAGTTGGCATTTCTGTGTGGAGTTTGCATGTTCTCCCTGCGTTTGCGTGGGTTTCCTCCACAGTCCAAAGATATGCGGTACAGGTGAATTGGCTAGGCTAAATTGTCCGTAGTGTATGAATGTGAATGAGTGTGTGTGAATGTTTCCCAGAGATGGGTTGCAGCTGGAAGGGCATCCACTGCGTAAAACACATGCTGTATAAGTTGGCGGTTCATTCCACTGGTGTAAAAAGAAAATGAATGAATGAATAAAAATGAACGTAAGTGAATGAGACCGGAAGGCTCAAGCCAAAAAGATTCAAATGGCTGTGGGGGTATATATATATATATACCCCCTGTTTAATTTTCTCCCGTTTTCTGTTTAACAGAGAGCAGATTTTTTCAACCCATTTCTAAACATAATTGTTTTACTTTTTGCCTTGATGATAGTAAATAATACTTTACTAGATATTTTTTAAGACACTTCTATACAGCTTAAAGTGACATTTAAAGGCTTAACTAGGTTAATTAGTTTAACATAGACAGGTTAGGGTAATTAGGCAAGTTATTGTATAACGATTGTTTGTTCTGTAGACTATCGAGAAAAAATAATTGCCTAAAGTGGCTTTTAATTTTGTCCTTAAAATGGTGTTTAAAAAATTAAAAACTGTTTTTATTCCAGTCAAAATAAAACAAATAAGACTTTCTCCAGAAGAAACAATATTATCAGACATACTGTGAAAATGTCCTTGCTCTGTTAAACATTATTTGGGAAATATTTAAAAAAGAGAAAAAAAATCAAAGGGGGGCTAATAATTCTGATTTCAACTGTGTGTGTGTGTATATATATATATATATATATATATTTTTTTTTTTTTTTAATAGCTGATACAAATAGCGCTTTGCATATAGATAATTCATAAGAAATATCACAACACTCATAACAAACAATACTGAATTTATCGCATATCTTCCCAGGTATCTAGCAGACCCTACTACTAGGACCGTTTCAAAGCCAGCTTCTAAGGAATAAGCAAGAGAAAATAACAGAATCCGTGGATGCAAACTCGATCTCAATTAGCCATTTATGTCCTTACTGTAGTCATTATTTCAGCTTTGAGTCAGTTTAGTGATGTTTAATAATGAATTCAGCTCGATTCAATGTTCATTGTCACTTTTACCTACAGTGTAAGGTTTAATGACTAGGGCATTGCAATTGACCATGTGTGACCCTGGACCACAAAGCCAGTCTTAAGGGTGCATTTTTATGGAAATTGAGATTTATATAATCTGTAAGCTGAAAAAATAAGATGTAGTGTTGATGTAGTGTTTATTAAGATATAGGACAAAGTTGGCTGAGATATAATCTGAAATCTGAGGATGAAAAGAAACTACTGAAAATAATGCTTTTAAAGTTGTCGAATTAAGTTCTTACCAATGCACATTACTAATCAAAATGAAAGTTTTTTTATATATTTATGGAAGGAAACTAAATATCTAAACAAAACATAATTTTTAGTTATTATTCTAATGATCTTTGGCATCAAAGAAAAATGTATCATTTTGATCAGGGGTCACATGTCAAGTCACGTCGTGTTTATTTTTATAGTGCCTTATAATCTAGATTGTGTCAAAGCCACTTCACTGCTGAACATAAAAAGAAAAAAAGCCAAGTAACATTAGGACATATTCAGCATTCTGTATCAGGCAGGCAGCAGAGTAATGGTAGAATGCTAGTATAGTTTTGGTAAGATTAAAACTGATTGAGTTTAAACTTAACTGAGTTTGATATGAATGTCGCTGTTAAAAGATGATACACTGAAGAGCATCTTCCACAAATCAAGCAAGCCAGAGGTGACAATGACAAGAACTAAAACTCTACCAATTAAAAAAAAAAAGTTTCTAAAATGGCATTTAGTTTTAGTTATATTTTAGTCATCCGAATCGTTTTAGTTGACTACATTTCATACGATTTCATTGAAAATTTAACATGTTCAGTAAAATCAGAAAACATCAATTAAGCATATTCATGCATTCATTTTCTTTTCGGCTTAGTCCCTTTATCTATCAGGGGTCGCCACAGCGGAATGAACCACCAACTTATCCAGCATATGTTTTACGCAGCGGATGCCCTTCCAGCTGCAACCCAACACTGGGAAACACCCATACACTCTTGCATTCACACACATACACCAAGGTCAATTTTAGCTCATTAAATTCACCTGTACCGCATGTCTTTGGACTGTGGGGAAAACCGAAGCACCCGTAGGAAACCCATGTGAACGCAGGGAGAACATGCAAACTCCACACAGAGATGCCAACTGACCCAGCCGGGCTTGAATCAGCGACATTCTTGCTGTGAGGCGATTGTGCTTCCCACTGCGCCACCGTGGCGCCCAATTAAGCATAAATCTACCATTTCTAATTACATTATATACTCTTGGAGAAAAGACTTTTTATTAATATGAATAATATTAAGGTGTGAATACAATCACAGATTGTTACTGTTGTGACTTAACATTAAACAAACTCCTTTCATAAAATGCACTGTTTATAATAACTTAGCTATATATAGCATTCTTTAATTATTTCATGCAGACACATTCATTTGCATAAATGAAGTATAATTAATACTAAGTTACTGTACTGAAGTTATTAGATCAAATGCTGTTTTCTTTTCTTTTTTATATTAGACTGCTGTTGGTTTATAACATCGTACTCCCCAGAGACGAATCCAGAGAAGAGATGTCAAGGAGAATCTCAGACCAGTAAATTGTGGGGGAAATCGCAAATTGAAAAGTGAAGGTAAAGCATTGAGCGTGTTTATGGAGAATATAGAGCAGACATTTTCAGTTTACAATTGTACTGCATTTTGTCCTTTAGTGACACTTAAACTTAAACATCTTTTTCATCAAGTTTTACATTTGAACAGCTGCAAGGTCTGACTGTTTAACATAGTATATTATTAAAGTATTGTACTACCTCTACACTTTAAATTTGAAGATACCAACAACATCCAGAACTAGCTTCCATGTACTGTATGTGGTCAGTTGATACGATTTCAACTGATAAGGCTTTAAATGGTTATGAAAATACCATGCCACATTATGTTCACATATGTTATGTCACCATTCCATTATCACCACCAACAGTCAAATGCTGTAATGGTGTGTGATTATCGAATGTATTCGATGCTAAAAAGATATGCTTATAAACACGATTCAAGAAGGAGCAAAACACGGACAAATGTAGGCTAAATTGGTCTTTGTTGTGTGATTAAACTAGTAAATACACAGAAAAATGTCAAAATGTCTGCCATGGTTTGTTGTGACTCAAACATAGTTAAGAGTTAAGAGAATAAGTGCACACTTAAAATCCCTCCAGTCATAGTCACTGCATGGTGAGAACCGGCTTTCACATCGGACGCAGCAAGCGCTGCACAATGAAACCCATTCATTTCAAGGTCAGTTTGTTGCTGGCCAACGAAAAGCACAAGAGTAGTGGAGCATCGTCGACTAGCTTGCATGTGTGTCATGGTTAAATTTCAAAATTCCTCTCTGTGGATATTCCGGTAATGTACATCTATAGTTCTCTATGCATGAACCGCACATGCTCTCTGCAAAAACAAAGTCTGCTAAAATAATGCCCTGACAGGACATTTCTGTGTAGTATATTGTACTGCCTGCAATAGACGCTACTGTGCTGTAATGGCAATGTTAGTAAAATGTCAATATATTTTTTTTAAATCAGTATAATTTAAGTAATTGAGTGACATTGATATTATATGACACTATCATTTTACTACAACAACGTGTAGTGATGTGATTAACTAACGCTATAAGAAGCAATGTACACTAAAAATGCTGAATTGTTTCGACCCAAATGTGGGTAAAAAAACAACAACATATATTCAAATAAAAAATGTTCTTTTTTTTACCAAATTTTACCCAGAGGTTTGGTTTGGTTTACCCAAATCTGGGTTGAAACAGTACATAATTTTTTTAGAGCGTATATTTCATACTGTGCCAAATCTGCTGCTGATTATTTCCTTATTTCCTTCAATTTCTGTATGGTAGAAAGACATGTATATTTTTTTCTATTGAATTGTCCCATTCTTGTTTACTGACTGACAAGGACCCCATCACAAAGTGTCTCCAGACGTCTAGAACTTTTTCTGTTCATTACAATGTTGATGTTGTACAATTATTAATTCATTCATTTTCCTTCGGCTTAGTCCCTTTTTTCATCAGAGGTCACCACAGTGGAATGAACCGCCAACTTGTCAAGCATGGTCTACATGCTCTTCCAGCTGCAACCCAGTACTGGGAAACAAATATACAGGAGAACATGCAAACTCCACACAGAAATGCCAACTGGCCCGGCCGGGACTCGAACCATTGACCTTCTTGGTGTGAGGCGACAGTGCTAACCACTGAGCCACCATGTCGCCCGTTGCACAATAAGCTTATTATAAAACTAATTTGATTCAAATCAGAAACTCAGTTCACTTCAATTTTTTCAGTTCGATAAGTTCATCATTTATAAATCAACTCTACAGAAGGTAAAAGTTCTGTTATTCCGCTTGAGTCAACATTGATTTAGTTCAGTTCAATAACAGTGTTGATGTTGCATCATTTGACAGCTATGAATAAATTTTTGATTCAGCAATAGAAAGCTCTGCAGAAGACAATAGTATCATTTAGCTCAGTGTTTCTCAACCACGTTCCTGGAGGACCACCAGCTCTGCACATTTTCCATGTCTCCTTAACCAAACACACCTGATTCAGATCATCAGCTCATTAGCAGAGACGGACAGACCTGTAATGGGTGTGACAAACAGAGGAGGCATCCAAAACATGCAGTGTTGGCGGTCCTCCAGAATTGTGGTTGAGAAACACTTAGCTCATTTCAGTTTAAGTTCTGTTGTAATCCAACATTGATATTATTAAATATTAATTTTCTTTTAAACCCCAAGTTCTGTACAAAATCCGAAGGGGACTGTTGCAAGAAAAGCCAAAAGCCAAACTGCATAAAAGTGAGTGCATTTAAATATAAAACAGAAATAAAACACTGCCTCTAATTCAAAATGCATTTTCCTCCGCTCAACTATGACAATAACATCCAATCATTCAAAGCAGGAAGCATTGAAATTCCACATTAGAAACGAAAGAGAGAGAGAGAAAGAGAGAGAGAGAAAGAGAGAGAGAGAGTGAGGGAATTTAATAAAAGGACCAAGACACAGAAGAAGAAGAAGAAGAAGAAGAAGGAGAGAGGAAAACAGGCAGTGGCGCCCGAGCGAGCCGCATTAGCCAGTGTAGCGCTGGTCGTCCTCTCTGCCGGTCCTGCCTGTGCTGATTTTAATGAGTCATTTCGATGCACGCTATGAAGATTAGGTGCCGGTGACGGCACTTCGCCATCTGTAAGGTAGCCGAGCGGTCACAGTAATCCATCTCACACTCTGTGTCGAGAGTAGAGAGACGGCGGGACAAGGTCACTACAGGTGGAACCACTAACGCAACGACAGAATGGTACCCGGAAACCTTTTCCGAGAAGCCGTTTCTCACAAGATTTGTTTTTATTTACCGTGAGGTGACTGTGCTTGAGATCAAAGATGGAAAAAACTGAGCTTTTTTCTTTCATTTGGAATCACTGTGCAGCAATTTTGGGTCTGGGTGACCGGTTAAGATAAGATGTTATGAAAAGTTACGGCTCGAATTCCTTTCAAAGCGCTAAACTAAGCCTCAATGTATATATGGAGTGTTTTTCAGTCGCTAAGTGGTGTCAAGGATCTTTGAGCAAGCTGTAAATCAAGAGTGCACCTTGGCTATTTACAGCAAATTATACAGCATGAATGATTCAGTGATTAGAAACATTCTGGCATTCATTACTTTCGCAAGGTCTGAAGGACTTAAACACTGCTAGCTCTTCACTGTGTACAAATGCCCAAAACCTTGAGAGAGAGAGAGACGGAGAGAATCACAGGAACGAATTTATTTAAAATACATGCTCAGATATTAATAACACTTGAGACTTCAGATCATCCTTATTAGAAAGCGCTCAAGTTTTTGTTAGTAAGATGGCTGCTAAACTTGCTTTTAGACTGGCTTTTGATTAATAGGGATGTGTCAAAGAGAAAGTCGCTTTTAACCGCCTGTGTATGTGCGCTACAAGTGTAAGGTTATTTCATTATTTTTTTTCTACCGCTGTGATTAGAAACATGGGGAAGAAGGTAAGACAACAGTGGAAAGAGACGAAACCCCGACTGTCTGCGTAAATGCATACAAATTGCTGCTGATGAGGTCTTTACTGGGAGGCTGTTTATCTCGTAATACCTCTAGTTTTAAAACAGCACACTGTCCCCGCTCTTCAGGTGTTCATTTGAATAGACCGAGCTGAATGAGTCATTCTGTAATTGATCCCTGGGGGACGAGGATGTCTAGGCCCACCGAATCCACATTTCCCCCAATTACGAATGCCGCCGCGCTCCAAAAACAGAATCAGAGCGTACATCCCAGTCAGAATGCCTGTGTTACTACCCACAACCTCACAGACACTAGCTGCCTTCATTGGGGCCCTACAAATGACTCACTTCTTCCTGCACACTAAGCTATAGCCGCTTGCATTGCATCACAACATAATTTATTTACATTCATTTATTCATTGATTTTCTTTTCGGCTTAGTCCCTTTATTAATCTGGTGTCGGCACAGCGGAACGAACCGCCAACTTATTCAGCATATGTTCTACGCAGCGGATGCCCTTCCAGCTGCAACCCAACACTGGGAAACATCCATACACACTCATTCACACAGATACGCTATGGACAATTTTTAGCTTACCCCAACTCACCACCACATGTTTTTGGACTTGTGGGGAAAACCGGAGCACCTGGAGGAAACCCACGCAAACACCGGGAGAACATGCAAACTCCACACAGAAACACCAACTGACCCAGCCGAGGCTCGAACCAGCGACCTTCTTGCTGTGAGGCGAACATGCTAACCACTACGCCACCGTGCAGCCACATTCATGAAGTGAACTTGTGTAAATAAATATACATAATATCACATAAAAATGAAGTATTTCATAATGTATTAATATTATTACATATCAATGTAAATTATGTAAAATAACACATATGGTATAGACCATTTTGAGGGATGTAAACAATAACAATGGTCCTAATGTATTTCCTGTTTTACATTTTTAATTTCCATAGCTTCCGAGAATCCTGAAAGTTCCACATATTGATCAATGATGTTATGATAGCTGATTTAAGTCAGGATTGAATTGCCTCTTGTTACAGTTATGAAATAGATTGAGAACAAGCAGGAAATGTTCATGAGCCGATGACATCTCTACATTAAAATAGTCTACACTCATTTGATATTTTTATATTGGAGATGGACAAACTAGGGCCCATGGGCCAAAGTTGGCCCATGGTAACCTTTGATTTGGCCCTCCATCCCATCTGAAAAGAGAGGGAGAATGATGGGGATGGTTTCGAGATTGTCAATTTAAATTTAATGTAGCCCTTTGTTTGTTTGTTTTATTGTTAAAAGCTAACTGAAATAAAATGTTTCAATTAAATGGTGTAAATTATTCCGATTTTGTTTAAATGTACATACTGTCACCCGACAATCCAGAGACTTTAGTGAGCAAATCAAGTGAAAGGCAGATTCTGACTGACTAGTGTATTGATCATTGAACTCCACTGTGTTATAAATGTAATTGTTTATGTTTTTATTGCAATAACTTATAATATTAAAAAGTTATACTGCATTAGCTAATACGATTTAAAGAAATGTTTTCTATTTATTTTGAAATATTAGGAAATAAATTAGGAAATTACACATGGCAACTTTAATGTAATATAGTTTGGTATATTTACCTTCGGCCCATGGCATATGATGATATTTGGATTTTGGCCCTTTATACAAAAAAAAATTGGGCACCCCTGATTTATATAAAAGATTGATTACATGACCAGAAGGATAAGGAAATTTCAAAGTGTGATAGGAGATGATTCCCATCCACTGAAGCCTTTTTTTGCACTGTTGCCCTCTGGAAGAAGGTTCAGAAGCATTAAATGCTTTGATCACACTTTATTTTGATGGTCCAATTTAAGTTACATTGCATTTACATGCCAACTAATTCTCATTAGATGGGATTGAGGTTACGGTTAGAGTAAGTTGACATGTACTTGCAAAGTGTCTTATACGTAGTCAGATAAATGTCTGTTGAAGGAGCAGTATTAACAGATGTTAAGCAGACAGTCTACTACTCAAATGGCTTTCTAATACTGTAGATATATATTCACCTTTGTTCCTGAGGCCATAAGGCTTTATAACCTTACACTTTAGCAGGTTTTTTAAATTTGTAATGTATAGGTCATTCCTTATTGTTTTTTTTTTTGTAGTATTATTATATTTATGAGGTTATTATGAAGCATGCTGGATTGTGGTTTTTAATATTGTTTGTTTGTAAGTGATTTATCTCTATGTTTGTTGTATCATGATGCTACTGCCATGAAGTTGTTAAACTTAAACTAAATGATGCTCTACAATTTTTCCACATTCAAAACCAAAACCATTTAAAAAATTAAAAATACAATAAAATTGTTAATATAATTAGAATTTACTCCTGTTTCATATTTTAACATATGTTAATGTGTAGTTTATTCACATCATGGCAAAAGCTATATTTTCTGGATCATAACTCCAGTCTTCAGTATCACACGAGAAATAATTCTAACATCCTGATTTGATGGAAAAAAAAGCTGTTGTTAAAAAAAGCTGCTTAATTTTCATTATAATTGGATGAAAAATTTTAAAAAGAAAAGCATTTATTTACTTGTTTGATGGTAATTTTACTTTAATCAAGATTTATTGTAACTTTGATCAGTTAAATGCATTTTTGTAGAAAAAAATATTTCATTTTTCACATATTTCACAGAAAACGAACCATTTTTTTGATGATAAACTAGTTGAATATATTACTATGAGGGCAACACGGTGGCTCAGTGGTTAGCATTATGGCCTCACAACAAGAAGGTCTCTGGTTCCAGTCCGTGTGGTTTTCTTTTGGGTGCTCCGGTTTCAACCACAGTCCAGAGACGTGCACTTTAAGTAAATCGAATAAAATAAATTGGCCGTAGTGTATGAGTGTGTGTGAATGAGTGCGTATAAGTGTTTCCAAGTACTGGGTTGCAGCTGGAAGGGCAACCGCTGAGTAAAACTCAGAATAGTTGGTGGTTCATTACGCTGTGGCATCCTCTGAAATAGAGACTAAGCTGAAGGAGAATAAATGATTACTATGAACTATTCGGTAATAATTTAAATGCATAATTTAAACCAGTGTAATGATACAGTACTGTCTGCAATGCCGAATGTACTGATTATTCAATATACACACTTCCTCCCTATATTTTGCCTTGACCGTGAATATAGCTGAATGCACTGTAAGGCCACTACTGTGCGATTGGCACATACACACTGAGTGCAAACAGCTACACTATTGTACCACTGAACACACCACAAAACATGTCTCTCTGTATCTCTATCTCCATCTGATCTTCCAGAGTTTAAATGACAGCTACCCGCGTGCTTAGTGAATGGGCACGTAGGCTTGCACTGGACGACAGGAAAATGGAAAACAGCATGCGTGAATTGCTGACTGGAGGTCAGTCAGACAGAAGCAGAACTTCAGGATATAAATACAATTCACCTTCCCGTTCCACTGCAGCCACTGACTCACTGAAGTCAGAACAGAGACCATCTTTCAAAAGTCTCTTCAAAAGTTCTTACACAAGTAGAAAAGGTTTTTTATTATTTTTTTTTGTATTATTTTCACCCCATCCTGCAAGACCGAAGCTTTAAAAATAAAACCAGAAGACATGTTTTTTGCTTTCTAGACAGTGCAACTAGACTTACAATAAAACAAAAAAAGCAAAACATATTCAAAACAACTGATGGTGTATGAAAAAAACAAAATATTTTATTTTTTTAACATGTGCAGAAAGTGTTTGGAGGGCATTAATGTCTGTAGGACATGGCAGAGCTTCTCGGTTCAGACCCAAAGCTGTGGTGATGGAGTGGCTGCGAGTTAATTACTGATTACCTCTGGGGCCGTTCACCTGTGAGCCCATCATTACCTCACACCCACGCCAAGCAGGTGCCATCCCTGGTTGTCCGCCACGCTTGTCTACTGTGGCACGATTCCCTGGCCTGGGTCTAAAACCACAGGGGCGCATGGCACAGCTCGAACCCTATAACATCTAGCGCTATCTGGCCAGAGGTCATCTTCTCCATTCTCTCCCTCCCCTCCTATCTCCGCTGGATCTGGATCTCTGTCTTTGGCCTGGCTTGAGGACACACGGGCAGGGAAACAGCTGGCCTACGCCTGCCCGCTTGGACATGGCACTTTTAGAGCATGGATAGTGGTGCCCACCACACCAGCTGATCCTCTCCCAGGGTCCCTGTCACGATGATGTCTTCATCGCTAACCGGAGCAGACGCCCGCTCCTGGCAGCAACTGGAGGTGACAACAAATCCAATTATCTCCCCTCCATGGAGCCCAGGCAGCCCATGCCGGTGTGACAGAGACGAGGACGGGGACAGGCAATGCCCTGCCCATGCCATTCCATTTTAGTGGACAAACACACAAACCACTGCCCCATCACTCTAGTCACAGGGACAAGAGGACAAACAGAGGGCTCCTGTGGTCTAAGGGCGGAAAACACAAAGAAACTGACTTAAAGAGAAAGTGATAATAAGATGGATAACCACCTGATAATATCATGCATTGAAAGGCAACTTCTGTTTAGATTTTGATAAGATTCCCTCTTATTTTGCCATATTCTAAATCACTTTTGCAGTAATGCGCGAGTACTCGTGAATGAAGGAACCCATGTTATGTGGCTTATAAGTAGGGCCAGACAGAATCTGTGGTGATTTTTTGCTATTTCTGTGTAGAATTTTGTAAAAAAAAAAATCTGTGGATTTATGCGGAATGATTTTGGGAATATCATAACTAAAAACCTAATACACGAAATAAAAAAATAATACATTTTTAACTTTTATTTAATGTTTACAGTGCAAATCCAATTAGATCAAACGTATTTGGTAAACAAAGCAAGTCTCTTATATAATATATCTACTGAAAGACTCTCATATATTATATCTGCTGAAAAAATTACTTTACAAACTGTATTGTAAATGAATCAAATGAACATTTTCATATTAGTCAATAATATTACTGAAAATAATTAAAAAACAGAATAAATGTAAATGTACACACATTTAAGCAAGTAAATACATAGACTAAATGATGAGCTTAAATTTCTGCACGCGCATAATCTGTGTGGGCCTACTTATAAGTCAGATTGAAGAGAAGTGAAAGCAGGATGAATCCGCCTTCAGCTACTACGCCTCTCGTAGCTGTAATCAACTTCCAGAAATGATCAGATGTGCTCCAACATTAGGCACATTCAAATCAAGACTGAAAAAACATCTGTTTAGCTGTGCCTTTACTGAATGAGCACTGTGCTACATCCGACAGATTTCACTAGTATGTCTTCCTTTTCTTTTTCATTCTTTTAGAACCCGTTTTAACACATTTTAATCAGTTTTTATCTTTTTTTAATCACTTTTATTATTTGTTTTTATTTTCTTATACTTGTCTCTTTTATTCTTGCTTATGTAAAGCACTTAGAATTGCCACTGTGTATGAAATGCGCTATACAATTAAACCTGCCTTGCCTAAGATATTGAAATCCAAAAAAGGAACCAAAAACAATGTCGAAATATTCCATGTGACTTCAGTGGTTCAACTATAATCATACAAAGCTCCAAGAGCATCTTTGTTTGCCAGAAAAACTGTAAAAACAACTTTGTTTGCCTATGTCTTCCACATCAGTGCACGTGAAAGAGAAGACATGTGTGAACAAAGTCATTTTTCCAGGTTTTTTGGCACACAAATTTGTTCTTTGTATAATTATAGTTAAACCACTGAAGTCTTGAGTTTGAAATGACATTAGGACATATAAACAAAGATATCCTATTCTTTTATTTAATAAATGATTACTACTTCATTATTTTAAAATTGAAACATTATCTTGTCTTTTTTGGTATACCATGGCAAATTGGTCAACCATAATTCTATAGTAATCCTGCCGTCAGTCACGGTGGTTTGTCATTGACGCAAATGTCCCACCACATGGATATATATACAACATTAGCCAGAACACTGACTTAATGCATGCTGTGCTCAAATCTGATTTGTGATGAGTGTTTTTTGATGAGCCCTCAGTTAACCTGTATAAACCAATTAAATATCCATATACAAAATGAGCTTACAATGGAAGCATCGGAGAAGTGTTGAATGCATGTTAAAGAAATAAGAATTGATTGTTTATTGTTGTTTGCAGGTCATCTTCACCTTTGATTATTAGCTGGAGAAAGAGTGTAAGATGGAGTTTTATACAAGTAAGCACAAATACTACTGAACAATTATTTCTCATGATATTGTAATCGTAATTTTTACATAATTACATACCTGAAATAAAAAAAAATATGTTTTTATCAGGATGTGTATAGGTTGGCATTCTACATTAAAGCATTGTGTGTTAACAGATTTTCCACTCTTTAATCACTCCTTAGTTTTACATGGCCTGGTGCTAATTGATGTTTATAATATCCAACTACCAAAGGCACAATAAAACAATATATGTTTATATTAATGTTTTTTTTACCACATTGATTGAAACTGGGAATCAGTAAGAATTGGAATTGATAAGCAGAGTTGGATTTGATGAAACTCAAAGGATACCCAAACCTAGATGCAAGGCTGTTTTGAAGTTGCTAAGTCCTTCATTCAAGTGATTCAGTCAAAAACACTGACTCACACTAAACGCTCATAAGATACCAAAGGGTATGGATCTTCATACTCATCCGATTGTGAAATGGATATATAATGCTCCAAGAAAAGGAACTGTCTCCTATCTCTATTGCTGTCTTTCTAATATTAATATACATATGTGGTGTTAGTGAGACCAGCAGGGGCGCTCAACCTGTGGTCTGTGTGGGTCCTAACGCCCCAGTATAGTGAAGGGGACTCTATAATGCTCAGTGAGCACCGTCTTTCAGATGAGACGTTAAACCGAGGTCCTGACTCTCTGTGGTCATTTAAAATCCCAGAATGTCCTTCGAAAAGAGTAGAGGTTTAACCCCGACATCCTGGCCAAATTTGTCCATTGGCCTCTGTCCATCATGGCCTCCTAACCATCCCCATATTATAATTGGCTTCATCACTCTGTCTCCTCTCCATCAATCAGCTGGTGTGTGGTGTGCGGTCTGGTGCAATATAGCTGCTGTCGAGTTATCCAGGTGGATGCTGCACACTGGTGGTGGATGAAGAGATTCCCCCAATGTGAAAAGCGCTTTGAGTGTCCAGAAAATCTCTATATAATATGATGATATATATGATAATTCTCAAAAGAAAGACTATGGCTATCTGATCTGTCTCTGCACGATACAACTATCGATTGGGAAACTGTGTGGGATAATACATTCCACGCTTCCACAAACCCTAATCACCAGTTTATTCACTTTAAAACTATTCACAGGGCATATTTAACTACAGGTATATGACATATCATAGGTTTATCTCCACATCCTTATTGTAAGTTCTGTGAACGACAGCATCCAGATAACTTTTTACATATGATGTGAATGTCCGGAGGTGCAAAAACTTTGGGATTCTGTGTTGAAAGTTACAAAAATATGTTTTCCCAAAGATCCTGTATTGCTATTATTGAATGATAACTCTCAATTTCCCTTAAATGCAAAGATCCGTACATTTTGGTTAGCTGCTTCAACTGCTACAAAGAAAATGTTGTTACAGATGTGGAAACCCCCTCATGATCTCTCTGTTAAGCACTGGTTGCATTAACTATTGGAAATACTGTATCTGGAACTGTCATAAGGACGGATCAACCATGCCAAACTGGACATTCTGATGGTGTGGAAAATCTATATAGGCGACATCAAAGAAATCTTGGACACTTAACCCTCTTCTGATACTACGGATGTCAAATTTATGTAGTTTATCTAACAGCTTGGTCTAAACTATTCTGTGTTTCCTGATGTGCATATAACGGGGTGGGGGGATGGGGGATATATATGGGGAAATAGCTGTTAAAAGTATTTTTCTATCTATTTTCATTTTTGGAAATAAAATCTGAATTACAAAAAAAAAAAAAACACTGACTCATAAACATCACTTATGTTTCACTTGTAGAATTGCAATGACTGGTCATGATTCGATGAGTCACTGAACCGCCACTGAATGCTTTGTTCAAAAACATTGATTCATTCATTAAATGCCACTGCTGTTTGTTGCTCAGAGATCTTCTGCAGTTTGCCTGTGGTGTCCTTTCAAACTAAATTCATGTGTGAATAATAGACAGTACTGTCTAAAAAATAGTTAACTAAACATTTCTTACTGGACT
Source organism: Danio kyathit (assembly GCA_903798195.1). Classification (NCBI taxonomy): domain Eukaryota; kingdom Metazoa; phylum Chordata; class Actinopteri; order Cypriniformes; family Danionidae; genus Danio; species Danio kyathit. Next base: position 23,611,323 of record LR812535.1, on the reverse strand, counting down.
ATTGTTTAAATCTAAATGCCAGCAACATAAATGGACTAGTGCATCACTATAATACAACATTTCACATTTTCTGTCATATAAAGTCTATAAAAAGGCACAAAATGACTTCTTAAAGGGGAAATGAAGCACTCAGTCAAGTTTACAATATTTTGTACATTGGATTCCAATTTAATGAAAATATATTAAACAAACTCCATTAATGTAACCATTTCACAAAAAATGGCATACTAGGGCGCCACTATCTTGGAATATCACTGTGCCTGACGTCACGAGGTTGGTTCCGTTCCCTCAGGTGAACACATACAGAGGAAGTAAAGGACTGAACACAGAGACTGCAAAGCCTAATTTGATCGGTAATTAAAAGGGAAAAAAAGAAAAATAGAATAAATATATATTTTTATATTAGACACACATCTGATTCTTGTATTTGCACCAGCTCTACGCACACAACTTCATGCAATGGGTTAAATTAGGCTTTGCAGTCTTCATGTTCAGTCCTTTACTTCCACATGTGTTCACCTGAGGGAACTGAACCAACCCTGTGACGTCAGACACATCGATATTCCAAGATGGTGGTGCTCTAGGTCTAAAATCTATAGTAAAACATGCCGTTTTCTGCTAAATGGTTACATTAATCGAATTTGTTATATATATTTTTCTATTAAAGTGGAAATTAATTTAGAAAATAATGTCAATTTGACTGAGGGCTTCATTTTCGCTTTAAGATACAAATGGCCTTCTTTGGGAAGGTACCATTTTAAATATCTAGTTTATAGTTCATAACTCATTTTAGATACAAAACTGTACCCATAAGGATTTACTATGGATTTTTCAACGTACGTTTTGCTCCCCTATAAAATAGTACCTCAATGATACATTGTTTCTGACAATATAGTAGCGTGAAAAAAATGTACCTTGTTAATTTTGAATCTTAGCTCATTAAAACAGATTTTTGCTAGTCTTTAGGCCCTTTAAACACTACTTTAAAGTTTATTCACTGACATTCCAGAAAATGCTCAACCACTGAAACCATGTAAACGGTAAATACTGAGCTGACACCTGCACACTAAGATTACTTTCAAGGAAGACCTAATAAATCATCCATATTCATATGCAGACCATGCCACTGCAATGGTTTTCATTGAAAAGGCTGAAGCCCTCTGATAAAGGCAGTTTCATGATATTCAGATGAGCCTTCACTGCGGGTGACTGGTGACTCAAGGCGCTTGAGCATGGAGTTGGTGGACATGCCCAGAGGGAGATTCTGAAATTCTGATGGACCAACTCATCCAATGGGCCATTTCTAGTGGAATAGAGGGAAAATATAGCATCCAGTCCCATCAAAATATGAGCCAATGTGTTCCACGCAAAGGCTTCTGAGACAGCTCAACAAGGAGCCACTAAAGCTAGGGATCTCACACTTTGCTGTACGTTTATAGGGGAAATCTATATGGACACTTATTTATTAGTTAATAAACAAAAATGATAGTTCATTATAAAATGAACTTCCTGTCATTGTTTAATCACCATTATATAATATTCCCCTTCGACAGAACTCGTAAATCTTACCCAGTTCAAATAAGACCACGTCAAAAATACTGATTTTCAGACAAGCCAAGAAGCCAGTTATGGCTACTGTCCCTTCGCAAAAAGAATGATTAATATATTCATTCATTTTCCTTCGGCTTAGTCCCATTATTCATCAGGGGTCGCCACAGAGGAATGAACTGCCAACTTATCCAGCATATGTTTTACACAGTGGATGCCTATCCAGCTGCAACCCAGTACTGGGAAACATCCATACAACACAACACGTTCATTCACATACATACTGTACACTGCAGCCAATTTAGTTTATTTAATTCACCTATAGCGCATGTCTTTGGATTGTGGGGGAAACAGAAGCACCTGGAGGAAACCCACGCGAACAGGAAGAGAGCAAACTCCACACAGATGTGATCCAGCTTGGACTCGAACCAGCGACCTTCTTGCTATGAGGTCACAGTGCTAACCACTGAGCCACTGTGCCGCCTCTGATTAATATATATATATATATATATATATATATATATATATATATATATATATATATATATATATATATATATATATATATATATATATATATATATATATATAATTGTTTTTTTTTACTATAAACAACTTTATTTAAAAAGGTGCAAAGACAAAAGTTACATTCCACACATTTATAAGGGTTTAAACATTTTCTGTTTTAAACAAATGGACCACAAAACCATCATAATCAAAAAGAGGTTTTGATATACAGTTAGAAATTTACAAAATATCATCATGAAACATGAACTTTACTTGATATCCAAAGGAATTTTGGCATAAAAGAAAACTCATATTTTTGCTTCAATAATAATTTAATTTCACCAAATTTTTCTTGTTTGTTTTATATATTTTTGCTCAAATAAATGCATCCTTGGTACAAAAAAATCTCAGAAAGTTCTGAATAAAAATGCACATTTATGTATACATATATGTACAGTATGTATGTACAGTATGTATGTATGTACGTATGTATGTATGTATGTATGTATGTATGTATGTATGTATGTATGTATGTATGTATTCATTCATTCAATTATTTTTTTATTATTATTTTTTATTTAATTTTTTTACTTATTCTTTACAAAAGAGTTTTGTGACTTTTTTCCTTAACCAAGCAAACTGTTAATAATCACGTAATGAATAGGATTTATCCTTGGTTTGTAGTTCCCAACCCATTCTTACCGATACTTAAGAGTAGGGATGTCCAGATCCAATCACGGCCCGATCACATGGTTTCAGACTCAATCAAAATCGGACGTTACCTCCTGATCAGGACTCAAATATATATATATATATATATATATATTCTCATTACTTTTAACACATCTATAGTTATGCACTCTCACAGTGTTAGACCTTGTTCTTGACACACAGAAACAGCAACGCATGCGGCATGACATCACTTTGTTGCAGAGACGCTATTGGTTAATTGCCTGCAAAGTAGAACACTAGCTATGTTTCCATGAAATGCAAATTAACTTTATGAGCAAAACAGGATCATTGCATAAAAGACGTGCAAATAAATATCTGTTATGTTTGGGAGGCCAAAAACGTATTTCCACACGTGTGGACAATAAAGATTTCAATGTTCAATGTAAAGCAGTGTTTCCATCCAACGAGTCAAAGCGAACAAAATCGTCACTTCCTGATTATCCGGCACCAAATATCAACAGTAAAAACTGAATTTGCTGCAGTAGGAAAAGCTGCATGAATCTTTTCTTTATTTAATAAATGACTTGTGCCTCAGAAGGCAATCCTGACACGCAGTGAACGCACGGTGGCATTTGAAGGCATGAGACGCGGAGCACAGAGGCTCTTGATTCTGGAGGTCATTAATAATATAATAACACTAATACTGAAACGGTTAAGGCGTTTTAGAATGACCAAAACAACATTTCAGATGTTTTACAATGTGGTCAGCGTGCTGGATTGTCCATTCACACACATTTGTATCATCACATGATCTCTTATAACAAAATCACATGACCTTTTTTAATGCGCATACTGGAATTTGTTCGGTAAAAGTGTTTCCATCGCAGTTTAAGCTCATCTTTTCTTATTGACTAAAAAGTGTATCCTACTCAGTTATGCGCATATGTTTTTTATGCACATTTTTAAAACTTACGTGCATCTTGCCATTTCCATCAACTGGTTTTTTATGCGTATATCCAAAATGCACATAAAAATAGGTGGATAGAAACGTAGCTATTGAAACCGCTTGAAGTGGAAAGCACGAGTATGTCTGCAGTATGGAGGTATTATAAAGTTGATGACGACAACATTGCCATAGCAAACTGTGAGATATGTAAACTTGGGATTGCCTGCTGGGTATTTTAAGTTGCTACTTGTTTTTATATATTTTTTATACAGTATATTTACTATTGTACTCAAGTCCAAAAGTGAAAGATTTATGTTTATTATTACTTGATTGTTCAAGCTACCACACAGAAGTGCTCTGTGTGTTAACAGAGATGTTGAATGTTAACATAAGGTGAATTAAATAAAATATAAGGAACATCCTGGATCTGTTTCTTTGCTCTTCTTTATTCTTTTTTATGTATTATAGAAGTATCGGGTTTCGGTATCTGTAGATACTCAAAATCAAATCACTCTGACTTGGACTCGAGGGCAAAAAACCCTGATCAGGACACCCCTATTTCCAAGATTATTGAAATAGATAAACAAACTGGATGCACAATATCAATAAATGTACAATTTTCAGCAACTTTTAAATACTTCAAGTACAAGTTACATCAAAAACATTTGAAATCTCAACATGATTTGTGTCGGTTTTCTATCGCCTTCGTAAACACCAGCACCGCAACCTCTAAACAGACCTTTGCATCTTGTCAGTTTGTTTTTCATATGCTCTACCCACAATCCTGCACCCCCTCCCCCCTTTTCACCCTCAAATGGAAAAGAGGATGAAAAAACAACAACAACAACACAACAACAACCTCTACTTCCTGTGAAACTGTTGGTCGCACCTCTGACTGCACTGACGGGGGAGAGTAAAGCCATTAAAATGACACGGAGACAGATCGTGTGTGACACTTCAAAGGGTCTGGAAAAAGCTGGAAAACTGAGCAGCGCAACCTCCTCATCCACCCTCCGGCGGGGAAGAGAGGAAGAAAAAAAAAAACACAAAGCCGACAAGCACGCGCCGCATGGTCAACACAAGCACCCAGAGACTCCTGCGCTCTCCTCTCGGCCTCCCCCCAGACCCAAACACAGACTCGTCCCCCGCGACTACACGTCCAATGATTACACTATTCCCGCTCGCGCGCTCAGAGGGGCTAATTAATGCTTTAATATGCAAATGAGTGCCACAGTAAATTACACAGCTGGCAAATATGCCTGTTTTGCCCCCAAAACTACATCAGGAAATGAGCAAGACTGCGTGTGGATTGTGAATGCAAAGAGACAGAAGGTTTATTTCGAAACCGTGAAGATAATTTCACCTCAAAGTTTTGCACAGGGGTACAAGTTTATGAAGAGTCTGTTTGCCAGATCTGAAGATGTTTTAGGAGTGGATGTGGTCATAGACAACCTTAACTGAAGCAATAGTTTAATCAATAAATGAAAATGGACTTTTTCTTCAGTAGAACATGTAGGATTTTCAGATGAAAGCATGGTCCTTCATTAAATTCAATTGCTACCTGTACTTTAAAATGTTGGTTGAAAAAAACATATACAGTACTGGAAAAAACAGAACACATTCATACCTGTGACTTCTCGCAATAAAGGTACATTAAAGTATTATGAAGCAAACCTTTTTTTTACAGGAGAGAATCCAGAAGCTCAACATTTTACAGTTTTATCTTATTTTAAGGGCAAATAAACAGCCAATTATTATTTATGGGTAAACAATTCATTTAACATAAAAGATTAAATATTGCATCACTTAGATCTAATCTATCAAAGTCCCTTTAAAGCAAGTAATTTCACGTGGTGGCCATCTTTGAAAAGGGAAATGTAAAATTTTCCAAAATTGCTTGCCAATCTCACCAAAAAAGGGGGCGGCACGGTGGCTCAGTGGTTAGCACTGTTGCCTCACAGCAAGAAGGTTGCTGGTTCAAGTCCCGATGAGGTCAGTTGGCATTTCTGTATGGAATTCGCATGTTCTCCCCGTGTTCGCATGGGTTTCCTCCGGGTGCTCCGATTTTCCCCACAGTCCAAAGACATGCGGTATAGTTAAATTAAATAAACTAAGGGGGCTGTACTGCATGTGTGTGCATGCGAGAGTGTATGGATGTTTCCTAGTAATGGGCTGCACCTGGAAAGGCACGCGCTGTGTAAAATCAAAGTCCATTGAATTCACAAGACATGTCACTCGTATCTTTTTAAATGGGGAAAAGTGTAACAATCAATATGGTGAATAAGCCCCACCTACTAGTTCAAGAGCCAATCATCGATCGCTTTAAGGCAAATAAAGCTCGCCTTCTAGTACAGGAGCCAATCATCGATCGCTTTAGACTGACAATAGTCTAGGGGAGGGGCTCGGACCAGTTGTGAGTTTCTGCAGATTTTGTGTGATTCGAATGTTTAGAAATAAAACTAAAGGGGCAGCTGTTGTTTAATTTTATTGATGATTCCTAATATGAAATTCAATCAGAAAGCTTAGCAAGCAGAAAGCTTAGCAAGCAGTTTTGAAGAATTTGATGTTTCCCCATTCAAACAAAATGCCCGGGCATACTGCCCAAAAGGCGTTTTAAAGATGGCCGCCGAGTGAAATAACTTGCTTTAAAGGGACTTGGGTAAAACATGTGCTGGATAAGTTGGCAATCCGCTATGGAGACCCCTGTTGAATAAAGGAACTAAGCCGAGGGAAAATGAATGAATGAAGAAATTAATCACCAGTAAAATTAAACAATAACTGTCTCTTTCGTTTCATTTCTAAACATTCGAATCACACAACATCTGCAGAAACTCACGTCTGGACCAAACCCCTCCCCCAGAGAATCGCCAGACAACTGCAATCGATGATTGGCTCCTGTACTATTAAGCGGGGCTTTATTCGCCATATTGACCGTTACACTTTTTCCCATTCAAAACTATACGAGTGACACGTCTTGTGTATTGTATAGTCTTTGAATCCATTCAATATGTTGTACAGTCTACTGATTTAAAAACAACCCAACTGGTTTTGCTGTTGTTTTTTGGCAACCCAGAACTGAGTTCATATTAGACAGAACACATGCAGGGCTATTTTTTTTACCCATCTTGTTAGGTTTTAGACATTAAACCATTTGCTGGGTAGTTTTTTTAGTCAGTTCTGGGTCAAAATCAGACAGTCAGTGCTGAGTCTTTCGTTCTTTTAACAGGTCACATTCTCGTAGACTGAAACCATGCAAGAAAAAAGAGCAATCAGGAGATAAACTAATGAAGCACTAATCACTAATGAATAGGGGTGTAACGATACTTCGAACCGAACCGAAATATCGCGATACACCAACCACGATACGTATCGCGAAACTCTCGTGGCGTACCGCGATACTCTCACGCCCCCTGCTGCCCATTGTTGAGGTTGACGTCACTTGTCTCTAACTAATTAAACCAAATTTAAGCACATATTTATTTGCTCACATTTGATTAAATTCTATTAGTAATGAGGTTTTGTTCTAAATATTATATTCTAAAGTTAGTATTTTCCAAGTGCATGTCATGTCATGTGAGTAAGCGATCACTCGACTACTGCATGGTTTCCGCTACATTCATTCTTCCATGGCAGGGCGCCACACCAAAATTCACCCCGCCACTGACTGATGCTTGCGCACCGATTTTCTTTGTTGGTGCACGGGATTCTTACGTGCCCTCGTGTATACTCTGCTCAAGTGCACTTTCAAAAACACGCAGCTGAAGTGCGATTTAGTGTGTTTACGCATCACGCATCAGTAACTGACTGACAGGTGCATGCAGCGTGTGAGGCTAGCAAATACGACCGCTTTCAGTTAAGATGAACACAGTTTCCATAATTATACTTTATAGATAATAGATAATGCTTTATAATACTTTAAAATGTATAGATGAGGTTATCTTGATGGAGTTTATAGCCATTTCACTTTACTTCAGGGAGCATTTATGCCGCTCTGGTCTATTGGAGACATTCATAAATATTTCCAGCAAATCTAATGAAGGTTGAAGACATACATGTTACATAAACACACTAAGGCGCACTTGAGCGGAGTATATATGGGGGCCACGCAGGAGTTTTGTGCATGGACGGAGAGAATAGGCGCGCAGGCAATATATTGCCATTGCAGTTTTCAGCGCCGTGCACCGCATTCTTCCCTATACTGAACTGTAGAATAAAATAAATACAAATATGACGTTCACCTCTTACCTGATGTCTTTAACAATACATTTTCTATGTGTTTGCAAAATGGAAGTCATAAGACATCTTCCCTATCCACCTTACTCTGAGAAAAGAGTGAACTTGAGGAGGTATAGCTCAATGTAACGGGAAATAGCCAACAATAGCTGAGCCAAAAACTAACAAACAAATCAATCAAAATAAAAATGTACAAAAATCACAAAAATATCTCAGAGTGGGCAAAAGTAATGCTAAATAATTTTGCCCAAACGAAAGTTAAGCAAAAACAACGAAAATCATAATCATGTTGACAAAATACACGAAAAACGAGATCAAAGGAAGATGCGCTCTTCTCCGCTTTTCCTGACGGGCTTTTTATATCCCTGCGCCACGACGCCCAGTGATGATAGATGGGTCTCCTGACCAATCAGCTGTCGTGAAGGTGGACATACAGAAATGACAGGCACGGAGAGAGAGAGAGTGAGAGATAGAGAGAGAGAGAGAGCGAGAGCGAACGGGAGGCTAAAATACAACCAGCTAGAACCGTAACATTAGTTTCAGACAAAACTGCAGTGTATTCTCTTTGCTTTCGATTTCCTCTGTTCGTGCGCAAAACTTCTTGCACGCCCTCAAATATACACGCTCAAGTGCAGATCTTTATGTGGGCTTTCAAATAACCGCTGCTGAAGTGCGATTTAGTGCGTTTTTGTGCGTTTTGCGACATTAACGCGTCCTGGGGTGGAGTGAGGCGGCTATAGACTCCAGCAAGATAAAGTCATTGTATGCAGAGCCATTGACATTTATCAGTTAAGTATAATTATGGAAACTGTGTTCATCTTAACTGAAATTAACTGAAATATTTCATATGTTCTTAGAGAGGACAAGCCTGTTTATCTTTCACTATAGTCTACACTGCAGTTATTTATTTAATTTGAGTTTACTTTCTTAAGATGGCTGCACTAAAGAGAATGTTTTTTTTCTGACTACTCTATATTGGAGGTATTTATTTCATTTTTGTTGTTTACTCTGGTTTCCTGATTGTACTAAAATGTGATGGCAAAGTTAATAAAGAAAATGTTTAGTTGTTCTTGTTATTAAGTGAATCTATTGTTCCTTAGCATTACTGTTAAGATGACATCAACCCTAACCCCACAGCAAACAGAAACCGAACCGAACCGTGGCTCCAAAACCGTGAACCGAACTGAATCGTGCCTTTGGTGTATCGTTACACCCCTACTAATGAATGACTTGCTGAGATGATACATTGTTCCAGGGTCAAAAATTATTTGTTAGTTTAGTTCGACACTCATAACTATATTGAACAACGATGCACAAACTGTGTTCAGCTGTACGAGTTCACACACCCAAATACAGCAAACAAACAGCCACATTATAAAATATTTAATGACAACTCAAGAAAATAACTAACAAAAACAGACAATTAACAGAGACGTACAGCCAGTGATACTGCATCCATCACCACCGAGTACAACAAACTCGAAAAACGTCTGGAGATCAAACACCACCTGATAACTGATGATAGACAGTGTAAGTCAGTGGTTCTCAACTCCAGTCCTCTGGCCCCCCCCGCCCTGCACATTTTGTGTCTCTCTTATTTGACACACAAGGATCAGTTCATGGATCTCGCTGTTAATGAGCTGATGATCTGAATCAGGTGTGTTAAGTAAGGAAGACATATAAAATGTGCAGGGCAGGGGGGCCCGAGGACTGGAGTTGAGAACCACTGGTGTAAGTAATACATGTTATGTAACAGCTGATAAAGTCTTGCATTCCTTTTAACTGTCCGAGTCATAATTTAGTTAAACCAACATAACAACTTATTTTACTATAACATTTAGATATTAAAACAGTGTTAATTATTAATAATGTTAATTATTGTTTCTCCTGCATGACATTCTTGATGTTGACCATTTTGATTATAATGGTTAGTATAAAAATCAAGGGAGATAGTATGCCAGTAGATTACAGAGAAAATAACCAAGCAACATAGTCCAAATGCTCAACCAGACCCAGGAAACATTGTAGTGTAGTTATGAAGATTCAAAGTTAACAGAACATAATTTTCACACAACGGAGCAACATGTTTGTGCTTCATAACCTCATATTTGTTCTCAAATTAAATATGGTGTCTACTAAGCATATAGTGTCTAAGCAGACTGACTTCTGTAGGATCTTGGTGACAAGTGTTATTTTTTCCATGACAGTGAGAGCAGATGCAAAAGAAACAGAGAGATGTGAGAGTGTGATTTGGTTTAGCTTTGATAAACATATGACACTTGACTGCCTTTATACGCCTGTCGTTTTCATGCCCTCCAACCATGTGAAGTTGATGGGAGATGATTCTGTGAAAGTATCACTAAAATATGGAGCATGTTACTCACAAACTGCAGTTCTCTAATTAAAGTCTGAGGCCACAAAGAACTTATAAAGAAGGTATTTGTATGCAGTCACTGGGTCTGGAAGGCAATGCCTCCCCGTAAAAGCAGAAACAAACATAAAGCACTTGCAACACATTGCAGGTTTGTGCATAATATAAATTACAATTATAATCTATAAAGGAGCAGAAGAAAATGATGAGGTCAGCACTTTCTACACACACTGTACTTTTGTTATCCTGTGAAGGCACATATGGTATATTTCATTTATATTAGATAAAGTACTTATAACAAAAAATTGGGGAAATAGATCCTTTTACATGGTACACAGCAAGCTGATGCCAAACAACTAGTACCAACGAAACTCAACTGTGTTGTTGCCTCATGTCGGCTTACGTCTATAGACTCTCATTCACACACAAACACTACAGACAATTTAGCTTACCCAATTCACCTATAGCACATGTCTTTGGACTTGTGGGGGAAACCAGAGCACTAGGAGAAAACCCACGCCAAGACAGGGAGAACATGCAAACTCCACACAGAAATGCCAACTGACCTAGCCAAGGTTTGATCCAGTGACCTTGCTGTGAGGTGATCGTGCTACCCACTGCGCCACCGTGACACCAATATTTAGATTTATTTCGTCTATATTAGATAAAGTACTATTTAACAAAAAAATTGGGAAACAGATCCTTTTACAGCAAGCCGATCCAAAACAACTAGCACCAATGAAACTCAACTGTGTTGTTGCCTCGTGTCGGCTCACATCTGGTTCCATCTGGACCAATTCAATTTCAATAAAATTCATCTTCATTTCTCTAAAGTTTTCACAATGTAGATTGTTTCAAAGCAGCTTAACAGAAGAAGATCAAGTAAATTGAAACTGCTTCAGAAGTTTAGTTCAGTTCAGTTTAGTTGTATTGTAAATTCTCACTGCTGAAAGGCAAAAAAAAGATCAAAAAGCTGCCCTTGAACAAACCAAATGGACTAAAGCTGACGGACCGATGCTGACCGACAGACTGACAAAGCCCTACGGCTGACCATCAGCTTAGTGTGTCCCAGGCCATACATGCATCAGCACCCCCCCTTCCCTAAATTAATGATCTTGTTATAATTTGTAAATAATTGATATTTAATTAACTGCAACAACTATTTTAAATGGGCGTCATGGTAGCGCAGTAGGTAGTACGATCGCCTCACAGCAAGAAGGTCCCTGGTTCGTGCCCTGGCTGGGTTAGTTGGCATTTCTGTGTGGAGTTTGCATGTTCTTCCCGTGTTCCCGTGGGTTTCCTCTGGGTACTCCGGACCCCCCCAGTACAAAGACATGTGGTATAGGTGAATTGAATAAGCTAAATTGCTAATTGTAGTGTATGAATGTGAATGCAAGAGTGTGTGGGTGTTTCCCAGTGTTGGGTTGCGGCTGGAAGGGCATCCGCGGTGTAAAACATATGCTGGATAAGTTGGCGGTTCATTCCACCATGGCAACCCCTGATTTTTTTAAAGGGACTAAGCCGAAAAAGAAAATGAATGAATGAATAAATTAACTTTTAATTGTCAACATTTGTCGTTCAATTGATTAATTGTGCCATTTTTTTTTTTACATTTTTTACATTGTTTAAACTTATTTAAAATGAGCTGAAACAACACAATTCTTGAGATTTCATTGGGACAACTTAATTTTTTTTATGTTCAATCCACATAAATGAGTTTAAAGTGTTAAGTTAAATTAATCGATTTGTGATGGGACAACATGGATGAATTGTGTGGAACCTTCATTTTTTACAGTGAAGAAACAAAGAAAGAGCAGTACAGTACTAAATATTGTTGTCATGTATATTAAACAAAATAATACAACATAGGCTCATTCCGGGTCAATCGGTGCTTTTTAACATACTATTAGTTGGGTTTAGAGAAGGGGGAGGGGATCAGTTGATTGGTTGGTCAGTCAACAAGTTAGTCAGTCGACAGCAGCCTCTGGTGGATTTGCAAAAACAAAAACTGCAAAAAACGTAGCTCCTGGGACGTGTTTTGCTCTCTCCAGAAATAAATATAGCAGTACATTATCAGAATGAGCCTGGGTTGAAATAATAACATTTTGGTATTGATGGTTTACAAGGACTCTCCATTGGCGTAATGTATTTTATACTGTAAAAAAACACTTATTATATGGCCCTACCCCACCTCTGTCTCTACCCCTAAACTCCCGTTTCTAATTGTGAATGTCAAAAGACAGTGTTAAGTGGTTATGACTGTGCAAAGTATGATTTTTCAGCATTTTTACTTACAAAGACATACGGCATGTCCTCATAAACCACCTCAACGTTGTACTACCTATAGTGCTCAGCATAATTGAGTAAACCCCATTTTGAAAATGAATATTTGTATCTATTTCTCAGTGAATATTGGCAATGTATTTTGGTGCATTTAAACAAAACAGATTTATTAAACAGATATATTTATTAAATAATATTTTAGTCACCAAACATATTTAGAAAAAAGAAAGATAATACAATTAAATTCAAGCTAAATATTGCAAAAATAAATAACAACCTACAAAATTTCAACCAAATTTTTCTATTTTTTTGTTTCTCTTGATTTTTCTTCTTTTTTTAAATGTGTATTTAATATTTTTCTAAAACATATACATGTGGGTGTACTAGGTTTTGCACCGTTATCGTAAGTTATCTTGTTATAAGCTCCAGATTTGGCTTCAGTACAGACAAATCTAATGTATATGCACAAAAATAATATTGTATAGCTTCTTATTAAAAATATGAATTTAAAAGATAGATTGGATTGTGAGGGGTATACTTATATATGCTTAGCACTGTAGGTCATACATATGCCATTATATAAGGTTCTGTCTTTGTAAACCACCAAAACCAATGGCTGGAGTTGAGTGAGTGAGCACACAGAGAACAGGTCTTGCTCTTGGGAGATCTGATGAGCTGCGTATGATGAGTTTACACACACACACACACACACACACACACACACACACACACACACACACACACACACACACACACACACACACACACACACACGTGCACACACACACATTACAAATTCAAAAACTTTTATGAATTTGTAATGTGTGTGTGTGTGTGTGTGTGTGTGTGTGTGTGTGTGTGTGTGTGTGTGTGTGTGTGTGTGTGTGTGTGTGTGTGTGTGTGTGTGTGTGTGTGTGTGTGTGTGTGTGTGTGTGTGTGTGTGTGTGTGTGTGTGTGTGTGTGTGTGCGTGCGTGTGTGTAAACTCATCATACGCAGCTCATCAGATCTCCCAAGAGCAAGACCTGTTCTCTGTGTGCTCACTCACTCAACTCCAGCCATCATAGAGTCACACACCATGACAGACCACAAACACTACTCAACTCTTAGTTCCTCTTGGAGTCTCTCCCACAAGACCACCAGCCCCTCCGCAACCCTACCTGCATCTCTAATGATCCTTAATGAGAGACACAACAGCAGCAACCTGACTCCGACATGCACAGCAACGGTAACTTTTTACAAACACCAAAGAAAAATCCTTTGATGTCACTGCTTACATCATTGTGATTAATGGATTGTCCAACCAAAAATAAAAAAAGAACGATCATACATTCAATTAAAGTCAGAGGTCTCCGGTGTTGAACCCCATTTACTTGCATTGTGTGGATAAGAACTGCTGTTTATCTTCTTTTGCGTTGTAAGTACCTTATAGAATATACTCATTTATATAACATTTTTATAATCTGAAATTTGTTGGCATATTCAAAGTGACTTAATGCAATTAGCGTCAAGCACACACACGTTTAGGTTGCTGCCAAATGAGATAAATATGAGCGTGAAAAGTGTTTCCCATAGCTATATTTAGTGCTTTGAATAAATGACTTTAGGCCCGATGTTTATAATAAATGTTATTAATTTATAATAAATGTTATTTAAAAAATTATTTGTTTGATTTAAACTCTTTTTTTTTCATTACTTTTTTTACGCATACTTATATTAATGCATTAAGTGAAAGGAGATGGTAAGTAAATTCAGGTTTATAATAAATGTTACATGATTTCAATAATTAGGATTTAAATAGTTATAGTTCAAGTTATTTGCCATCCTTCTTTGTCTTTTGAAAATATTTTCCAAGTGTTCTTTAACAGACAGAAGATGATTGTTGAGAGAAGATAATAGTTTTAATACCTAATATCTTATAAATAATTTATTTTGTCTTTGCTTTTGTTTATTTACAAGACAATGGTATTCAGGCCAAAGTTCAATTTAAAGCCTTAAAGTTAGCTAGGCTTTAAATTTAAAGCTAAATAAGCCATTAGGTGAACTTTTGGTGAGAAGTTCTTTGGTGTATGCAAATATTAGCGCAAAGAACTATTAGTTCAAAGAAATCTTAATATACCAACATAAGATTAAAAATAACAAAATAAGACTAACATGGAAACCCCATTCATTTGTTCTTATAGTAGTTGGCATAGAGTGTATATCTGAGAATAACACAGTGCAGTTTTTTTTAAGGAAGGTTGGAACTTCTCACAAAGCTCATGGTTGTGTATGCTGACTATAACTAAGAGAACTAAATGTAAGCACCTTACTAAAGTGATGGAAACAGTCTCAAAATCCTAAGCTTCCTTATAGCGCCACAGTGAATATCTGAGATCAGCAAATAAATAATGAATAATTAACGGCAAAGAGGTCAATGATCAAAAAGAGCTGGGCTTCAACAGACACGACAAATCAGATGTAGTAAACAAAGACCCGAGGACCTACATTCTCTCTACCACCTTCCTCTGGTTTAAATATGCGCATGTAAAATCATGCCACGCACACACACATTCGCATGCACTTTTCTTTTGAAGAATGAAATTTTCGCTTTTCTCAGTCCCAGGGAATTTCACGAAACTGAATCAGAACACTTGATCTGACCACCCGCTGATTTCTGATGGAAAGATTTGCTTTTTAATACAATCGTCAGTCGTTCTGCCACGTTGTGCCTGGCCCAGACAAATCCCAGCAGTGTGTCTTCTTGTACTGCCACAGTGAAATGTCTCATTCTCCATCGGTTAAATACCACCCTGCTGTAATCTATCACGGTGGAAATGTTAATAACATCGTCCTCTGTTTCAGCTCAGCTTAAATATGACACATTTATACACGTTTAAGACAGATGGCGTGTTTTCAGGCCGTTTATCGATGAAAATATATTAAAGGTGTAACTGATTGACGGGCTAGAAACATCAGAATCTAAACAAATGACATGTGTATATATATATATATATATATATAAAAAGAAAACAAGCTCTGTTTGCAGGCTTCAGAGTCTGTTTTAAAGAGAGCATTCTGTCCTCTCACAATTTTAATTAATGCTTTAATATGCAAATAAGATCGAAGAGATAAATTCATGACAAACAGATGGCAAGTGAACTTTTTCTGTTCTGGCATGTTCTTAAGTTGCGGTATCATTTTTTCAGGGCTTTCGCAACGATGTGTGAAGCAGCAGCTCTGAGAGTTCAGCAACAACTCACAGCTTTGCCCAACTTAGTGAAAACTTCTGTCTTTTTAATTGAAACAGTAAAACTATTATGTTGCCTTTATTGTAAAAAAAAAAATACACATTTAGTCTATGGGACTAATGATTTATATCACTAGACCTGAGCTGATAATGCTGTAGCTCATAAATGCTTTCTGGAAAATACAGAAAATTTAATTGAGTTATTTTGGGGGTCTTCAGCCAACATGTAACAAGAAATGAAACTGTCAATATACAGTTGAAGTCAGAATTATTAAACCCTCTGAATTATTAGCCCCCCTGCTTATTGTTTTCCCTAATTTCTGCTTAACGGAGAGAAGATTTTTTCAACACATTTCTAAACATAATAGTTTTAATAACTCATTTCTAATAACTGATTTATTTTATCTTTGCCATGATAACAGTAAATAATATTTTACTAGATATTTTTTAAGACACTTCTATACAGCTTAAAGTGACATTTAAAGGCTTAACTAGGTTAATTATGTTAACTAGGCAGGTTAGGGTAATTAGACAAGTTATTGTATAACGATGATTTGTTCTGTAGACAATCGAAAAAAAAATATCTAGCTTAAAGGGGCTAATAATTTTGACCTTAAAATGTTTTTAAAAAATTAAAAACTGCTTTTATTCTAGCCGAAATAAAACAAATAAGACTTTCTTCAGAAGAAAAAATATTATCAGACATACTGTGAAAATTTCCTTGCTCTGTTAAACATCATTTGGGAATAGGAGGTTTAATAATTCTGATTGCAACTGTAAAAAAAAAAAATATACCTAAAAAAATATATGACCAGTGAACCAATGAATAAATGTCAGAACTCGTTGTAATTCAGATTTAAAAGAATAGTTCACCCAAAACTCTAAATTCTGTCATCATTTACTCTTCCTTCATTTGTTCCAAAGCTGTTTGTTTCTTCTGTTAAACACAAAATAAGATATTCTGAAGAAAGATGGAAATCGCTAGCCATTGACTTCCATAGTCATTGACATTCCGTTTGTTTTTTCTACTATGTAAGTCGATGTTTACAGGTTTTTAGCTTTCTTCAAAATATCTTCTTTTGTGTACAGAAGACAAAACAAACTCATAAAGGTTTAAGAAATACTAAATAGTTAATTTCCAGATTTTGGGTTAAATATCCCTTTAAACATAAATAGTTACAAGTATAAATTAGTATTATTATTTTGTTTTCCAGTAAGAAATAGTATATATGCACTTTTTAAGTAAGTTACTTGCTTACATATTGTTTACACTTACAGTATCATTGTAATAATTTGAGCAATTTCTGATAGGATAGGAGTTTGTTTCTGAAAGTTAATGATTTGCCTTCTTTTAATGCTGAACAATGTAGTTTTTTAAATCTCCCCATTTCGGTTTTATAGGCTATGTTTCCATTATTTTTTTTTTTACAAATAAACATAACTAGATAGTATTATTATTGTTATTATTGTTATTATTATTATTATTATTATACAATTATTTTATTGTGATTTTTTTATAAATAAATTTAGACAAAATAATAAAAATACTGCAAATACTGTAAAAACACAACTGAACTATAAAAACATAATACATTTTATTTGTTTTTTATGTTTTCATTTCCAAAAATTAGGAGCCCATTCAACTTGTATTTTGATAGGTTGTTTACAAATAAATAACACATGCTCAGGGAATTTTTAAATGGTTCACCGGCCATTTTACTAGGTTAAGATTAGGTCAAGATGATCAGCTGCAGTTTAAACTGAGCATCAAAATGGGGAAGAAAGGTGATTTAAGGTGAATTTGATTGTGGCCTGTTTGCTGGTGCCAGACGGGTTGGTATGCAAAAGAGCATCTCTGAAAGCACAACACGTCCATCCTTGAGGCAGATGGGCTACAGCAGCAGAAGACCACACCGGGCGTCACTCCTGTCAGCTAAGAACAGGAAACTGAGGCTACAATTTGCTCAGGCTCACTAAAATTGGACAATAGAAGATCGGAAAAATGTTGCCTGGTCTGATGAGTCTCGATTTCTGCTGCCACATTCGGATGGTAGGGTCAGAATTTGGCCTCAAAAACAACAAAAAAAAGCATGGATCCATCCTGCCTTGTATCAACAGTTCAGGCTGGTGGTGGTGGTGTAATGGTGTGGAGGATATTTTCTTGGCACACTTTGGGCTCATTAGTACCAATTTAGCATTGTGTCAAAGCCACAGCCTACCTGAGTATTGTTGCTGACCATGTCCATCCCTTTATGACCACAGTGTACCCATCTTCTGATGGCTACATCCAGCAGGATAATGTCATGAAGCAAGAATCATCTCAGATTGTTTTTTTAAACATGACAGTGAGTTCACTGTACTCAAATGGCCTCCACAATCACCATATCTCAATCCAATAGAACACCTTTGGGATGTGGTGGAACGGGAGATTCACATCATGGATGTGGAGCCGACAAATCTGCAGCAACTGCATGATGCTATCATGTCAATATGGACCAAAATCTCTAAGGAATATTTCCAGTACCTTATTGAATCTATGCACAATGAATTAAGGCAGTTGCGAAGGCAAAAGAGGGTCCAATCCGGTACTAGTAAGGTGTACCTAATAAAGTGACCAGTGAGTGTATATACAGTGCAGTCCAAGGAAAGGTCCTCTAATCTACATATACACATAATTGCTCATGATAAAAACAATACTTCAGGCCTGAGTGAGGACTACACTTTCCAAAAATGCCCTGATATTTTCAAAGTAAATCCAACTATCTGTGTGCATAACTATATTTCTAAACACTGGGATGATCAGGATGAGGTACAGTTGACAACTCACCTTCTCCTCTTTCAGGTGTTGGTCCAGATCCAGTCGGATGAGTGAACGGTTGATCTTTAGGGCCAGTGATAGAGCCATGAGGCCTCCAGCAAGCACCTGGTTCTGCCGAACATCCAAACGCTGGATCTGTGGACTCTCTGCGAGGATCTCAGCCAAAGTCACAGCACCTGGCACCATTGGTACACCACACAGATACACACACGCACACGCTTCATTATAAGGTGAACCCGAAATGCATCCATGAAAAAAAGCAAATTCAAGATGTGCCAAAAAGGCAGAAAAGCAATATTACAAACCCTACCCTCGCATGTTATTCCTGTGGCGGCTAGGCCAAGTTGCAATAAAGAGCGATTGATCATGAGGGACTCCTTTAACATGTGAATGCCTCTGTTCTCAAGGTTGTTTTTGCCAAGGTTTAACGTTTCAAGTGATTTTAACCGGGGCTGGGAGAAAGAGAAAAAAAGAGAAAGAAAAAAACATGATGTTTAAGAACACGTACACTGATGAGCTTGTTTTTAAATCACTTTTTTCAAATTCAAAAGTGTCCCTTTTCTGTGCATTTGAATCCAATTATGGATGGTGAATTTGTGTCACTTTGAGAGCTTTAAGTGTCAGATGCCATGCCGTGGCAATAGATTGGCTCTCAAGAGCATATTAGCCGCGTCATTTATGAAGCACGATTAGCAGTCATATAAAGCAAGAGATAGCAGAGCACATGAGGGAAAAGCCATGTTGCATAACAGAACGTACACCATGCCAGCTCGCTACACTCATTATTCTCACTTAGTCTCCTGCTTTAAATGAAAAACCATAGACAGATGAAAAAAAACAAGTTTAGAGATCAGCTCACAGTTCATTTGCGTCACTGTTACAACATTCAAGCATGTAAACACCCACACACACACACACACACACACACACACACACACACACGTAGTTTATGCATACAGACATAACCAGTCAAAGATTCAGAGAAGAAAAATGAAATGAGGAAAATGTCACTGAAATGTCATTTCAAATGTAAAAAGCTTTAGAATTCAACAGAATTTTTGTAATGTATAGGTTTTGTGTTGGGGCGGCAGTAAGAAGGTCGCTGGTTCGAGCCTCAGCTGGGTCAGTTGGCATTTCTGTGTGGAGTTTGCATGTTCTCCCCATGTTTCCGGTTTCCCCCACAGTCTAAAGACATGCGCTATAGGTGAATTGGGCAAGCTAAACTGTCCGTAGTGTTTGTGTGTGAATGAGTATGAATGGGTGTTTCCCAGTGATGGTTTGTGGCAGGAAGGGCATCCACTGTGTAAAACATATGCTGGATAAGTTGGTGGTTCATTCCGCTGTGGCGACCCCTGATTAATACAGGGACTAAGTCAAAAAAATTAATGAATGAATGGGTTTTGTGTTTTCAGATGCCTCAATACACTAACATAAATTTAAGGGCTATCCTCGTCGTTTTTTTTCCAAATGTGACCCTGGACCAAAAAATCTTTTTATTTTTAATTCCAAGTGTTCACACTTAGCTGATGATTGATTATAAAGCGTGTTTAGCATGCTGTCCCGGGAAAAAGCCCTGAGTTTATAAGATCCTCGAGCGCAGGGCTCCCTTCCGTTTGCAAGGGGAGAGGGGAGTTTGAGCTCAGGTAGATCTCGAGAACTCCACTGCTGTAGTAGCTAATAAACAGATAGTGATTGCTCTTAAGATATAACTACTTACTAGGTGCACGTCTATGGTGTCGATTTGGATTGGTCAATTAAGTTAAGTTGCATGTTTTTGGACGGTGGGAGAAAACCGGAGAACCCGGGGGATACCCACAAGAGCACAGGGAGAACCTGTAAACTCCACACAGAAACGTCAACTGGCTTGTAAGGACTAGAACCAGTGACGTTCTTGCTATGAGGCAACAGTGCTAACCACTGTGCCACCGTGCCACCCATCTGGTAAAGGAGGAGAAGTAGGGGTGGAAGGGGGGATTCATCAAAACAAAGATGGCTGTGATATGGAACTTAGGGTATTTATAGTGGCTTAGGAATCGTTTGATTGGTGAATCATAATTTAAATAATGCAGGACCAGCCGCAAGCAATCATAAGCCTGTGATCCTCTCGAAATTAGTTTATAAATAAACTTCACTTATTTTTGGCAAATTTCTACTGTAAAGATCTAAAAACTAATTATGTTATTAGTAATGTGCATTGCTAAGAACTTAATTTAAGTAACTTTAAATATGATTTTCTCAGTGTTTTTATTTTATCTTCCTAAGATTACAGGTGTTCAAATAGTTAATAGTTAGACCAAATATTGGTCTTTTCCTAACAACTATTCAATAGTAGCTCATTTACTTGGCTTTTATGTGATGTATAAATCACAACTTCAAACAATGTAATTAAAATTAAAATAAATAAAACCAAAAATAAATCAGTTTTGTGGTCTAAGGCCACAAATTTGTATAATTTTCTTTACTCTGTGGAACATTATTTTTAACAAATTATAACAAGTATTTTATGTAAATTTTATTTATTTAGAGAATTAATAAAATTAATCAATTAATTACAGTATTTTATTATATTATATTATATTATTCATTCATTTTATTTTCGGTTTAGTCCCTTTATTAAAAAAGGGGTCGCCACAGCGGAATGAACCGCCAACTTATTCAGCATGTTTTTACGCAGCGGATGCCCTTCCAGCCGCAACCCATCTCTGGGAAACATCCACACACACTCATTCACACTCATACACTATGGACAATTTAGCTTGCCCAATTCACCTGTACCACATGTCTTTGGACTGTGGGGGAAAACGGAGCACCAGGAGGAAACCCACGCGAATGCAGGGAGAACATGCGAACTCCACACAGAAACGCCAACTGACCTAGCCGAGGCTCGATCAGTAGCTACAACACAAGGTAAATGATGTGTGGGGGCGTGAGCGATTGCTGCGCTCACGTCACAGCAGCTAAAATATATACAGATGTGGAGCAACCTCTGTTTACAGTCTATTGGTGCAACTTGCTTGAGTGACAGTCTCTTTGTTGCAGTCACAGTATATTCAGCTGCTGTATAATCGTCCCTATCTTTGAGAAATACCCCAGAAATCATGGCAACGAGAGTGAAAGAGCAAGAGAACAGATCACAAGAGGATGAGTGATGTTTTAAGCATTACAGTTGTTATGAATAGAATAGTAAAGATATTGCGTAAGATATTTTATAATATAACTTTTTTTAATTTACTTATTGCAATAAACAGTATTTTACACGCATTTTTCCTTTAGTAAAGAAGCAACTTTATACAGTAGATGTGTATTTTAACTTTTTATGCATCAAATATGCACTTCAAACTTTTTATGATTGAGACATGCTGAGTTATATGTAGCATCCTTCATTGATTCTCTTAGGTAAGGAGAGATCTTCACTTATTATCATACTTGAAGGGGAAATTTGCTTCATGCATTAAAAGTTTGAAGGCTCAGAATCGGTACTTGATATCGGCTGATCACCATGACAAGGAATCGGTACTTGGGATCGGCTGCAAAAATCCTGATCGGAGCATCCCTAATATTTCTATATTAAATAATAATTGTAATAATAATATTGACTCAAACAAACAATTAAGATAGCATACAAACTGACATTGTACTAATATTTCCTTTGAACCTATCTTGCCTTTTTTGCTGCAAAGTCATCAATTATATCCTTATATAGTTCATTAAAGTAACCCAAACCCAGGGCGTTGCTAGACATAAAGCTCACCTCTCCCCTACCACAAATAAATCTATTTATTTATTTTCAATAAATATAAAAATTTATTTATATTTATTATGCAATATTTATTATTATTATTAACTGGAAAAGAATGTAAAGACGCAACTGGAGTGATATGCTAAGATCACTTAAGAAATATTTTGCATGAATATAAATTATGACAATTCTATAGAATATGGAAAAAAATTATCTGTTGTCTTAGACCCAACACATGGCCGAGAATTAATGTTGTTAAGTCTTACCTCCCTGACTTATTATCCCTCCTTTCTGCTTCATAGCCATGCTATGTATCCATGTATCATACAACTATGTGTGCACCAAATCATTGTACGTATCGCTGTCAACATTGCCAATTTTACATTGTCTTGTTTTTTTGGGAGTATGTTGTTGTATTTTGCACTGTCTGTATTTTGCTCTGTCTGGAGCCAGCACCTAAGCTTTTCACTCATCATAGCACACGTGCTGCTGATGATGAGACAATAAAGGTGATTTGATTTGATTTGATTAGTTAAAATAAGATCATCATCATATTATATAAACTTCAGTTTTGTCGACTTCCAAATCTCACTGCGTGCTATCACCTCTGCATAAAAGGCTGTTACTACAATGCATGAGCGGTGCATATTTTTTCATTGTGCATGTAAAGAAGAGCATGTGAGGCACATAGGAATGGTTTTCTGCACGCATGCATCAGTTTGCTTTCACCAGCCTTGCTTCGGTTGCACATAGAGAGTAACAAACTTGCGCTTGCAAAAGACGCCAAATGTGAATGACCCCTAACATTTTTGTTTCGGGATTACCACTCTAAATTAATACACTTGCATGAAATAAATCATATCTCAAAGCTTTTACTGGAGCAGGTATATATATATTATAGGTGGGCATAGATGCATTTTTTAAAATCTAGATTAATCTAGATTAAAATGGCTCATTGGAATTCATTCAGAATATGTGTGCTACCCAAATAATAAGTCTTTGAGAACGGGTTTCTCAAGCCAGGTGGCGCATTAGACCAGGGGCTCATCTGCGCTTTCCAAAATTCATCACAAACTGTTCTACTATGATAATTGGTGATGAAAATAAATTATGTTCAATGTGTTTACTAACTGTTTATTCAGTTAAACATGAATTTTGAACTGTAGGCCTACATAAGCTCCACAGCGATTTTTGATTACCTTAATCTGACTAAAATCATAACTGAACTAAACAGAAATGGAATTAAGACGTGGAGTATGCATATATTAGTGGCATTATTAAGTAAACACCGCGGTCTTTAGGACCTTTCGCCATATTTTCCGACAAGATCCACACGCGGCTGTCAGTAAAGGACTGCACACACATACACATCGCGAAATGCGAAAGTTTTTTTTCTTTCCATTTGGCGTGCGTTATTATATTCCATAACACTCTCACCAGTCCTTACTCATTATTTGCGTCTAATACCCCAGTTTGTCACGAGGGCATGAATGAAATGTTTGTGAGTTAAAGTGAAACTGCCGAACTGCAGTTAGTCAGGCATCCTGCTGATTTGATTCAGAAGGGCACTCTTTTGTCAGACGGCTCATTGGCCAGGTATACATCCGTGCTAATATATCAAGGTGAAAGTCATCATAGCTTGCGTAAAATAGAAGCAGCTCCCAACCCAACTTTGAGAATAGATTAACAGCGATTTTTTTTTATCGCGTGATAAGAGTCTCGCGTTAACGTGGCACATTAATGCCGATAACAGGCCACCACTAATATATACATATATATATATATATATATATATATATATATATATATATATATATATATATATATATATATATATATATATATCAAGGTTTCCGCTACATTCATTCATCCGTGGCGGGACGCCACGCCAAAATTCATCCCGCCACGGCTACATTACAACTTCTCATTAAACATTTAGTCGTGTTTTGTATAGCGGATTATAATCGCACTAAAACATATTAGAGGTAAACAGCGCAAACTTTTCTGCAACCGTAGTAGTGCTGTGCGCTATTTGTTCAACCCTTTAAGGTGACATGCTGGCTCTCTGACAGACTGACTGACAGGTGCGTGAGCCTAGCAAACACCGCGTAGCTTTCAGTTTAAGATGAACACAGTTTCCATAAGTATATTTTATTGATAAATGTCAATGGCTCTGCATACAATGACTTTATCTTGCTGGAGTTTCACTTTACTTCAGGACGCGTTAATGTCGGAAAACGCACAAAAACACACTAAATCGCGCTCCAGCAGCGCTTACTGGAGAGCGCACGAGAAGATCTGCACTTGAACGTGTAAATTTGAGTGCGTGCAAGAAGTTCTGTGCACGAAGAGGAAATCGGCGCGCAAGCAAAGAGATTCGCATGCTCGTATTACATGAATGCTATCTCGCCTTGCAATAATGCGTGTAATATTTGTCTTTGAAATAGTTGGCAGATCTGTGTAAAAAAAAAAAAGTCCTGCCGCCACTGCTGGAAAAAATCCTAGAGGAAACACTGTTATATATATATATATATATTAGGGGTGTAACGGTTCACAAAAATCACGGTTCGGTTCGATACGACACAGTGGTGTCACGGTTCGGTATGTTTTCGATACAGCAAAAAAAAAAAAAAAAAAAAAAAAAAAAAGGAAAAAAGCCAGAGGATTTCTCTGATTGAAATCTTTTTATTGTATGAAAACTAACATAATAAAAGCATGATCTCTCTTCTTTTCTTTTTTTTTACTTTGAACTAGGGATGTCAGTTTCTACAAAATCCAGTGATCAATGATCATTTAAATTAACGACCAATTAATCTATTAATCGCTCATTCTTATAAACGATCCGTTTAAATCTAGGCTACCAGCCTGTGTTGAGGCTACTGAAGAATGAGCTGAATATGCAATGCATTATGATTCTTGCTTAATCGTCACAACGAAAAAATCCCAAACTAGGCTACAGGCTGAGTAGCCACGTCAGAGGTGAATGCGGCACACGCTTCTGTTACAGCTTCCGTGAAGAACGAAAGCGAAAGCAACTACTAAACACTGTTATGCCATAAAATTATTTCATTTTTAACAATCAATTAAATTACACAGCGGTTTTATATCAAAAGTTGATAATAATATAAAATATACTACATTTTGATGGTAAAATAATGATTTAAAGGACGGCTGTTATTTCTTTCAGCTTTCAAACATTAAATAACTAATGCATCAAGTGAAATAAAAACGAATATGAAACAACACATAGCAGGATTTAAAGCATATAAAGGACTATTATATTTAGCAAAATGCTGCTCTTTTTATCTTTGTATTTTTTTTATCATTTTATTTTTGTTATTTTTAATATTTCTTTGTCTTCATAATTAAAGCTAATCGACAAATTCCTGCTTGACATTTTAGAAAATATTTTGCGTAGCTACCCAGTATATATTAAAGATCACTAGAACAAAAAAACAAACACAAAAACATGTTACATGGCCCCATAAATGTCCAACTTATATTTAACTGAATCGTATAAATTATGAAAATTGCTCCTTTTATTTTTATAAAACATTTGTTATTTTTTTTTGAGTAAAAACAATATCGACATTTAAGAATCATTTTATTAATTCACTCATTCCTTTGACTTGTTTATTGGCGCATATATAGGCTATAATTTAAATCAAACAACAGTAAATTGGACCTCTACAATGCCACTAAGCTTTCAAACAAAAGTCCAAAAAATTAAAGAAAGATTGGACTTTATCCGGTGACGGCCGACACTGAGCTCAGTAAAATGTTTTTGATAAGTTATTAATAATCTGTTCAATAATTCGTTAAAGCCAAAATGAATGGTAATTTAATATAGGCTATTTAAAATATATATATATAATAAATATAGGCCTAACGTATTTTTAAATTAAATAAAATAGGCTATTTTCTGAAAAATGCGCCTGTCTCTGTTAATTATTCCATCGAATTAATTTGATCGCAACACCTGTTATTCCAGAACTGAACATTTGAGCCTGTTTCAGTTCTTTTCATTTTCTTTTTTCTGTAGTTTCATTTTTACAAATAATTTTATTTCATTTGTTTGTTGATTAAATGTTGTTATTTAGCCTATTTTTTATACAACAAAGTTGCAAATTAATTTGCTACAAGATGTGGCTGTGTAGTGCGCTTATCCAGAGCGCGTGAACTGCTGCTGCAGAGAGAAAGAGCGCAATGGAAATAGGCTATTTAAATTTTCGCATGCTGATTTATGTGAAATTGCGAATACATGACTAATCGCATTGCAATTTTAAAAATTATTGTATTTTTTCCTTTAGGAGGGAAAGTCTATTTCAATTCATGCTAAAGACATGTGGTGCTGAAGTCTGAAAGTGCCGGTCATGTTGATGTGAACAGCTGAAGCTGTCAAATTATTTTTAGTTTATTTATTATTAATGATGATGATTAAAAATAATAATGCTGTTCATTTTATTCAATAATGTAATTAAAACATGTAATATATCTACATTAATGCGAAACAAGCTAAATATCGTCTTTAAAGTCGTCATACTGTAGATCTCAGCTCTCTGCAATATCTTTGCCTATATCCTCCTCAATACACGATATTGCAGGACAGGCTTAAAACAAAATTCGCAGCACTGAACATGTTCCCAGACTGAAAGTGATTGATGATGAGAAAACTCAGAAACCTGTGAAAACGGAGATGTTCACCGCATATAGCCGTGACGAGCGATTTTTTTTAAATGAAAGCATATTTGTGCCAGTCTGTTAAGATTGCTTGAAACACTTTAATATTTTAGAGTAAATAGTTAAAGTTTGCATCACCAATAATTGACGCGTGACCCACGTATACTTAAATATCATGCAACCTATTTTTTGATTACCTGACTCACGGATTAACGGCAGCACATGTGGATACAGCCGAGATCTGCTTGATTTGACCGTCACCTGCCATTTCAGTGGATCTGAAAGCAGGAATAAGCAAAGTGCTCCCAAACGCCAGACCCGCTGTTGGTTATAGGAGGATTGCATTAATGTTAGCTACTAGCCATTTTGCTAGCTGTATAGTGCAGTCAGTCCGCGGCGCGTTTCCACCCTTTCGCTTTCGTCCGGAACAAACCCTGCATCATCTCAGCGCCCCTCGGTCTTCGCTTTTGTCCGGGACAAACCCCGCATCATCACAACACCCAGCTCCGCCGGCTTTTTCGGATTGAAAGCGGCATAACTTTCGGTTTGAGCGCCAGTTGAGCTTACTCCGACCCTGAGTGCAGTGTGTGGCTGACTGGAGGTGGGCGGGGAAGGCAGATGTTGCCTGTCACATCATGGGATGCCTTGTTGAGCATTGTTGCGCTGAAAACATTATATTTGTCTGAATCGTTCGGTTCGTATGCGTACCGAACCGAAAGCCTCGTACCGAACGGTTCGATACGAATACGCGTATCGTTACACCCTTAATATATATATATATATATATATATATATATATATATATATATATATATATATATATATATATATATATATATATATATATATATATATATAATTATAAAAAAATCCAAAAAGTCCTATTATCTTAAACACTTCAACCATTGTTAACTGAAGTAACGTCATTCAAACAGCCTACGGTTGACAACTTGAGTCGTCTGATTTCCAATTGGTCAGACAAGAATCCGCTGAAAAATGTGGGAAACATTGTGATTTAATTATGTTCCACTGACATCAGAGAGTTCTACGTCTGCCCAAATAACCCATTTATTCGCTCGCTCTCTTCTTCTGCCTTTAAAGAAACCCCAGGAAAAAAAAAGAAAGAAAGGTTAATAACAACCCTTCCTGTGTCATATTCGACACGACCAGCCATTGGACTAATTATATTCATTATGGCCGCATGGATGTCTACTTATCCTTCTTAATGACAGACCACATGAAAAAGCCCTCTAAACACATATCTATTATTTAATCAAACTGTTCCCATTTGGTACAGGCAAAATGGAATGAGCAGCCTTTATTTTTGGCCTGAATGAATTCTCTGTGAGCACGCCAAAGGCCGAGAGAAGAGAAAGCAGGCCTTTAATTTGTAGCTTTTGATTTGAATCGCCATTCAGATGACAGAAAGGTACAGTTTATTCTGACAATCAGAGCTGCTGAAGAGGAATAGATATTATTAAGGATTAGAGATGAGCTTTCCAGTGAGGATGAGACAAGCCGTTTCCTTTTGTTCTCTTCTCTTTTCTCTCTGTGTGTCAAACTCTGCCGTAGACCACACAAAAAAAGAGAGATATATCCAGTAGCTGTCGTGTTGACAGTTTGGGTACTTCCTCTCCAAAGCCAAGCAGGGGCCACATGCAGTGTCACTGTTCATCTTTAATCAAAGCCGCGCTCGCATAAAATAGGGATGAATAAATAGAACAGATAAGTGAAAATCGTTGTATTTTGCTATTATATGCAACCTGCAGTTTTTTTCTATACAAGAATAAACCCAATCAAAAATAAAAGCCTCCTAGAATGCATAAGGTGGCATTTTATGTGTCCATGAGAATAAAGTGAATTAGGACTGTGGCTCTCAATTATTTGGAAACCATACAATGGTATTTTTTAAAAGGAAATCTGAAATGTAACAGTTATTCAGTCAAATCAGGGCATCTGTTTGTTAATTATTCTTTCAGTTCAGACCTTGTTTATGAATCAGTTGATCCAGTTCATAAAGTCAGTGTGAACGAATCACACTTGAAAGTTATCAGTCAATAGTTACTTACATTTCTGTCTCTTATACAGTATATGTATAATGCAAATCAATGACTTAAGCACTGGCTATTATTTGTGCAAATTTACAATCTGGAAACTCGTCATAACAAGAGATCTGAAAATGTCTTCGTCATCGCCTTTTCTAGAGTATTTGAGTTGCTAAATTACATGAATTGTATTCCAATATGCATTCATTTATTTACATTTTCAAATGATAAACGTTTGTTTTTAAATGTGAAGGTGTTACGTCAATATGACGTTATACAATTTGGGGACTGTTGTTTCTGTTTTGCTGGTTCACGTAGGATACGTGAGTTGGCTGTGTTGGACGTCAATCTTTGCGGATATGGACTGACGTTCGATGACGTAATTGAGAGGAGCTCCAATCGTTTTCTTTTTTTCCAAATGTGATCCTGGACCAAAAAATCATTTTATTTTTCATTTATTTTTGGCAAATTTGTAATGTAAATATATAAAAACAAATTATTTTATTAGTGATGTACATTGCTAAGAACTTAATTTGAGTAACTTTAAATGTGATTTTTTCAGTGTTTTTATTTTATCTCCCTAAGATTACAATTGTTCAAATAGTTAATAGTTAGACCAAATATTGGCCTTTCCCAAACAACTATTCAATACTAGCTTATTTACTTTTATGAATCAGTTGATTCAGTTCATAAAGTTAGTGTGAACGAATCACACTTGAAAGTTATCAGTCAAAAGGAACTTAGATTTCTCCAACGACTTATGCTCTGGCTATTATTTGTGCAAAACTACATTCTGGAAATTCGTCATAAAAAGAGATCTGGGAATGTCCTCGCTGACGCCCTTTCTAGAGTATTAGGGTGAGTTGCTAAAAGACATGAATTGTATTCAAATCTACATTCATTAATTTACATTCTCAAATGATATAAGTTGGTTCCTAAA
The DNA here is from genome assembly GCA_903798195.1 of Danio kyathit. Lineage (NCBI taxonomy): Eukaryota > Metazoa > Chordata > Actinopteri > Cypriniformes > Danionidae > Danio > Danio kyathit. The sequence continues at coordinate 23,581,314 of LR812535.1, read as the reverse complement.
TGTGAGGGTGTTATGTTCATATGACGTTATACAGTTTGGGGACTGTTGTTTCTGTTTTGCGCTTGTAGGATACGTGAGTTGGCTGTGTTGGACGTCAATCTTTCGGAATATAGACTGACGTACAATGACGTAATTGAGAGGAGCTCCAATTGTTGCACTGCAGAATGGTGGGATACTAGGGAAATGCCACATCAGTTCGGGATAGCCGGCATTTTGTGTAAACGTGAGCTGTGTTTTGATACTTGTTTTATGTGTGTGATTCATGCCTTTTGGATTTGTTCTACTGGTTGTTTGTTTAACTTTTATTAGTGTGCTTAATTTGCCACATAAATGTTGAAACATTTAAACTCTTTTGTGAACTGGAGTGTGAACACTGTATCTGTGTATTATTCTACATGGAAGAAACGGAATAGGAAAGCTCTGTCACATGATATACAATTGATGTCAGAATTATTAAACCACCTTTGAATAGTTTTTTCTTTTTTAAATATTTCCCAAATGATGTTTAACAGAGCAAGGAAATTTTCACAGTATGTCTGATAATATTTTTCTTCTGGAGAAAGTCTTATTTGTTTTATTTCGGCTAGAATGAAAGCAGTTTAAGGTCAAAATGATTAGCCATTTTAATCACCCTAATGATTTTTAATTACCATTTTAATTACCCTAACCTTATTTTTATTTTATAGTTATAGGGGAAGAGTTAAATGGGTTAGTTGGTTATTTTTATTTTATTCTTTTTTTTTGTTTGGCATGGTTCCATTCCCTTTGTCCTCCTTATGTCTATTAAACTTGGTTAATTTATTTTTGTGAAAATATTTCTTTTTACTACGTTTGTGTGAAACTTTATTTTTCTATAAGCATTTAAACATCCACAGCTTGTTTATAATAAACAAGTTCACTTAAATAGTACTTTTGTGTGTTGTTGTTCCTCATCTATTATAAATGGCAACAACAATTATAACTAGCTTAATATTTTCCTTTTCATTCCCCCTCGACCAATAAAAAGTAACGGAAGGGACGTAACATTAACAAAAGGCTATCATTATGCTTCCGAAGTCAATTGATATAGCACACAATAAACCACTTTTTGTTTGATATTGGGCTTTCGACCAAAAATGTAATCTCTGTCATTATTTACTCACCCGTTACTCGTTTCAAACCTTTATGAGTTTCTTTACTGTGTTGAACACACAATTTTTTATTATTATTATTTTGGGGGGTTCACCTTTAATGGACAGGATAGTGGAGATTACAGACAGGAAAGTGGTGGGAACAGAGAGAGGGGAAGGATCAGCAAAAGACCTCAAGCCAAAAAATGAACTCGGGTTGTCGTGAACACCTCAGTGTTATGTGTCAACGCTCTAACCACTAGGCTATTGGTGCTGACAGTGTTTTTTTTTTTTTCTGTAAGTCAATGGTTTTCAGCTTTCTTCAAAAAATATTCGGTCACATTTTTTTTGATGGTCCGTTTGTTAAATTTAAGTTACATTGCATCTACATGCCAACTAATGCCAAATAATGATTATAAGTAGACTGTCAGGTTGGGGTTAGGGCGTACTCACACTAGACCCGTTTCCCGGATCGTTTGAGAAGTGTGAGTGCTCTGAATCGGGCTCAGGCACGGTTCACTTGGCCGGCCCTGGCCCGGTTGGAAGAGGTGTGCCAAAGCGCGGTTCACTTGGGGTCAGGCTTGTGTGTTAGTGCAAAACTGAAATTCGAAACTGAAAGTGAGACGTGACCTTTAAGGGACTCTTTCATATGGATTAATTAATCATTCGTACTGTTCAATGAACGCAAACTGTCGTGGATTATTAAAGACGCAAACCCCTCACTGCATGACAGCTGCACCTTCAGCAAACCTCCTAATCCCTGCAGCACGAGGACTTTATGATTGTTTATGAGCGTCAAAAGTGGCTGATCTGTTCAGTGAAATATTTGACTGCGTGTCACCGCATATCAAACGACTTAAACGATATAACTAAAGAAATCTCCACTGTGCTGAGCGAGAGCGCTTACTGAACAGCGCATCATCGATGACGTAAGCGTGCCCAGGCCCCAATGTAATGTGAGTGCGGGCCGTCGATGGAGACGGGAGGGAGGGCAAGCGTGCTTTCGCCCAGTTCAGGGCAACTGTACATAGTGTGAGTACGCCCTTAGTGTAAGTTGACATGTACCATATAGTGAGTTAAATGTCTGTTGAAGGAGCAGTATCAACAGATATTACGCAGACAGTCTACTAACACTCAAATGGACCATCAATATAAAGTGTTACCAAATCTTCTTTTGTGATAAATAGAAGAAAGATGCTTTTAATTTAAATTTTTTAAATTTTTAATTTTTTGGGTGCACTATCACTTTAGGCTTATAAGCTCTTTAATTTTGCATGGTTTTTACTCAAATCACTCATTCTGTGTTACTCAGGACAACATGCAAGTGTGTAAATGATAAAAGAGATTTTGGAGAACTTTTTCCTTTAATTTAAAGCATAGTGTCAATTTTTATTAATGAATTACCTGATCCAGTTTACAAAGCCAGTCACACTGATTTGGCTCACTAATCCACGAGCAGAGAAATTATCATTGAATTAGAAATGAAGATAAACTTAGCATCTGTCTGTAAGTCACAAAAAGCTAATGCATTGCTTCAGAAGACATCTAATATATCAAACAAATCATACACACTTATCCTAAGTTGCTGTTTTATTGCTTTTTTGTCTTTTTAGAAGCTTAAAATCTCATGTTTTTTTCCATTTAGCAACTACATATAAATCTTTAATTTAGTTTTGCTTTCTTTCTGTCCTTTTCTATTCCAAAGTCAGGATCAAAGTTTGAACCAACATGAGAGCATTCAAACGATGAGGGAACTTTCATTTTGGGGGGAACCTTTTCCTTTAAATAAAACACAGTGTGAAAAGCAGTTGTGAAAAGCGTTTCAGCAAATTACTGATGCACAATCTCCCAGATGTGTTACTTTTTTAACTTCCTCTGCTTTTTTTAATCGCACGTCGCGCGCCTAGAAGTGCTGTTATAATGATTAAAATTGCACATATCTCTATTATCTTGCCGGAGAGAAAAATCTCACCAGAACGTTCTGTAGATGGCTCATGCCAAGATGAGTGATGTGATTGTTGCTCAGTATCAGCGTTCTCAAACCGGTCTTCTGAAAGCTCAAAGCATCGCAAATCTCCTCCAAACCTGTGGAACAAAGAGAGATGACTACACAAGAGCTGAAACAAATTGTGCGTTTTAACCACAAAAACCTATTCAAGCTTTTATTGGCAGCGCACAATACGTCCTCAAACAAAATGGGTGTACCTGAGTCAGACGTGGCATTGTTGCTTAGGTCCAAGGTTTTAAGAGTGCTGTTGAATTTGAGCAGGTCGGCAACTTGCATGGAGTCCTGATAGCCGTTGAGGTTGTTTTCAGAGAGGTAAAGCTCCTGCAAAGCCACGTTCCTTTTCAGAGCACCGACTAGGGCAAGAATTGAGAAAAATCTTCAATAAGCATTGTCCTTTGTCCTTGTCCGAGATATGTGTGCCCAGTGCAACAACAAAAGATGTCATGTAAGACAATCTGGAGGGACAAAAAAAAAAAAAAAAGGAGAAGAACGGATTTCTATGAATGCCGAGAGCAGTTCCTCCAAACCACAACAAAGGCTCATTGAAAACTTGAGGTTGTGCAGGACTAACTCCATTATCGTTTTTATTTACATCGCTGTGATTATCACGGCCATCATTTTAATCGTCAACATCATTACGTCTTCCTATTAGGGCCAGAGAAGCTTTCATGGGCTTTTTGTCTGTGGACTCGCAGAGCAGTCTGTCCAAATCAATGCGGCAGATTTGATCAGACCCTTTCGGCTGCATGCGGAATGCCAACATCGTCATCATACACAGTAGGAACCAAATAGGGGGATCGTTGAATTGATCGGAGGGACTCCACTGTGCGAGTCAGCGAGTCCCGCAATCAGGGCCCCACCGATCGATAGCAATGATCAGAAGCTGGGCGTCCCGCTGGGAAGAATGAGGGGGGCGGCCGAGTGGCCCCAAAATATCAAATGGATCCACATGCTGCTTAAAGAGACAGAGCCACCAAGACATGGGATGTGCCACTCCACTCCTCTGTCTCATTTAAGGTCATTTTATCGGGTTCTGTTAATGGCCTGTGTCTACAACATCTCTTTCTCTCTTTCAGTCATTTTCAGGGGGCGGCCATTTTCTTTCAGCCATTAACATCATGGTACTGCGGTGACAACAAACTATGTACAGGACACCCTGATGGCCAAAAAGAGCAGCGTGATATGCTTTCAACATCCAATATTGCTTCCCAAATGCAAATTGTGATTAGTTTGGTGAATGAATTGGGTCACATAAGCCATGATTTTCCTTTTTTCCTCTCATATCATTTATGTATCACATCCCTAATAAAAAATAATAATAACATAGAATGTATTATGTCATAAACAATAAAATTTAATGATGGACTTATAGACTTAACATGATTGTATACTTGTCCATAAGATTTTTTTTTTTTTTAAGGAGCAAGTGAATAATTTTTCTTGCTTAACTGGACAATAACCTTGCTAAAATATCAATATAGGAATGCCACTAAAGATACTATTATGCAATTATGTGTATTATGCACAATTATGTGTATTATGCAATTATGTCTGTGTTTTTAACTTTTTTTCTCTGTTTCATTAAGAAAATACCTCAGAAGAATGGTAAAAGCAGAACAACTGTATCAACATTTATACAGTTCAGCAATTATGAATGAATCAAATGATACAATGATTCTATGATCCGTACTCCACCATTCAACAACCATTCAAAATTGTAATAAATAAGTTCTTTGAATGAATTAATTGAAAGACTGGCACATTATTTTCAAATTTATCGTTTGATTTTTCCTAAGTTTTATAAGTATTATTGCATTTTCTTTCTTACATTTATTTTTGTAATTTAAAAAATGAGACTATATATATATATATATATATATATATATATATATATATATATATATATATATATATATATATATATATATATATATATACACATATATATATATATATATATATATATATATATATATATATATATATATATATATATATATATATATATATATATATATATATATACATACATATATATATATATATATATATTTTTTTTTTATTATTTATTTATCTATTTATTTATTTATTTATTTAAAAAGGACATCCATAGCATTATTTATGAAGTCATTTTGGACTGCAAGAGCATTCAAGCTATATTTGACTATCATTAAACTACCTTGTATTTTATAAATAAAAAGCTGCATCATTGATTCAATTGGCAAAATAAACAAGGGCTCAGTAAGACAAACATTAAATGTACAAAAAGGTTTTACAGTGAGAGAGTCATTAATGAAAAAATATCAAAGAAGCGTCAGACCAATCTAATATCTTTTATCTGATTAGTTTTTTTTTTAATATTATTAATGGAAAAGATCCAGTTCAAACTGTTTTTTGCATGCTACTTGAAAGGACAACTTAAAGAGCACCTATTATGGTTTTTTTTTTAAATTACCTTCTATACAGTGTGCAACACAGCTATAAATGAATGAAAACATCCAGCTGAGGTTTAAATCTGAAAGAGCACCTTGTTTAAAAATATAGATTTTTAAATAAAAGATTTGACTCAAGAGTTGTTTAGATGATTTGTCGTTTGTCCGAATCTTTTGCTTGTCGTATCGGCATTGACACGAAACAATACCCAATATGTTCTGTGTCGGATCCCGTAAAAGGTGAACATGCCTTTTACTTCAAAAGCTGGTAGAGTGCAGCTGTGTGTGGGACTGATTATGACTGAAGATGAGTGAACTATAATGAGTGAACTTTCTGGTGATTAATGCAACAATCTACCCTGCAAAGGGGGATTCGTTAAAGGAAGAATCAGAAAAGACTATTGATGTATGGGACTTTGTCAGAGCTTAACATGAACTTTATCATTACACAGTTCATGGATCAGTTTGTTCCTCCATTTCACAAGTGTAAGTAAATGCGATTCAAACATGTATTTAATTATGTTTTGTTACTTGTAATCACTCCATGCGGCTTGTACTGTATCTGGTTAACTCTTTATACAGTATTCACATTGAAAACGTGGCGGGTGCCACTTTGTTTATAGATTTAAATGCATTCGTGAGCTCGCAATCCTCTGCCATTTGTCATTGCTATGGTCACCATCAGCTGTTCCAACACTTGCGGCAGTCAAGTTTCAAAATAGTTCAGCTTTTGCCACTGTGTGTGTCCTTGTTATTACTTATGATTAGGAATTGAGCCACAGCCATATCACCCTGCAGCCCAAGACCGGTTACTCACTGAAGCTAAGCAGGGCTGAGCCTGGTCAGTACCTGGATGGGAGACCACATGGGAAAACTAGGTTGCTGTTGGAAGTGGTGTTAGAGTTGTCCTGTGGCTGCTGTTGCATCATCCAAGTGGATTTTACACACTGGTGGTGGTGTGGAGAGATTCCCCTCATGATTGTGAAGCGCTTTGGGTGTATGGCCATACACAATAAATGCGCTATTTAAATACACATTACATTACATGACATTACAATATGCTGGTGTTTAACTGCATTGCTTTAATGCACTCCTGCATTGGGCTCACACATATGTCCTGCACTCTGACTACTTCAACAATGTTGATAAGTCGTGGAGGGCATTTTTCTTTGTCTGAACGCAGTCGACCAATCGCAACAGACCAATCAGCGCAGATTAGCATCGGGCAAAGAAGGGGTTTGGGAACAAATGAATCGCTGAACGAATCATATTGGAGTCTTTGGGATAGTTAGGTAAAAATAAATGCATATTATAGGACAATGAAATAGTTTTTTGATCTTGCATGCATATCAGCCTGTTGTTGAAGACCCCAAAACCAAATAGGGGCTATTTAAACAAGAGATGTGATTTTGTTATTTTTATGGTAAAATAAAACAAAGTCATAATGTGAAATGTAAAACAATGCTTTCACATTTGTGAGAAATAAATCCACAAAATTGTGAGATGACAATTAGAATGAGTAAACCTTTTACTCTGAGGCAGAAACCCATGTCCTAATGACAATGCCGTTCACAATATTAAAGGGCCGTCCCATCCCTGTGGCTGTAGTCCTGTGTCCTTTTTTAAGAGGTAAGCTCTACAGTGCCACGGGAAAGACTCCATCTCACAGCGAGCTGGCCGAAGTGTCCTGAACGGATCGGTGCAGCAATGTGTAAAGTGACAGGAAGAAGATTACGACATCTAATCCAAGCCCAGTCTAGCTGTTAGGGTCACTGGGCCAAAATCTGCCACTCCTCCCCTTGTCCTGCTTCATCTGTTCCTGCTGGCCAGAGTCGCTCATGGAGAACGCTCATTTCAAACACATGCTATCTGTACTTTAGTACTGGCATATTGCAGTGTTCGCACTATAGAGCAAAGTGAAGCGACTTGTAGACTGATATTAGCACTTTCTGCATTTTAAAAAAAATCTTTGTGAACATTAGGTGTGATTTTGATTGAAGATAACGCACCCTTTGGGATGGTATGTTGTGCTGTCTTGATATCATTAAAGTATGTAAAACTCCGCCTGGAGTCAATGTACTTATGCAGTGGGAAATTTTGCACAACACTTGCTAGACCAACACCAAGCCAAATGTCACAATGAAGAGAAGAAAAAAAAAAACATTTGGCCCTCCCTGATGACTCTATATTAGATGCAGTGTTTTCAGCATTCTCTCACATTTAAGACCCGTTTTTATTCTGAGCTTAACAAAAGTTTAAATACCTTAACAACAGTATACTGTTAGCAAACCTCTCAGTAGCTATGTTTCCCTCCAAAAATGCGAATTAACTTTATGCGCAAAACTGGGTTTCACATAATAGACGAGCGAATAAAGCAACGTTTACATCCAACGAGTCAAAGCAAACAAAATTGTCACTTTCTGATTATCTGGCGCCAAATATCAAAAGTAAAAACGTCATTTGCTGCGATAAGAGAAGCTGCGTGAATCTTTTCTTCATTTAATAAATGACTTTCGGCTCAGAAGGCAATCCTGACATGCAGTGAATGCACGGTGGCGTTTGAAGCCGTGAGACGTGGAGCCCAGATGCACTTGATTCTGGAGGTCATTATTAATATAATAACACTAATACTGAAACGGTTAAGGCGCTTCAGAATGACCAAAACAACATTTCAGATGTTTTACAATGCGGTCAGCGTGCTGGTTTGTCCATTCACGCACATTTTTATCATCACCTGATCTCTTATAACAAAATCACATGACCTTTTTAATGCGGATACTGGAATTTGTTGGGTAAAAGTGTTTCCATCGTAGTTTAAGCCCATCTTCTCTTATCAAATAAAAAGTTTATCCTACTCAGTTATGCGCATATGTTTTTTTATGTGCATTTTCAAAATGTATGCGCATCTTGGTGTTTCCATCAATCGTTTTTTTATGCGCATATCCAAAATGTGTATAAAATCGGAGGATGGAAACGTAGCTTTTGAGTACATTTACATAGACCTCAGTAATCTAATAATTTGGCTTAATCTGAATAGAACAATTTGATTAACGCCATTGCGTGGCCACGCTATCCACATTTCCTTCAAAGTTTCATGTAATTTCCGGTGTTTCATTTTTAATTTTTCAATTTTAACTGCAGTTCGGCAGTTTCACTTTCATTGCACCACAATAACGAATGTACAATAGATGCACATTGCACACTCGAGAATACCAACAATGCACTGTGAGAGTTTGCACACCGAATAAATTCCCATGGCTGACCAAAATGGCATCCACAGCAGAATTCTATTAGTAAGTACGTTTACATGGACACCAATAATCCGATTTTAATACGATTAAGACAATACTTTGATTAAGAGTTTACCATGTAAACAGTGATTTTTTATTAATTTAATCAGATTATGCCATAATCGAACTAAACAGAAATCGAATTAAGATGTGGAGTATTTCAATTTTAGGCGCATTGTTAAAGTGCAGAACAGACATGTAACCACTTTAGTCAAACTATTACCATCGTGTAGGATTTTAGCCACATTTTTCAACAGAATATTGCATACACACAACTGTTTGACACTATTCTCTGCACCTATCGAGTCAGTGAAGGACCACAGACATTGCTAAATGCTGAGGGTTTTTTTCCCATATGGCATGCAGTACCAAATTCCATTAAAACTACACTTTTCCAACAGTTCATACTCGCATCCAATATCTCGTTTGTCACGGGGGGCATGCATGAAATGTTACTAAATGAAAGTGCCAAACTGCAGTTAAAGTCGACAAATTAAAAATGAAACGAAGGTAATGTGGATAGCGTGCTGACGCAATGACGTTAATCGAACTATGTGCTTTAACATGTAAAACAGGATCATGAAAGGAACATTCAAAAAGCAACTGATGTAAACACCTTAATCATATTATTGTCTTATTCAGATTAAGGCAAATATTTTGATTACTGATGTCCATGTAAATGTATGTCACCTACAGTGCTGCGTTTGGGTGAATATGTGAATATGTGTTTTTCTCTAAACAACAAGCATACAGCTAAAATTACAGAAGTGAATAAACAGCACTTACAGTATGAAAGCATCTGATAATAGTCATGTGCGATGTTTGCTCTTGCTGTGCAAATCAGCCCTCAACTCACATCATGCTTATGCATACAGTACAGCACTTTATGCAGGATATTGCTTTAAAGCATGCAGCTTTGCATGTACTACATATGGAAAAACTGTGTCAGTGCTGGTTTCAAGCAGAAATGCATTTCCATTTCTACTATAAATATACTGGTGAATATTTGTATGCACTAGAGACAATTTCCTTGTCAAAGAAGGTTGAGTCTCATATAGGCATGGGCCGGTATAAGATTCTGGCGGTATGATAACCTTAGATAAAAATATCTTAAAAATATATACGGTTTGACGATATTGTGATTACTGCAGTAAAATATGTGCTTTTTAAATGTCTGCATAAAAAACTAAAACTTTTTCTACTTTGAACACAATATATTTTATGTTAAGAAACATTTTAAATATTTTGGAGAAGTAGCTAAACATGTCAGGCTAAATAATTCAAATGAATCATTAACTTCCTCTGTCTTCATTAGTTTCAAAAACACTAATTTCTTTACAATTTAAAAAGGCATCTTTAGATATCGTTTTTGCTGGTGATACTGTTATCCTAAAAAAAACATCTAAAAAACCTTACATATACCATAGGAACGGTATAGCAGAAAAATTTGGTGATTTTAAAACCTTTTCTAAACCGTGGTATACTTTGATAACGGTTGTCCCATGCCTAGTCTCATCCACTGTAGCTACACCAATCGATCACATACTGGGGTATATGCACACAGACCTTTAATTTGACCCAGCAAGTCTCAGCGCTTCCAGTGAACTGTCTTTCCATTATAAAACTGCCATGTTTAAGGTCTGATTTCTTTAAAAATCAGTGATCTTCACTGCCTGATAGATATACACAATAAAGTGGGTCTCAGATCGCACAAGAAGCACTGCATTAAATCCCATTTTTCCCCACCATGTCTTTAAAATATGACAGTTTACCTTACCCCAGTATTTTCAATGGAGTTTCTGTGCTCGCCTGCTGATCTTGGCGGCGCTACCGGTTACAGGATCTTTCAACTCGTTTTATACTTGAACAACTAAATAAATGCTTAAGTCTATTTAACTGAATGTTTTGTAATTACATTACAACATCTATGCTGTAAAAGAAACCTTATGAAATTGAAAATAGTCACATTAAGCTTTCACCGGAAGTTTATCATTGGCTTAAAAAAAAATTAGCTGTGCATATACCACATTGCCATAGAACAGTAGAACAGTGTTTCCTCTAGGATTTTATCTAGCTGTGGCGGCAGGATTGGTAGACACATATCTACCAACTACCTATGGCGATAATGGCGTTATTTCAATGACAAATGTCATGAGCGCAGTATTACAAGTCGAGCTCCTGTAATACGAGCATGTGAATCTCTTTGCTTGCGCGCCGATTGCCTCTGTTCGTGCACAAAATTTCTTGCACGCCCTCAAATATACCCTGCTCAAGTGCAGATTTTCTTGTGCGTGCTCAAATAAACGCTGCTGAAGTGCGATTTACTGCGTTTACACAAGTATGTCTCCAACATTTATTAGATTTGCTAGGAACATTTATAATTGTGTCCAATAGACCTACGGAGCGGCATTAATGCGTCCTGAAGTAAAGTGAAACGGCTATAAACTGCAGCAAGATAGTCATTGTATGCAGAGCCATAGGCTATAAAGTATAATTAGGGAAACTGTGTTCATCTTAACTGAAAACTACGTCGTGTTTGCTGGCCTCACGCACCTGTGAGTCAGTCTGTCAGTCAGCATGTCACTTTAAAGGGTTAAACAAATAATGCACAGCACTACGATTACAGAAATGTTTGCGCTGTTATAATTCCCTTACCTTTTAATACGTTTTGGTGCGATTATAACCCGCTATAAAAAAAAAAAAAGGACTGAATGTTTTTGAATGAGAAGCTGTTATGTACCCGTGGCGGGATGAATTTTGGTGTGGCGCCACGCCATGGAAGAATGAATGTAGTGGAAACCATGGTAGTAGATTGTTAGCAGCTGAAGCTAAGTTTTCCATAACGTTTGTTTTGGCTAGCAGTTTAAAACTCACAAAACGAAGTTTGTTTCGGTCTGATTTAGTTTGAAATGACGCCAGTTTGTTCTTCGGATTCACTTGAAGCACATTGAGGTCTTAATCCAGCGCAAACACATAAAAAGAGTCTGAAGAAATGCAGTTGACCCCATTTCCCACAATGCACCGTTATTTGCATTTCACAGCACAAGGTCATATTCTCAGGCCGCTGGCACCCAAACTTTCTTCTATTGTTAGATCGCATGCACTTCAAGCGGGTGGTGTGTGCTGGGCATACCAAGTGTGAAGAGAGGTTTGCCGCTCAGGCAGGTGTTTTCAAGGTGTAACACTGTCAGCCTGCTGGTGAGAAGGGCTTTTGACAAGGCCTGCGCGGCATAGTCCACCATGGGCATGTTGCAAGCATCCAGCCTCCACAGGCATCCACTCTGAAGAGACCAGACAGCAAACCATCAGAGAGAGAGAGAGAGAGAGAGAGAGAGAGGGAGAGAGAGACTCAGAGGCCTGGTTTTGCCCTTGCTGCGGACTGGCCTTTCTGTCTCACCCTCTCTCATCAAAAAGCCACCCTGTCTACAGAAGCAGAAACGTCAAAAATAGGAAAACAATTCTGACGGGAGGTTCCCAAAGATCTGCAGGCCATTCCGGAGATTCATCCTTTAGTCCACCACTTCAAAAGTGTCCAGATTTTTTTCTTCTTTCTCTTTCTTGGGAGAATTTGATTGATCTCATATAATACTGCCTGAGAGCGTGCCTTTGCTTTTTACCATTGAAGTCCTCGTCACCATGAGGTGATGCTGTCTTTCATCTAGAGCGGTTGCTAAATGAACACATATTGTCAGGAGTTTTATGAGGACTATAATGATGTCCATTAAAATCAAAGTGTGAATGTGGCTTTATTCAGCAGTGCGAACATTTTCATCTTTGATGCATGGTAATTCATTGCGTCCAATTCAGGCTGAATACCACTGTGCGGTATCGGTTCACACTTGATGACACATTTAAAACATGAGGCATGAAATTTAACTTTAAAAGATTAAGGGAGCTGTATGCATACATATGTCTCTGTGTGTGTGTGTGTGTGTGTGTGTGTGTGTGTGTGTGTGTGTGTGTGTGTGTGTGTGTGTGTGTGTGTGTGTGTGCGTGTATATATATATATATATATATATATATATATATATATATATATATATATATATATATATATATATATATATATATATATATTAGGGTTGCACGGTTTACAGGTACTATGGTAGTATTGCGATACTATGGCTACAAAATACTGGCGATGCCACTGTAGTTTGTAAACGATAGTATCGTCATTAATGGTTTATCTTTAATAGATTATGTTGCATGTAAAAAGTCACTAAAATGCTCAGATGTTTGTGCAACAATAAACCATTTTATTTTAATAGTCTGTGGAGCCTTTTAAAGTTGAAAACTGTGTAGAAGTCACGCCTTTTGTGGTAACCTATTGCACGTTTTCTAATGCTTCGGTTCATTTCTGTTCCTGTTAATATGATTTATTAGCGACCGTGACAATCTCTTTAAAAGAATGACTCACAAAGTGAAATTTTGAATTACTTTGGATTCTTACCTGATAAGATTGAAAAAAAAATTGATGAAAAACCCAACATAGCAACAGGAAACATTGAAACAATTTTTGATGACTTCACATAGCCTAATTTTGTTGGAAAAATGCTCTTTTGTAACAAATTTCATTCGGTATAATTTGTATTTTTATTTTAATGTATTTTTGTTGGTCAGTTATCTACAAAATCAACAAAAAGAAAGAGTACATTTTAGGTGAAGTGGGGTGCAAATAATACTTTTTGCCCCTAATGGTATTATGAATTACGATCAAGTAGGCCTATTATAACATAAAATATAGTATTTCTAACAATTCTCATTGTAATTTGAGTTATGAATTACAGTATCGCAATACTACTTGGTATCATGATACTTCAGCTGGTATAGTATTGTAAGATTAATTAATGGTATTGCGACAAGCCTAATATATATATATATATATATATATATATATATATATATATATATATATATATATATATATATATATATATATATATATATATATATATATGTTTTTGTTTTATCCAGATGTTTGTTTTAATATTACGATATTTTAGATTTAAACTTAAAAGGCATTAAAATGCAAAGTGTTATCTTTATTTAAATTGTAGGCTATATAATTCCACTATATGTTGTCCATGTATAAATTTCTTTTAGAAGCTATGAGTTAATGAATTCATCAGTTACTGTAGTGGCTAACATTTATTTAGACTACTTAACGCAGAAATATTTAAAAAGCGTACTAATGAAGGGTGAAATCAGAATGTTATTGCAGATTAATATATTATTATTCATTATTCACCATATAATAATGTATCACATTAATATAATATTGTATGACATTAATTAAACTAAATGCCATAAGCATTTGTCCAGTAGCACTTTATGTGCAGTAAATATCAAAATCTTACCTGTCTGAGGAGATGTGACAGTGAAAGCCAACCGGAGAATCCCATGCCTGAGTTCGCAGAAACGTCGAGGTGTGTAGTCGATTCGTAGTACAAAACCATATCTAGCAAAGATGATGCTCCCTTACGAGAGAAAAATAAAAAAACATAATAGTGACAAAACAAACACGAGAATATGAACAAGTAAACAGAGCCCGGACATGCGTTGTTTGGCGCGAGTAAAAGCAGGGTTGCCAAATCTACCTAAAATAAATAAACGAGTCACTGACTCTCAAATATGTATTCCAAATCAAAAAATTGCCTAAATGCATATGCCTATTTTACAGTGACTACAGTGCGTTATACACAACGCAGTAACAATGTAGAAGTAGGCTTCTGTTTGTCAACCTTGGCAATTCCAAACTTGGCAACCCTATAGATATTAATTTGCAATCTCTACACCAGATTAATGAAAAAATGAAAAAACAAGTCTTTTAAAAATATTTTACGGAGCAAAAATTGCAGGAAAAATTTGGAAATATTGCTAAGATGATACAGTAAGCAATCGCTTATATAGACTAGCCTATATGTAACTGATATGTTAAATAAAATACAATAATTTCTAATGCATATAGACTAGCCTACTTTATTATCAGTAGTAGTAGTAGTAGTAGCTGTTATAAAACTTTTATTCTCCGTTTAGCCTAATTTAGTTATTAGTTAATAATTCATAAGCATACACAATTTGGAAACCTTTATCAAATTTAAAAACTGATGTCTGGCCCAGTAGAACCATGTGTGAATAGATGCAAATGTCCATAGTCTACTGTACTTACATTTTCCTCAAGCTCGGCCCCCTGCAGACTGATAAAATCAAACTGCACTGATTTCAGGATCTCTTCAAGAGATTCGCAGGAGCAATAATCTAACCGTTCACCTGGAAAAGCAATCAAAATGGAGACGCCTTACACTTTGAGTAACCCTCTTTCCTACCAGATTTTCTTCACAGCACCGACTACCCTAAAACACACTACACAATCTCTGCCCCTCCAAAGAAGGACATATTAGACACTAACACACATAACACAATCACGTCTGATCCCCTCCCCTTCAGTGAAGGAGACAATCAAAGAGCGTCTGATTATGCAGGAACAGATGACTTTTAAACAAAGCCCTGAGAAATACTTTGATGGCCACAGCAGTCCGTCTATATTAGACACGCGTTGCAAAGGCCCCCTTCCCCTCATAAACTCTTATCTTCCTGGTCGGGGAGAAGCCAGATCGCTCAGAGCTGCATGTTGGGAAGATAATAATTTATTCATCATTAGCATAATCATTTGTAATTTTTTTTTAACAATAATCACTTAACTGTACCATAGGAAGGGGGGATCAGAAATCCCATTTTTCTAATCCCCCTCTGCCATGTGCAGATAATGACACTGAGACTTGGAGTTAGATGGCATCAGTGCGTGACAGGGCGCAGGAAGCCAGAACATGCTGACCCGCACTTCAAGCTCACTTCTGCTGGTATCAATAACCGCTGTTTCAGTCATCAAAGGGACAGCAGTTTAATCCCAAACTAATGCCCTTCAGCATCGGCATGTACATTTCAATTAACAGGCTCGTCAAAGTCTGATCTTATCAGAGTGTGGTAGTAGCTTTAAAAAGTACAGTTGCTGTTGGCTTAAACCACACTTCAGGGATAATGGAAATCGACTAACTTTTTTAAAAGCTCGATAAATATAAAAATCAGAGATGCATGGGTCATCAATCTGTTTAGATCTTTGATAAAGTTCAACAGTGTTGGGGAATGTTACTTTTGAAAGTAATGCATTACAATATTGAGTTACTCCCCAAAAAAGTAACTAGTTATGTTACTTAGTTACTTTTTATGGTAAGTAATGCATTATGTTACTTTTGAGTTACTTTTGAGTTACTTTTGAGTTACTTTTTCATACCTGCCTTTCAAACATATCTCTTTCAGAACTTGCAGGGTGTTTTTCTTTTTTTAAATAGAGGAGCTCTGCATTTAACGACACGCTGTATAACCTACACCTTCATTTACCTTTAAAAAAAACTAATTAAAAAAGATTCGAATAATGTTACCTTCTGAGAACTCCCTAACACTATACATGCTGTATAAACAGATTAATGAAAGTTGAAAGCTATACAAAAAATGCTCGACTCTGCAGTTCTCATGTTATATCAGGTAAGTTCACTCTATGCTGAATCATATACATTACTCATTTTTGATTGCAGCAATGATTTCAGCAAAAACAGTTACATGTGGTTAATTAAACTGCGGACACTGAATGCTAAGAATGAAACGTGAAAGTTTAAGTTATCAAAGTTGGTTTTATATTCACACATTCATTCAGTGACAACTTGTGACACACTCCCTATATTGTTTACCACTGCACTTTGAGTATTCAGTCTGAAATAACCTGCAAGTGTGACTTGAAAACAACATTAACACTGTTTATTTGACTGTGAATGATGTTGTACTTTGATAGTCATTGGCTGCTAATATGATTTCACTATCATATTAGAGTTTGGAAATAATACTTTTATGAAATTATATTATTAATGAGAAAGTCTGAATGTGCGAATATAAAACCAACTTTACCTCTGTAAGTTCACATACCCTGCCGTACAGGTGTAGTTCGCTGTCAGAATGCAGTTGTTTTGCTTGTTGATGATTACCCAGGCCTTGTATAGTCCCGTCTTCTTTCCCTGTCTTTCCCTGGCAGAACCTCGGTTTTTAGCACTACATAGTTTTGAATCTGGTGATCATGGAACTTAATTTCTTGCACATGACCACACAGAACACATTTGTAGGCATCCAAACACCTGTAGACATTTAACTTCTCTCTTGTAAAATCCCTTGGAGTTTCAATGAGATTGTATATTTCGGGCTGGATGCTTGGTCATTTCGTCTTATCCAATATCCATTAGGAGGGTGCTATCGCAAATGGACGAACGCCGCTCACTTTAACGTTCATTTTGCTGAATCACTGTGCTTATCACTGGGTGACAAGCTGTTATAATACGCTGAAAGCATTATGTAAATAATATATATAATATCTAATCAATATATCTTATTTCTAAGACAACAACAAACTCTGTACCGCATCAGATGTCATTCCCTTACTGTAAATGCTAGCGCTCCCGTTTTTTTTTTCTGCCACCTCCCTGCGCGCGCATCCTGAATGTTTACAAACATGGTCACATCATATTAGTGAAGTAAAATCACTGTCCATTGAGAGAATCCCCTTTTCTTCCATGTGTTCAAAATAATAAGAATACTTCCATCACATAAATGTAAGGCTCTGCCATCCTGGTTTGAGTGTGATTCAACATGATTACACAAATTTTTAATTCAGCAAATTATTTTTTAAAAGTGAATTAATTCATCTGAAAAGTAACTCAAGTCACACTTTTAAACAAGTAACTCATTCATTCATTCATTTTCTTGTCGGCTTTGTCCCTTGCGGGGTCGCCACAGTGGAATGAACCACCAACTTATCCAGCACGATTTTACGCAGCGGATGCCCTTCCAGCCGCAACCCATCTCTGGGAATTTCCACACACACACATTCACACTCATACACTACGGACAATTTAGCTTACCCAATTCACCTGTACTGCATGTCTTTGGACTGTGGGGGAAACCGGAGCACCCGGAGAAAACCCACGCGAACGCAGGGAGAACATGCAAACTCCACACAGAAACGCCAACTGACCCAGCCCAGCCGAGGTTCGAACCTGCGACCCAGCGACGTTCTTGCTGTGAGGCAACAGCACTACCTACTGCGCCATTGCATTGCCCACAAGTAACTCAAATATTCTTATTTTTTAAGTAATGTGTTACTTTACTCGTTACTTAGAAAAGTAATATTATTACCTAACTAACATACCTTGCAATGCCTTACCCCCAACATTGAAGATCAACTGTTCTGGAAGCAAAAATGTCATACATTCATTGATTTTTATCCATAACTGTTTAACCTGTGAAATGCAGAAAGCTATTTCTTGATAATTATGGAGATTTATAGCTCTTTGACAATTTGTCCTTCGAGTTGACCTTAAAAAGATAATTCATACAAAACCGAAAATTCTGTCATCGTTTACTCACCCTTCACTTGTCACATATCCTTTTTAGTGTGTTTTTTGTCTTGAACACTAAGTTATTTTGAAAAATGTTGAAAACCTGTAACCAATGACTTTCATAGTATTTATTTTTCCTACTATGGAAGTCAATGGTTACAAGTTTCTAAAATTCTTCAAAACATCTGTTTTTGTGTTGTTAAAAAAAGAAATTCATAAAGGTATAAAATCACTTAGGGGAAATTAAATGATGATAACATTTTCATCTTTGGCCAAACTATCCTTTTAATGCTTAGTTTTATTCTGAAAAGTTTATCACACCCTAAAATTAAACTTTTCGTGAATTTTTTATTTTTTTTTTTCATTACAAATAATCAATATGTAATTTCCACAAATTAATTAATGGTCAAACATCCACTCATCCAATGGACTAAATTTGGGCTAGAACTATTATTTTGTGACAAAAATTTCCATCATTATTTGAGACAATGTAATGTGTCACAATTTTCATTTTCCCATACATCTTGTTTTATCTGCATGCTGCATGTAAAATTATTTATTCGAGTGAATGTGAGGAGAGAAAGGGGGGCAGTTTTTTTTATTTAGCCCTTGTTGTGTTTGCATGAATGAAACCAGTTCTAGCTGCATATTCTTATGGCCCCATAATTTCCATAGATTCTCAGAACAAACAGACTTATACATGATTCTACATTTTAGTCTTGCACAAAGGGCAAATTACCCGAGTTTTACAACTGAAGAAAAGATAAACAAAACATCTGATTGCTAAAATGCATGTTTGAACCTTCCATTATGTTGTCACGGTTGGTGTGCGTCTCCTCCCAGAGTTGTGTCTATGAATTTGAAAGATTTTCTGTTTGTTTTAGGATTGCGCAGCAGAGCGTTTACAGGAGGTCAGGCTAGTGATGCCAAATACGTGCTGGTGGAAAGATGAATAAAGCTGGAATACCTGAATGGATGAAGGGATGAACGTCTCGGGTGATATTATAGCACTAGAGGGATTTTTTTAGTGGTGTTTAGCTTTAAAAACAAATAATGCTATTCGAAAGAGATAGTAAAAATGATAAACAGTGCATTGCTGAACTTACCAGACAAGTCAAAACATCTGGCTCTGTCGGTAACACAAGTAATTTGCTGCATGAAAAAGAGGCAGACAGAAAATCAAAAGATTACTGAGCTCAAAGGTTTCAGTATAGGCCAATATTTCAATATTAAAGCATGATTCAGCCTGTGCTCTGTAAAATGTTTCAGTTTAGGAAATATGTAACATCTCACATAGCAAAATATCTCTGACCCAGCTCTAGCCCACACAATCAGCTTTTGCTTGGCCCACATGCCGCTATGAATTACGGCACATGACTGGACCAAGTCTGGCTTCCGGACAAGGGCCAAACATGGACTATATCTGGGCCAAGTCTCAGCCAAGTTAATAACTTATAATTTGAGTGAATATTTCCAGTACCTTGTTGAATCTATGCCATGAAGAATTAAGGCAGTTCTGAAAGCAAAAGGGGGTCCACTCCGGTACTAGTAAGGTGTACCTAAGATGTACCTAATTTATAGGGTTTATAAGTAAATCATTTAAAGCTATGCTGTGCTATTTTCATTCATTCATTCATTTTCTTTTCGGCTTAGTCCCTTTATTAATCAGGGGTCGCCACAGTGGAATGAACCGCAAACTTATCCAGCACATGTTTTACGCAGCGGATGCCCTTCCAGCTGCAACCCATCTCTAGGAAACATCCATACACACTCATTCACACCGTGCTATTTTTTTTATTTTTGTATTAACTATTTGAATGCTAGATGTATACCGTAAAAGGGATAGTTCACTAAAAAATGAAAAATTCCTTAAACAAATTTCATTATTCTGTTGAACACGAAACAAGATATTCTTAAGGGTGTTGGAAACCAGCAGCCATTGACTTCCATTGTAGGAAAGAAAAATATTATGCAAGTCAATGGCTGCTGTTATCCCACATTCTTCAATCTTTTTTGTTCAACAGACGAAAGAAACTCAAACTAGTTAGGACCAAGTTGAGTGAGTACATGATGACAGGATTTACATTTTTGAGAGAACTGTCCCTTTTAAAACACTTTGCTCATCTTTCATGTTCACTTGTATTTATTTGTGCTGTTTCAGAAATGATCCGAACCACCATAGCATCTCTGCAGTACCAAATGAGCTAATGTTTAAGCATTGTGTGGAGCTTGTAATTATACTACAGTCACCAATATACTTCAAACGAAATGTAATCATCAACGTTTGAAAGTGACACCAAACAGTTTATGTTGATTTCAAGTATGTCACAGCACAGATCATTTTAACTCAATCTGGCAATCTAGCCGCTAGACTGTAGCTATAGCAGATGGCAGTTAGCATCTATCAGGCGACGGACTGATGAAGTCCCTCAGTCAACCTGCTGTAAACACGAACAGGACGTCATATGGGATTCTGAGTTTAGAGCAAAACAAATTAAGCACGGAAGACCGTCCCGGTTTAATGTTATTCTATAAGAAAAGTCTCGACAAGGATGACTTAAGGCCATGGATTTGTACCTCTCCTTTTTGTTTGATGTTTTCCATCTTAATAAATGTGAAAAGTTCTGAAGCCCTTCGCTGCTTCGCAATGTTCTGTGCTGTGTATTGAGGAAAATGAAATGACAAAGTACAAAATGCATTGATGTGTCAGGAGGGAGAGGACAAAATGAAGTGATAAAAAGAGCTTTGCTTCCTCCAGGCAGAACGGGACACAGCTTATAAACTTGACTTCCACAGACGGCATCTCAAGTGCATTTCCAATTCTTCGCTCAAAGACTCCTGGAGACCCACTCCAGCGCTCTGCAGTCTGGGTGGCTTTGTATTAGCAACTGTTTGAGAGCATATATTTCTCCTTTTTTCCTCATTTAATTAGTGGAAAAAATTATTTCGAAACATTTTATACAGTAAAAGCTCTCAGGGATTAAAATCAGCCGCACACTTTCCTTTCAGCATCTTTTCTGCAATAAAGGATAAATTATTTAAAATAACACGACCTTTTATCTCACACCCTTTGAAGGCAGCAAATTAAAAATGTAAATTGGGATCTAATTAATATGCAAATATATTCATTCCCAGTTAACAATTAGCAATTAAACCTGCAGTGTCTAGAAAGAGCATAGACAAAATTAATAACTTAATTTATCATTAACAAAATGAAAATGTACACAAATTTTTTTTTTCATAAAATGTTACGCCGTCTCCCCGGCTCTTCATCAGCACCAGAGCTGAGGGGAGAAAAAAAAAGACATTTAATAGAACAATTTGGTGCTTGTCATAGAAAATGATAAATAACTAGCCTAAAAAACAACATGATTGGCTACATGGATGGTGACTGCGGTGGTGCAGCTGGGAAAGGAATAAACATGCCAGTTTCATGCGGCAAAGAAAGAAATCATTGCGAATCCTTGTAGTCTAGAGGGTGCGATGGACATTAAAGATTAAAAGTGTGAAAGTTATTTATACTGTACTGTGTTTAGATGTGAGAGATTGTGAAATTCTCCTCCATATTGGGGGGAGGACATTTATTTCACTTCAGACACTCTGTGTCTTTCTGATGAATGTTCAGCGCTCAGAGCGCAGCAGCTCCACAGAGTCAGGCTGGGAGCAAGGATGTTTTCGGGGAGCTCTGCAGCGCTGCATTCGCTCTAATGGGAGGACGATTCAGTCTGAAATACAAACTTCTCACAAAATCTACGCCTTATCCTGCAGGGAGATGTGAAATGCTGAATCGTTTGATGATGCTTCTGAGGCGAGCACTCATACAGTATGGGGCGCTTCTGTAAGCCTTTTCTCTTTGTTATTTTCTGATACTACAATTGCCACCACCTCCGACAGGATTTGCACTTCAGTGGCGGTGACACTTCAACAAACGTTACTCATTTACAAGCCCCTGGGATAATAACTCATATCAAGAAGTTTCTGAGCATTCTGAGAAAGGAGTGGACATGGAAAACTTTGAATGTGAAACTTCTAGAGCGAGCTGAAGGCATTTTAAACAAAACATAGGAAATGAACATGATGCTGCTTTAGCCCATAAATTGCGTTTAGATCCATTTTGACCTGGAGGAGATACAGAAATGCTCCTATATAAGCAATGCAGGGTTTTAGTAACAACACTTTACAAATGCAATACCTTAATAATGAATATATTAGATTTTTACTAAATATTTATTATGATATGATCACAATATAGGTCTACAGTAGATAGGCCTGAGTACACAGAATATACAAGAGGGTGTTAGAGTGGTACTTCACTCCAAAACAAACAATTCTGTCATCATTTACTCACTCTTCACCTATTTGAGTTTCTTTCCTCTGCTGAAAATTATAAAGTTTTAAAAAAAACTGGTTGCTGGCACTAACTGACTTCCATAATTTGTTTTCCTACTACGAAAATCAATAGGTGCCAGCCACCAACATTCTTCAAAATATCTTGTTCTGTAGGCCTATTCAACAGAAAAAAAAGAAATAAATAATGGTTTAAAACCACATGAGAGAGTGTAAATGATGAGATATTTTCATTTTTAGATGAACTACCCCTTTAACATTAGAAAGCCTTAGAAAGATGATTTTACTTTGTTGGTTTATTTGATATAATAAATAAATGAATACTATATACAAAGTGCAATTTAGGCAGAGCAATTTAGCATGCAGTTTTAGACTGCAAAACAGAATAGATCAGTGTTTCTCAACCACGTTCCTGGAAGAACACCAACATTGAATGTTTTGGATGTCTCCTTTGTGTGACACACCCATTAAAGGTCTTTCAGTCTGTGCTAATGAGCCGATGGTCTGAATCAGGTATGTTTGGTTAAGGCAATGGTTCTCAATGGACCCTTTTCAGAAGCCTGTTATGACGCCTTTAACGGTCATCAGCATCTTAAATCCTTGAAAGTTTTTAAAATTGAGATTTTTTTTTTTTTAAGTGTGGACATTTATCTATATTTATGTACGTATTATTTAACCTTTGATTCAGATTACAAAAAACAAATTACCGCTTGTGCAAGGCATTTCTAATGCAGTGTCTATGGGACAGGACAGTAAATTTGACGTTATTCTCCCCTCTGGCCTTATCAGTCTCACACGATTTTTTTCCATTTCCTGAAAGTCTTTATAACATAGTAAAAAAGAGTTTTTCTTTTATTATTTCAGCAAATAAGATTGTAAAATTCACCAAAAAACCCCACCCACCCTGCACATTTTGCATGTCTTCCTTAAGCTGAGGTCCCACTTGACTTTTCTCCCCATAGACTTCCATTCATACGCCCGCGAATGCCTCAACGCAAGTTCATGCAACAAGTTTCACAGTTCGCTGCGTTGGAAAGTTCAAGCTTGGTGAACTCTGACCTGCGAAATCACATCACTTGACTGCGTGAGACCAATCGAAGATCAAAACATGACCTCTCTGGACAAAATGTAAAATATGGATCAATCGCTCGCTTTTTTAAGTCTAATCATCTTGTTTAATCCTGCCCCTTTTCGCAGTGCCATACGACAGAAATTCGCAAACTCTAGTGTGACCGCAGCTTTACATAATATACCTGATTCAGAATTCAGGAATTGAGAACCACTGAGTAAAGTAGACATGGAAAATGTGCAGAGCTGGTGGTCCTACAGGAATGTGGTTGAGAAACAGTGGAATAATAGGACATTTAGGTCTCAAAAAAATCTTTCAGATCTGAAATTTTAAATTTTTTATGTATATGTAACTTTTTTTATAGCTTGGAAGACATGGTAATAATAGCATAGTAAAAAAACATGGTCACAATACAAAGTACAAATATTTTAAATGTGTTGTGAAGGTTAAGCATTTTTTAAAAAGCAGACACGAGGACCTTCAAACAGGCCTTTTGTTTGTTTACCTTTTCTATGAAGACTATAACCAACAGCAATACTGTTTAACCCACTTAAAGAACAAGAAAAGAAAATTCAAAGAAAAGAGAAAGCCCACGGGTACAATAAGAGCTTTAAATATTTTTCAGCAGCCATCCTCTAGGGACAATCCTGCCTGGAAAAAAAAGCACCTAATTTGATAAATATGCTCTTTAAGCAGCAAATTTCATTTAGCATTCTCTTATTAGAAATTCACACGCAGTTCTCAACTAAATATCCCTCCTTTTAGCTTCTGCTTAACCATACATATTTCACCCTTTTAGGGGGACCACCTACATTCCCTTCAAATGCAGTGGGCTTCATTAGCAGCTCGCAGATAATGCCTAGAGTGTGTTTAATGTAAGCACTGCTAAGTCCCTAATTTTCCACAAATAATTCTCCTTGATCTAATCATAAATTTATGCAGAAGAGAAACCGATGCTCTTAATGTTGCTGGTCAAAGTAAAGTAAGTAAGTGCAGAGCTTGAATTATGCATGTGTGCCACTGTGTGTATTTGTGCATGTGTGTGTATGTGTGTGTGTGCGTGCTTCTCATTTTCTTTCATTTACCTGTTTGTTATTGTCTTGCTTTTTTAGTTCAATAAAACGCGGTTGGCTAATTAACCTGCTCCCTAAGAGGGATTAAAATGTGTTTATTTTTTCTTTTCATCCTCGCTCTTTCTTTAATTTCAAAGTTATTTTCACCAAATAACGTTCATTACAGCTATTTCAAACCAAATCTTCAGTGCAAATAAACTAATATTAGCAAGAAATCAAAGCGTGAGAAGTCAGCCGTGTGTTTTAATGCACGTTTCTCTTCACTGTACCTTTAATTGATCAAGAGCCTTTGGGTTTGGATTCACGTGGTGCTTTTCACAGCTCTGCTTGTAGGCCAGAATTATATCTGTCAGAGTGAGACTGTCAGCTGAAACAGAGCACATATTGAAGACACTTATTATTAGAGCCACATCAAGAATATTACCTTTAACATCCTAAAACAGAACAAATCAAAAAACAAAAGAAATGAATAGCAGATTCAGTAGCCATATACAGTAGCTTATAAGGAAAGGCTATTTTATTTTAGAAATGTATTTATTTAATTTATTTAATACAATTTAATTTTATATTTTTCTTTATGGCAACACGATGGCGCAGTAGGTAGTGCTGTCACCTCACAGCAAGAAGGTCGCTGGTTCGAGCCTCGGCTGGGTCAGTTGGCATTTCTGTGTGGAGTTTGCATGTTCTCCCCGCGTTCGTGTGGGTTTCCTCCGGGTGCTCCGGTTTCCCCCACAAGTCCAAAGACATGCGCTATAGGTGAATTGGGTAAGCTAAGTTGTCGTAAGTGTATGTGTGTGAATGAGTGTGTATGGATGTTTCCCAGAGATGGGTTGCAGCTAGAAGGGCATCCGCTGCGTATAACATATGCTGGATAAGTTGGCGGTTCATTCCGCTGTGGCGACCCCAGATTAATAAAGGGACTAAGCCGAAAAGAAAATGAATGAATGAATTAATATTTCTTTATTTACATTAGAAAGTAATACAAATTTAATATCTTTATTTAAAAAAAATACATTTCTTAAAGGGGGCTAATGATATTAACAAATAAGACTTTCCACAGAAGAAAACAATTATATAGGAATTATTATAAAAATTTCCTTGGTCTATTAAACATCACTTTGGAAATAATTAAAAAGGATTTTTAAAAAAAAGTGGGTTAATGACTTCAAAATGACAAAAGCAAAAAAAAAAAAAGTCAAAATGACTTCAACTCCATGTGCAAGTATGTTTATTTATTTGTTTGTCCAATTATTGGTGGAGTGGATATCTTTATTTTAAAGAGGCCAATGTTAGGGAATTGGACCAGGACACTGGGGTTTCACCCCTACTCTTACGAGAAGTGCCATGGGATTTTTAATAACCTCGGTTTAACGTCTCATCCAATAGACAGCACTCACTGACAGTATAGTGTCCCCTTCACTTTACTGGGGCATTAGGACCCACGCAAACCACAGGTTGAGTTCCCCCTGCTGGCCTCACTAATACCACTTCCAACAGCAGCCTTTGTGGTCTCCCATTCAGGTACTGACCAGGCTCAGCGCTGCTTAGCTTCAGTGAGTAACCGGTCTTGGGCTGCAGGGCAATAGTATCTGGATGCAGCCTTGCAGGGTGATATGGCTGTGGCAGTGTGACATGGCTGTGCTGCTCTTCATATATAAAGAGCAGCACAGTGGCTAAATGGTTAGCATGGTTTCCTCACAGCAAAAAGGTTGTTGGTTTGATTGGATAAACAAAATTGGCTTATACTGAGGGTTGTGGTGAAGTGTATCTGCAAGAAATTTGGCAGTACATTGCACTGTGGCGACC
This sequence comes from Danio kyathit, assembly GCA_903798195.1. Classification (NCBI taxonomy): domain Eukaryota; kingdom Metazoa; phylum Chordata; class Actinopteri; order Cypriniformes; family Danionidae; genus Danio; species Danio kyathit. The sequence goes on along the minus strand of LR812535.1, from coordinate 23,554,740 downwards.
CTTAATAAGGCAGATAATAAGCTGAAGTGACTGAGTGAGAACTTGATATAACTGTTATATAAATATAACTGCTTCATTAGTGTTTTTGAGTGCCTAGTGATGTGATTCTGTGATTTATGTCAATTATTGTATTTAATTTTTTTTTATCTTGCTCAGATGGAATTTCAGCAAATCCATCAAAGGAATACTTTTCGATGATCAAATTGGTTTCTTGGTTGTTTTTTCTTTCTTTTTTTTCCTGTATTTAATTTTGACTATTAATTATGACTTTCTTTTACCATGATTTACAGAATACACACACTTTAGTTTATATGCCAGACTATAAGGCATATTTATAGCAATAATCATTTGATGGCATAATACAAAATAATTACTCAATTACTTAATACAAATTAATTGTAATTTAAAATCACTTTCACACTTTTTCCCATTTGTCAACAATATATATATATATATATATATATATATATATATATATATATATATATATATATATATATATATTTTTTTTTTTTTTTTTTTTTTTTTAATAATGTAAAATAAATTCAAATGTATGATCACTTTTTCACTTTTACTGAGTTTTGCTGCAATAAAATCTATTAATTTTACTTTTGTGTCAAACAATGTAACACAAATCAAAACGAGCACCTCTGTGGAGAAGAGGCCTTCAGAATTAACATTATCATCTCCATCTCACCCTGATGAAGTTCAGCTCTTCTCTCCACAAAGTCAGACACCATCTCCTCATCTGGGGGGAACGAGACCCGTTTTTCTTTCACATCCTTCACAGATAGAGATTTTGTCTCGTCCTCCGAGTGTCCCGTCATTCTTCTGCAATAGCCGATATCCCACAAAGTTGACTAACCCAATTTTTCATCAATATGTTGCTCTGTTGTCATGTACTTCTATGTCAGACATCCTATTTGCTCAGACATCAGTCCTCTGATCCCAAAAAACAATCTTTCATAAATGATAACGTCTCTGGACACATTATCAATCCCTCATCGCTGCAGAAAACAAGCCATGAATTGTCCTCCAAAATCAGTCTCTCTGAGTTCTTGTGTTGTTATTCTGTAGCCTAATAGTCACTGGGCTAATGGAAACTTAAACTCGTAGCATAGCACTTCAACAAAACAGTTACAGGACACCAAATAGTCAATTATTCATGAACTTTGTGCCTCTCAACGTGAGTAGAACTCTATATAAGTCAACATCAAATATGCACAGGGGAAACAAAGCATAAAATATTTTCGAGGGCTACTTACTGTTGTAAATAGGTTATGTTTAAATGTATAGCCTAAATAAAGTAGTTAAGAGTAAAATATTTGAAAGGTGTTGATATAATTAACAAAGTATGCCATTTTCTGTGAGAGAAGCGGTATCTGTTAAATTCATATTAAAATAAATGTGCATCACTATGTAATACTTTGTTAAATTAATGAATCTTAATAAATTTTGAAACAAAATGACAAACATTAGCTAAATGAAAGCAATGCTAGTCATTCAGTAAGGAAAAAAGACAGCAATTCCCAAAGGTTGATCAGGTATTTTGCTGTATTTTTATATGAATTCGATAACAACAATATATGACAGCCTTTACTGTAAGTGTTTGTGGAGGGGGAAAAATGTGCAAAAACTACATATCCCATCAAGCATTGCCAAACCAGGAACCGCGCAGCCTTGTTTCCGACCAATCACATTCGCGGTGCTTCACTCTGAACAGTCGTTTTGCGGGAAGTTTGGAGAGCAGAGCTGTTGCAACAACTAACCGCTCACGTGAGGAAAGGTTAGTAGACTATTATCCATTTGCACCATTAAAGCATCACGTCCGTATGCTTTTATTAGCGGATTATGAGGACAGATCACGGTCTCTGCTGTGAGAAATATACGTAATAAAGCAGCTAACTCTGCTAAGTTAGCATAACATTAGCGAGTTCAGAGTCGCAGTTTCCATTTCCCCTCCAAAACAACATAAAGACAGTAATAAATGTCACCCTCATTGATAACGTGACATTAAACTCAGCTTGTATTTTCAAAAATTTAGTATGACTCCTAAACAAATCCCGCGAAGCTCAATGTCTGTTGTTATTTTAAATTCAAAAGTGAAACAAACTGCATCATTGGCGAGGACTGCCAAAATTGAAAGTGTCCACGAACACGCCTCATTAGTGGTTGTGTCCTTACTAATATATCATGTTTAAATTCTGAGTAGTAAATATGTGGACAGTTTACATGTCAATAATTGTGACGCTTAAAAACACCCATATGATAATTGTCATTTTTAATAACCTTTATGGCACAGCCATGTTATTGATTTGTTATGTTTTTACTTGTAAACAGCTATTAGTGTGCTATTATTTAAAAAAAATTACAGATGTTCTTTGAAAATAAAGTTTATACTGTAAGTCTATAATGGTTTGAAGAGGCTGCATCTGATCTGATCTAATGGTTAATCCTAATTTTTAATATGGTGATGACTACACCACGTTACTATATGTAGAAATCTATGCAGTACACCACTTATTTAAAAATATGTGCACATATATTGTGGTGGCCAAAATTTTAGAACACTTGGCATATTACTGTATGATATTTCAGATATTGTTTGTTGAATTGGCTATCAAAGAACCTATATAATCTATATAAACTGAGTCATCAGTATGCTCTATAACCATAGAACAGTCATAATGAAGTTTAGGTACTTTTTACTAAAACATTCTAGGCCAAATTCACTGTTAATGTCACATAATCACGTTTCTTCATAGAATCGAAAGCAAAGATTTTAGCTTCGGTTGCAGAGGTGTTATGATAGTGTTGATGCTCCTATTAAATATATTGACGCACTGCCAGAGAATGTGTAGATCACATTAATTTATGAAGAAATATGTGCAGTACACCCATTATTTAAAAATATGTGCAAATATATTGTGGTGGCCAAAATTATTAGAACACTTTGCATATTACTGTATGAGGTTTCAGATATTGTTTGTTTAATTGGCTATCACAGTACCCATATAATGAGCAAAATATCTAAGAGTCATCAGTATGCTCTATAACCATAGAACAATCAAAATGGATTTTAGGTCATTCTACTAAAACATTTATTGTTAGGCATGGGACGATAACTGGTTTCAAGGTTTATCGTGGTTTGGAAAAGTAAAACCGCCAACATTTTTTGTTATGCCATTCCTATAGTATATGTAATAATTAGTATGTACACTCTCAGAAATAAAGGTACAGGAGCTTTCACTGGGGCAGTACCTTTTCAAAAGGTACATATTTGTACCCATAAGGGTTTATAATGGTACCTCAAAGGTACTTTTTATTTACATTTGGGCAATAATATGCACCTTTGAGGTACCACTGTGGACTCTTTGGGTACAAATATGTATCTTTCGAAAAGGGACTGGCCCAGTGACAGCTCCTGTACCTTTATTTCTGAGAGTGTAGTATATGGTATATTATTTTTTTACATGTTTTTTTACAACTATTTTATTTAGTTTTTTAGGGCAACAATATCTCAAGGACCCTCCACATCAAAAGCTATTGTTCCAAAATATTTTTAAAGTTTTATAAAATAAAATATATTGTATTCAATGGAGGAGGGGGGGGTGGTGGGGGGTTTGTTGTTTGTTGTTTGTTTGTTTGTTTAAGCAATACGATAATACCGTGAAACCGTGCTATTTTTATCCAAGGTTAACTATACTGTCAGAACCTTATACCGGCCCATGCCTATTCACTGATAATGTCACAAATTCATGTTTCTTCATAGAAGCGAAAAAGCAAAGATTTTAGGTTCGGTTGCAGAAGGCATTATATTAGTGTTGACGTTCTTATCAAATATATTAACACTCTGTCAGAGAGATGTACTTATGTGTAATTGCCACAGAAGTTGAACAAAATACCAAATATTAAAGTTGAAAGTGGATATTTACTGTGCGACTCGTGTGGTATTTGTTATGCTCAAAGCAACTGTCTGAATGTTTCAGGAACATTATGAAATTAAATCATGTTTTTAGAGCCGAAAATAGTCAATATTTTTAATCCTGTCAGGTGTTCAATTAATTTTGACCACCACTATATGAAAACAAATATGTGTGGTTACAATGGTCAAAGAAATTTTTGACAAATCAGCATATTTCTGCAATAAAAATATATAATCTCAAAGAAATAACACCAATCTAGTCATTATTAAGATATAAACATTATGTAGACATTGTGTATTTTTTAGTTAGTTACTGTTAGTTAATTGTTTGCCTATATTGTTATCTACAATGGAAAAAAAGATTAAAAAACAAAAGTGTCCCCACTTTTGTTCTAATGGAGCTTTGGTTTCTTTTCTTTAAAGTTTTTATAATTAAGCAAGATGCCACCAAAGAAGGCAGACGGGGTGAAGAAAGCAAGAGCTCCAGCTAAGAGGAAACTGGCTGAAGAGTTCCCGTCTGGAGAAGTCCTGACAGATAACGCAAAGAAAAAATGGAAGCTTGGATCAGCTGTTGGACAAGGAGGTTTTGGCCTGCTGTATCTCGGTAATATTAAAAAGAAAAGCCAAAGAAAATTATGAGGCTCGAATACAGTGCCTATAGAAAAATCATCATACCCTGTGAAAATCTATACTTTTACTCGCATTTCACCATGCCTTCAAAAGACATCCGGGATAAAGTTGTAGAAAGGCACAGGTTAGGAGAAGGCTACAAAAACATTTCAAAAAGCTGGAAAAGTTATTTGAAGTGTGGTTTTACTTCAGGCTGTAGAAAAAAATAAAGTCATTATTTTTAAATACAAGTATGATGGTATTCCATAGGCACTGTAAATACTGGTTTTATTTATCAGTGTTTAAACATGTATGTGAATATGTCTTTCATCCTCTTAGCAAATGAAGACTCTTCAGGACCTGTTACCGCTGATGCACCTTATGTCATTAAAGTGGTAGGTGAAACAGCTGTTTATATATGCTCCAGTAATCTGTCTGTCTGTCTGCCTGCCTCCCTGTCTGTCTGTATCCATCCATCCATCCATCCATCCATCCATCCATCCATCCATCCATCCATCCATCCATCCATCCATCGATCATTTATCAATTTAATATATTTCTCCATGTATGTCTGTACAGAACACAAGATAGATTCTCATAAAAACTGCATGCTTTTAGTTTTCCAAAATGTCCCAAGTTCTTTACATAAAAAAATGAGTGTACACATTTTTTATGGACAACCTTGGAAGTTGCGAAGGTCTTGTTTTGAATATTTCCTTATCAGCAGTTTAAATATTGGCAAAGTATTCAACGCCGGCACCAATAGCCTAGTGGTTAAGTGTCCCAACATATAGCACTGTGGTGCTCACGGTGACCTGTGTTGGATTACCAGCTAGAGGTCCTTTGCTGATTCCTCCCCTCACATATTCTGGTCTTAACTCTTCTCTATCTAATCCAATGAAAAGGTAAAAACCCCTAATCAATACATAAAAATACCTGCACATAGCTCGTTTTAGAAAGTAAAGCAGTCCAGTTTTGAAAATGGATTACGTCAGCAACAATAACCATAAGATTATATAGAGGCATAGAATCAAGCATCCTTGCAACCTTTCCATAAGCATTCAGCACTCTTAATTTTTTTTGTGAATACGCAGAAATGTTAACATAAGCTAAATTCTGATTTAGTGTTTAGATAAAATTAAATCCCATGGAAAGTGATAATGGACGTACCCTTTCCCACTTCTGGGAAATTTAAATTTTAATATCTATTGTATAGTTTTCTCCAAATGTCAGCTATTTTTGGTGATTATTTTTACTGTGTCTTGCAGGAACCAAGTGACAATGGCCCTCTCTTCTCTGAACTGAAGTTCTACATGCGAGCTGCCAAACCTGATCTAAGTATGCCCTTGTGACTGCAAACACACCCTCATATGCAAGATGAGCCACACTGAAAAAAATAAAGTCGAAGAGCAACTCTTTTAATTAAAGAAAGTTCTGAGCTCACCATTGAGGGCCTTATGGAGACAGACAAACCATAACTCTCTGCCTTTGGTGGCTCTTATGGCTGCCCCAAGGCCACAGCATTGCGCTTTATTTAATAACAATCCAAATGTCAGTCTCCCTTGACAATTAACTGCAATATTACTAAGGGATGCTCATGTTTTATTCATCAGAATATTGTAATGTTGGTAAATATTTGTCCCACCAGCAGATTACCTTGCGGCACATTCACAGTTGGGTCCCCAAGGGACACTCTTATATTACTTTGAGCAGTAACAAGTTAAAAGAATAAAAGTTTAGAATAATTTACTCACTTGATGAATTGATTATTTGATTGCTTTTAAATGTTGGTGTGATAATGTTAATTTTAGAGGTGGTAGCATCTCATAATTTCACTGTGAGGTGTGAATATCTTGCGAGTCGTTTTTGTGACAGAATGTTTTATGTTAATTCAGTCGGGGCTTGGATGAAGTCAAAGAAAATGGAGTATTTGGGAGTTCCAAAATATTGGGGTTCTGGTTTTCATGAGAAAAATGGGAAGAGGTAGGTGAAAAAACATCACTTTCCAAGTTATTACATAACAAGGTAACACTTTATAATAACTAGACGCTATGAATCATTTTTTAAGCATTAGCAAATAGTTAATTCTTTATTTGTTTACCATTAACTCTACATTAACAGACATTAGTAAGCAGTTTATAACTGCAGATATAGATGCTGTATTCTTAATTTATAAGCACTAATTACTAAAATATATATTGCATTATTTACAAACCATTTATTAAAGAATAGGTATTTTTATCTAAAGTTCATTAAGAATGCGTACGCAAATGATTAATAAATTATTCAAATGAACATTTATATATCTTATTATTCAGGCATATATTAATAGTTACTTTGTATGTAACAAATGCTTTACTAACTTAACTCCATTCAGTTTTGTGACCTAGTCTAAAGTCAGGACTATTTATCCTTTGTAAATTCCTTATGAATGCTCAGTTATATTCTAAACAGGAAAAAAAAAATCGATAATCTTTGTAAAATGCACAAATGAAACCATATCAAACTAAAAATAAATCTTTGCAATCTTATCTACAATAAATTATTGTATATATTGAGTAATTACTGTACTCAATTTTATGTTCTGTTTTGACACTCCTGTTATTAAGCAATGTTTACATTTTACAGTAATTATATATTTTTAGATAAGATTGCAAAGGTTTGTTGTTCATTTGATACTGAGCCATTAAATGCTATTCATAAGGGATTTACAAAGCATAAATAGTTCTGACTTTAGATTAGGTCACAAAACTGGATTATGGGATTTATTAACATTCATAGTAACTATTAATATATGCCTGAATAATAAGATATATAAATGTTCATTTGAATAGTTTATTCCAGAAAATAATTTAGTAATGAAAAATAAACAATTAACAAAGTATGAAAGTCCAATCATTAAGCCCATTATGCATGTGCTTATAAATCAAGAACACAGCATTTGTAGCTGTATATAAACTGTTTACTAACGTTTGTTAATGTAAAGTTAATGCTTAACAAAAAATGCATTCACTACTTGCCGATGCTTAATAAATGATTTATGGTGTGTAGTTATTATAAAGTGTTACCAACAAGTGGCATGCTGTTTTTATTCATATATTTTGATGACTATGCATAAACGTGTCATTTCACCTCAATCACCAGGTACAGATTTATGGTGATGGATCGATTTGGAACGGATCTACAGAAGTTGTTTGAAGGAAATGGGAAGAAGTTTTCAAGGAAACTGGTTCTTCAGCTGGGCCTTCGACTTGTAGGTTTCTTTCAAGTGTATGACAGTCATTCTGTACTTCACAGAAAATAAAGTTGTTGTTTTTTCTTCAAAATTTACCTGTTAGAAGGCAGCATGTAATGTAGCTTTTTTTGAGAAAAAGGATCTAAGAACATGACGAATAAAGTCAATTCTGAAATACTAAAATGAGATGTCAGCAGGTACACTTGCATACAATCAACAAAACAATACTTTTTGTGACTTATCTAAAATAATCTAATTCCCTGTTGCTTATTATTAGGCCTGTCACGATATCTATTTTTTGTTGTACAATATATTGCACTAAAATATATTGCGATAAACGATATTATTGTCATTTTAAGACCATTTTATGCCTCTCTATACAGTATATAATGCCAGAATGACAATATAATAGCATCATAATGCAAGTGTACACATACAAAAACACAGAATATTTTATTCCTAAGAATATTTCATTTAATTACAGTCATTTTAACAATTGAATAATTAGGCATTAGTATCAGAATGTGAAAATGTATATCTCAAACAAATAAATAATAATAAATGTTAACAAAAAGTGCAAGGTAAAAAATAACAGAGGCTGCGATATCTGCAGCCAGATTTATTTTCAGTTGTCAGGTACCCACATAAGAATATACTATAGTAATTTATAGTAAATTCTATAGTGTTTTTTTAACCACACTAAAGATGTTACACTATCAGCTAAAATGTTGCTAAAATCGATTCGATATATATTGCATCACCAAAAAGGATTGATGTCTGTGTGTTGTGCGATAAGTCAATATATTGATTATTGTGACAGGCCTACTTATTATTCTCAGCAATGAAAGAAATCTGAGTAATGTAAATAAAGATAATAACTGATAATAAGCAGGGTTACTAAAATAAAGTGAGCAGTGAGGGAGCAATCCACACTTGACATTATTGTTCATCATATTTGTCAATAAGTACCAAAACGTTTTTACCCTAAACTTATTTTACATAAAAAAGTTGCAAATCTATTAAACATGCAGGGAATTTTTCAACACTACTATTGTGTCAGCGCAGGCAGTGAGAAAATCTTATTTCAGTATTATTACAAAATCTCATATTCTAACTTATCTTTCATCTCTCTAGCTTGACATTCTGGAGTACATCCATGACCATGAATATGTGCATGCAGACATCAAAGCCTCCAACCTCCTCCTGTCCTACACCAACCCCAATCAGGTTTGTTTCAAACCTTGCACATGTTTAACAGATCTCTGTTGCCATGGCTGTACAGCTTCAACTGTAGAGATACAGAAGGGAATGTGTTCAGACCACAGGACTGTACAGAGCTCCTGCTTCTTTTAATTGGAGAACCAGTGATTTGCAATGGGAGAAACTACTTGTCTTATTTTTTTTTTTCCATCTGTTAATGAGATTTGGGTTGGGAAAAAAGCAAAACAATTTAAGCCTTTAATGCGGCTCATAAACTGGAGAGATTAGAGACAGTATTGAAGCTGTCTCTAGCAAATAAGGTTGGGGGGGGGCTGGGCAGGAGCAAATATTTAATTTGAAGATTAATAATGTATCAGTGGTGTATTATTAAGCTGCTATTTTTAAAGTCACAATTTAAAACTCGGCCTCTTGGGATTAGTCACTGCTTATTTGGTGACTGAGCATCCCTTTTTGAAATTGCTAGGGTGTTCTCTTTGCTTCTGAATGCATGTATTACTGTTTAATAAATGTGTGTACAAACAGCACAGACATTAAAAGGCAAGGAATGCCTCACAATATTTTGATTTCAGCCAGTGAATGATTTGAATTGTCTGTGTGATTGGTGTAGAAGGATATAGTTTTTAAAAGAGGTTTTTGTAAACTTTTAGTACTACATCTTTCTTTTCAGAACACTGATTTAAGAACTAAATGCAAATTATGCTTGACCTGGTTTAACAAATTGTTCCAAATACTCAAATTCAGGAGATACTTGTTTCAATCAGTTTGACAAATCTTGCACAGAGTGAATGTACAGTTGAAGTCAGAATTATTAGCCCCCCTTTGAATTTTGTTTTCTTTTTTGAATATTTCCCTAATGATGTTTAACAGAGCAAGGAAATTTTCACAGTATGTCTGATAATATTTTTTTCTTCTGGAGAAAGTCTTACTTGTTTTATTTTGGCTAGAATAAAAGCAGCTTTTAATTTTTTAAAATCCATTTTAAGGTCAAAATTATTAGCCCCTTTAAGCTACATTTTTTTTTTCGATTTTACAGAACAAACCATCGTTATACAATAACTTGCCTAATTACCCTAACCTGCCTAGTTAACCTCATTAAGCCTTCAAATGTCACTTTAAGCTGTATAGAAGTGTCTTGAAAAATATCAAGTAAGGTATTATTTACTGTCCTCATGGCAAAGATAAAATAAATCAGTTATTAGAAATGAGTTAATAAAACTATTATGTTTATTATGTTCTCTCTGTTAAACAGAATTTGGGGGAAAAAATAAACATGGGGGCTAATAATTTTGACTTCAACTGTATAATGAAATAAGGGGGAAATTATTTAATGTATTAATCTCTAAAGGTGGGAGAAAAAAAATTGATGCACCATGATTCTTTCTCTTAACGATTTTGGAATGATTCTCAAATGTTTTCAAAACTGCTTTCTTATTGTATGTAGTTTCAAATGTAAGTATTGCTCCAGTCATTATTTATTTTATAACTGTTACCATTTATATTAATAATAATAATTAATGAATAAGGGATTTCTAAAGGATCATGTGACTTGAAGACTAGAGAAATGAAGCTAAAAATCATCTTTAAAACCACTGGAATAAATTCTTAAGTTATTAACTACTTTTGAACAGTTATTTTATAGTGTAATAACATTTCACAGTTTTGCTATTTGTACTGTATTAAATAAATGCATCCTTGATGAGCAGGATAAGCTTATTTTAAAAACATTTTAAAATCCTGTTGACCCCAAACATTTGACCGGTAGTGTATGCATGCTCCAGAATTCGCTTCATTTGGACAAATGGATAATTATGGGTGCAGTGATTCTGATATGTTGTGCAACCACATCGCTCCCGAAAGTGAAACCTTGGGCCATCATAGACGCGGTGATGTGGGTGCATAGGTGCTACTCGTCTGGTGTGCAAGCAGTTTTAGAATTACTAAAGTAGGTGGACAGGATAGTATGTCACCATTACAGCAAACTTCATGAGTGAAGGCTTGTAGCTTGTGTTCTGCAAACACTGGTTGTGAATGAAAGTGAACAAGGGATACTGCACTGTGTTGCAACCTAATGACGCATTACTATGTTTTAAAGCTTGCTTTATGCTTTAGGCCTAATACTAGTATCTTGCAAAATAGCTAGCAAAATATTATTTACTGTCATCAAGGCAAATACAAAAAAATTGTTAGTATAAATTAGTCATTAAAATTATTATGTTTAAAATGTGTTGAGAAAATCCTCTCTGTTAAACAGTAATTGGGAAATATGTAAAAATTTATTATAATTTCACAGGAGAGTTTGAATTTTGACTTTAACTTTACATTTTTTTCCTTGAAGTTTTAATATTATAAATAAAAAATTGTGATGCTGTCTTTTTTTTTTGGGAAAATTAATAGTTTTTATTTATGGAATATATTTGTTTTTCATAATTGTTCTTTGTCAATTTTTTTTACATTTAGAGCTTGTTTATCCTGAATAATACTTTAATAAAAATAAATTATTTTATGGAAGACAATACTGTAATACAGAGATTCGAGTTATTAAGCAAAATAATAGAAATTCTAATTCTGCTTAAAATGTAAAGTTGTAAAGATGGTCAGCAGGAGAACTAGGAAAAATAAAAGTTAAGAATCTGAAATTTGGAATCAGATCAGTTTGTGACCCTCAGAATTAGATCATATCACGAAGCCCTAAAGATTCCCACCCCTATTAACTAACTGGATGGATTTGTGAGTTGCTGTCCCTTATTTGCTTTTTTTAGGGTTCCATCAGAGGCCAAAACCATTAATTTTCACATAAAATGCAATGCATCACCACCCCTTTTTTTGTAATTGTTCATTCCACTACTTTCCCATAGTCCACTTTTATCTGATTGGTCCTATGACCCAGTCTGTTCTGATACAGGAAACCGAATGCCCATTTCTATGTCTGAATGTGAGCTACAGAGATTTCCTTGACATGTAAACATAGTGACACTTTTGATTGCGCACTTTTATCTTCTTCTTATTTTAGAATAAATATTTTATATTTTGTTATGTATTAGGAATGGATTTTATAAGTGTAAGTTAGGTGAGGGCTCCACTGTTGCACATACAGATACAGTTGAAGTCAGAATTATTAGCCCCCTTTTGAATTTTCTTTTCTTTTTTAAATATTTCTCAAATGATGTTTAACAGAGCAGGGAAATTTTCACAGTATGTCTGATAATGTTTTTTTCTTCTGGAGAAAGTCTTATTTGTTTTATTTCGGCTAGAATAGAAGCAGTTTTTAATTTTTTAAAAGCAATTTTAAGGACAAAATTATTAGCCCCTTTAAGCTAATGTTTCTTCGATAGTCTACAGAACAAACCATCATAATACAATAACTTGCCTAATTACCCTAACCTGCCTAGTTAACCTAATTAGCCTAGTTAAGCCTTTAAATGTCACTTTAAGCTGTATAGAAGTGTCTTAAAAAATATCTAGTCAAATATTATTTACTGTTATCATGACAAAGATAAAATAAATCAGTTATTAGAGATGAGTTATTAAAACTATTATGTTTAGAAATGTGTTGAGAAAATCAACAGAAATTAGGGAAAAAATAAACAGGGGGGCTAATAATTCTGACTTCAACTGTATGTATAGGAAACTCAATATCTAGATCTTCCTGGAAAAGTTGGTCAAATACATATCTTGATATTAAGCTGGAAAAAAAGCTTTTTCTCACCTTAAATGAAGCTCTTAAAGACCCATGTAAGATGACAGACCATTCTACAAACTGTTTAACATTTGGCAGTGTAAAGTATGATGAAGACATTTTGTTCTTTACAATGTGTAAAGAACAAAATGTCTTCACCATACACTGCCAAACATGTCCGGATGTAAATAGCACAATGAGTCATTTAACAGACTATATTGCTTGTTTTGCATGCACATGGTGAAAGTTTTTGTATTTTTATTATAATATTGTTGTGTGTTTGATGAAAAAGTAAACAGTTTGTGCTCAGCAGCCTCTGCTTACCACACGTATGACAACGTTTTAGTTGAAAAAAAAAAAAAAAAAGTTTAGTTCAGAAATGTTTGTGATGTTTCTCACTGTAGGTGAGCTGTTAATCTAATGCTGCTGCAAATTGGCACATGCAGTTATTTTTGAGACTTTACATGGACACTTCAAATAATCTTCCTCTTTTTGAGGAGATAGGTGCACCTGTAATTTGTGCACTGACTGTTTTGGTGTCTTTGGAGCTCTGCTAGCTGTTTCCTGTTGCTTTGAAAACTCCGCTATCAAAGCGCTAATTGTCAGACCTCCTTTATAGGTGACACATACTGCTAATTGGCAATCAGTCGCTTTGCAGCAGCATATGCGATTTATTTGCAGTAACCTTAAAGAAGACTTTATCATCTCCTGTATGCCTAGCATCTGTAAATATAATGTCATATCAAATCATTTTTTAAAGTCTTTCTATAATTGTTTTAAGATGTTTTTGTTGCACTAAAACAGTTGATTCTAAGTTTTTTGTTTTGTTTTAATTAACAGGTATTTTTAGTAGATTATGGACTGGCCTATAGATATGCTCCTGAAGGAGTGCCAAAAGAGTATAAAGAAGACCCAAAGAGGTGTCATGACGGTACCATTGAGTTCACAAGCATTGACGCACACAAAGGAGTCTGTAAGTAATTGGAACAATCACGTCACATTTTTAAGTTAGACTTAAGGCCTAGATGAAGGAGAATCAGGATTTAAACAGATGATTAAATGTTCATTATATATTAAGCTTGTGAAATGGAAAACTGATGATGGTTGTGTGAGTCATGGTGGGTTTTATTTAACTAAATTGACCTAATGTACAATTATGTACGTTTTTTTTTTTTTTTTTTACAAGATGTAAATGTTGCTATCTGAACACTGGAGTCCATAATGGCCTGTTTCCACTGAGTGGTACGGTAGGGGTCTGTACGGGTCACCTTTATCAGGCTTGAGTTTCCACTGTCAAAAGGGTACCAATGTCATTCTCACTTGAGGAAATGTCTATAATAAAGCTGTACAGGTCATTCACATATCATATGAGAAGTATTCCCACAAAACAAATGCTTTATACACATAAATACCTGTGTATACATGTTCTTTACTAACCTTTCTATGAACATGATTTGATTATAACTGCAGATCAATAGTCTAAGGCGAAATAGCCTACTGTAACGTCTGCAAATATATCAAATATAGAAATAAATGCAACATGTATGAACACATACCGACCCTTACAGTCTCCGATATGTTACCAATTACATATAAACTACGCACAGCATACATTTAGTCCTTATTTGGTAGTGGTGTAACGGATCACAAATCTGCAGTTCGGATCACACTACGGTTTTTTTAGTCACGGATTGGACCATTTTTCGGATCAGCAAAAAAGTGAGGAGACAAATGTCATTTGCTTTCCATTTATACAAAAATATTCCTGCAAAAACCATTGCTTTTAACAAACAGAACTTAGAACCTGTAATGTTAATAAATATAAAAATCAAGAAAGAACCAGCTAAAAAAAGAAAAGTATTCAATATGAAATATGAATATATTTGCTACTGTTGCTGATAATGCTAAATATAGAAATCTAACATCTTGTACAACAGATCACATTTGTCTTCAATTAATGATTCAACAATTCACACAAAACTTGATGTTTTATTATACTGTAGGTGTATTATTTTTGCACCTATTCAGTGACATAATTTTGATGGTTGTTTGTCGCCATCTGTTGGTTACACAATGTAATTGCTTTTACCAGCGTCAAAAATTTACCAGCGTCATGTTTTATTAAACGGTGATTTTTTGCGGTGGAGCTGGGCGGAGGTGTCGCGGACGAAAGTGAAAGTGAACAGCGGACGGGTAGGAGAGCGGTTGAGGAGGGGGATCGGTAAAATGAGGTGCCGGATCAGATTTCAGAGGTGCCGGATCCGAATACAGAAAAGCCTAAATGCTTTTATGCACGCAATTTGAATGACGCGGGAGGCAATCTCTCTGCAGTGGTTATAAATGTTGGATTAACCGACAAGTTCAAAATAAATTATTAATCCGCGGGTCACGTGCGTTCCGAACCGTGAGTTGTGATCCGTTTCACCCCTATTATTTGGGTTCAAAAGTAACACGCAACATATAGCCCAGTCAGTGCAAACCTTTCATCTGCATCTTTAATATTTACCATCACATATAATCTCTGTTAGAAAGTAATTCTGTCATTTCAAGTTCATAATAGTCCAAAAGGTGACTTTTAGGTTGCTGAAAGAGTCATTTGTTCCTTTGTTTTTTCGGGCTTAACTCTCACCTTTGTCCGTTTCTGAAAGGATCGAATGTCAAAAGCACTTCAGTAATCACATGCATGTTATTATCATCAGCTTAACAAGTTTTTTCAAATGTAGTCGCACGGTGATCGATCGCGAGAAAGCGAAACCACTCGCGCTTTAGATGGTCTTGTAAGCAACTATGAAGCACAGGGTAGATTCTGCTTTTCTTTTTGGCTTTGTGGCTGTTCATCAAGACGACGACAAGGTTTGTTTTAAGCTCAGGTCGACTATGGCTTGTTATTACATCTATATATTATTATGGTGTAATGTCTTGGCTGTGTATTTAAAAATGGCGGTTCCTTTGTTTTCATTCTCCTGCTTGTGTACGCGCTGGTGACGTTTGTCTGTAAACCAATAGCATTCAGCTGTGCGTCTAGCTCTGCTTTTTGGTACACTTTTGTCGTGCTAGGTACCCTTCCGAAAGGGTACCCAAAAAGTGGTAATGTTCACTTTTATGTACCTTTTGACAGTGGAAACGGCCATAATAATGTACCGTACTATACCACTCAGTGGAAACGGGCCATAAATGGACCCCTGAAAAGTCTTGTTTCACTTTAAAATTAACTATGGTGCAGTTCAACTGAAATTTGAATAAAATAAAGACAATTTATTGGTTCCAAGTGAAACAAAAACAGGATGTGATGTCACAAATTGTAAACCTAAAGGATAGAATACTCAAGCATATCTGGGGTTTGTCATCATGAGCTGTGCTGCCCATTACAGTTCAGTTTGTTTTTGTGCAATGGAGGTATGTCTGGTGTGGTTTTGTTTTTTTCGATATTTTTTTTATGCTCTCAATTAGTAAAAATCCAGAAGTATGCACTTCTCAAAATATATTTTATTTTATTTGATATAAAAAGTTAGCTGTGAATTGTAATAGTACCATGACTGAACTTTTTTTTTTTTTTCTGGACAAAAAGAACCAATTAACCAAAAAACTAGAAGTATTGATTATGATGATCGCTTGTTAATGTGTAGTTCTAAGCATTGCTTTTTTAAAATTATGTGTATTTCTTTTCTGTGTGGAATAAATATTACATTCCAGCTCCTTCAAGACGAGCAGACCTGGAAATCATGGGCTACTGCATGATCCAGTGGTTATGTAGCCGTCTGCCCTGGGAAGACAAACTTCAGGACCCGCTCTACGTCAGAGACTCCAAGCTCAGGTAAGTGTCTATAATGTCACTTGTAGCATATTAATTATTTTCGAACCAAGGTGCAATCTACATTATATTTTTTGCCATGGGATAATGAATATTAACTCAAATTATAATAATGCCCCTGCAGTATAGGTAATTCATTTTTTTCCCTTGATTGCCTTACAGCTAATTTCTGGATACAAATAATAATGGGTTAGATTTAGGGAATTATAATAAATGCATTTCTATGATTTACTTCGATTCATTTTTCAATTTTCCTTTCCTCAGGTGTAGAGACCATATTGATGAGTTCTTGAAAAGCTGTTTCGCTTCAGGAAATATACCAGGTAGGAAAAAAAACTGAGCAGTCGTTTAGTTTATACGAGAAGCTGTCGTGCATTTAAAAAGGTGAATGATCTTTTGGTTTTAAAATATCCGTTATATAGTAATATGGTAGTTTAATAGTCTGAAATTTTCGCCAGTTTTTCACTGCTAAATGGGATTTAAGTATATTTATTTATTTTTTTTAACCTTGTAGCAACGGCAGCAGCACCTGTGAATTCTGCAGTATTACTTTTTGTTTGTCTGCCAAGCGGTAATTGGAGTGACGCACTCTCGAGCTCTGATTCGCAAACAAGAGTGCAAGGGCCTCTTCTCTTGTTAATGAGTGCGGACCTGGTGATTTAGCCTTAATTAGAGCTAATCTATCAGCTCCGTGCTAATTTCCAGCAACTTCTCACACTAACTTTAAAGTAGAGCGTGATCATTTTGTGCTTTGTATGCATATACAGGGTTTAACGCTAAGGATTTTTCCTACTGGCCTGATGGGGTAGTTTAAGATTTTTACTTGCCCTGCCAAAATTTTCTCTGGCCCCACCAAAAAATAAAAGAAGTTAATAGCTATTTCTTAGCCACATATTTTTAAATAATGTGTCAAAAACCAAACATAATTGTATACATGCATTTTTAATCAGCATAACTTTTCTTTAAATACAACTGACAATTTATAAAATACAAATGTGATGAAAAAAAAAATATATATATATATATATATTTATATATTTATATAATTTAGTCACATCACAATTGTAATTTTTATATATAACAAGCAAAAATGTACACTTTAATTTTGACATCCACAGACCAAATATAAATGAGAGAGGTTAGACTTTCTCATACATGGCCTCATTTCAGTTGTCAAGTTTTGTAAAAATCTATCTATTGAATTAATTAATCTATAAAAAACGTTGGCTAGAATTATGTATTATAGGCTTAAATTATAGAGAATTCAGATCATGAAGCAGATCAATGTTAATCTTTCTTTCGAGGTGTCGAATTAACGAAAAAAAAGGGCTAATACCAATAATTAAAAGATTAAAATATGGAAAAAAGGAAAAATTATCAGATAGTAATTTCTGTCAATTTTACTAGGGGATAAACAGCTCTCGTTGATATTTCAGCATGCTTTCACTTTCGTATTTGTCATGAAGCGCACATTTACCGGTAGGAATGACATCCCCTCCTACTCATTATTTACTCTTCAGATATCCGTATATATTTTCCCCTACTGTGCAATAAACATGTGCAATACCTTCTCATACGCACTAGTACACAGCACCTTATAACAATATACAATGCAATACTTTCTCATACGCATTTGTACACAGCACCGTATAACTTGTATATTTATAACAAATCTGTACATACGTCCAGATCTTTTTGACTAACTGCATCTCTGTTTAATGTTTATCATCTTTTTTTTTTTAGATTTATTTTGTGTTGTCACTTGTCAATTTTGTACACTGGAAGCTTCAGTAGCCAAAACAAATTCCTGCAATAAAACTGATTCTGATTCTGAAAAGAGTTTTAAATTTGCGTCGACATTGACCAGAATCTCACATTCAATTTGTAAAAATCTATCTATTGAATTAATCAACCTATTAAAAAAAACAATGTCTAGAAGCACTGGCCTGTCCTGTCTACTGTCCCGAGTGTCTCGCACGCTCCTACTCGACATCGGGCAGTCCTTATTGTTGAGCACTGCAATACATACTTTCTGTTTATAGTTATTTGTAGTAAAATGTTTTGTAAATATAAATAAAACATCAACCGTATCTGTCTAGTCATGTTTAATGTTGTAAGGGGTAAAAAGAGTTTTAAATTTGCTTCGACATTGAGCAGAATCTCACATTCATTTACATCATAGCATTTTTTGCAACTTTTACAACGATTCAAAATAATAAAATGTTACTTCCTTTAACAAAATTCAACGTTTTTAATGTAATCTCCGACTTTTTGGAACCCTCAGGTGTGTAAATATACATGCAAGCACCACATCAGCTCTCCTACTCGACCACAAAACCACGCAATAAATAAAAGATGAAGTTTTTAAACAAACTTGTTTTTCACCCTTCTCCGTTCTCGACCTCTGCGTTGCCTAGTTTTGCAGTCAGCGTGTGGCAGCCTGTATACTTTTGCAGAACTTTAGGGCGTTCTTTCTTTGTGTCGTTTAAAAATCAAAGATGTCATTGGCTCCCTTTGCTCAGTCGCTGATGTGATGGCAGTTCTTAAGCCCTGTGACAGCCGCGCGGCAGACGGCGAGATCCCTCCTCAGGCTGTTGTCTTGTGCGTACACGGAGCATCACAACACCGAGGTGATGGGAGGCGGCACTGTTAGCGCGGCCATCACGACTAATTCTGTTTGGTGTGACTATTTTAGCAGCCGACAGTAAACAACAGTTTGTGAGTGGAGAAGTAGAAGGAACAAAGTGACAAATGTCAGCCCTTCTCCTCTAAACTTAGCCTGAAGGTTAAAGTATGAGCGTCTGCTGTGAAGACACTGCCCTACAGGGATCGTTCTGTCTTCGCCTGCACAATGCTAAGCTTACTTGAACATGCACCTTATTATCGTCGAACTGTTTGTACGAGATGAACTTTAAGGTCCAAGTAACTTTCGCTTAATCTCACACTTAATTACTGTTTATTGACCCAGAAGTTTCTTTAATACTGTGCAGCCACATCGCTCTGTCTGAATAAATAAATCCATCTGCGTTACGATTAAATTGTTGTGTTTTAATGTCTTTTTTTCTATTTCCAGCTGAAATGGGGAAGTTTATGCAAGAGGTCAAGGTTCTCGGATACACAGAGAAGCCAGATTACGCAAAATTACGAGGTATTTTGCAGCAAGGCCTGAAGTCCATAGGGTCAACAGATGACAAAAAGCTGGACTTTGGAGCATCGACCAACAGCACAAGTTTGCCCTCTGTCAAGGTGAGAGCCACCTTCAGTAGAGCATCAAAAAGACGACCTCTTTCACACCATGTTGAAAATGCTCCAGCACTACCTTTTTGAAGTCAGCCGTTTATAAAAGAAGCCCATTTCAGCATCCTATAATTTGTTTACCTGTTGAAAGCAGATTCAAATTTGAAAATGTCCACACACGATCCAAGACTAATTGCTCGGGTTAGTAGGAAATGCTGTTGAGTGCATTGATTTTCAAATACGATTAACGTGCGATGCTTTTAACAAACGTGTCCTGAGCTTTTTTTGAATTCCTTCTTGCAAAAGTGCCCCTTGTTCACCTCATTTCACCTGAAAGTGTCAGGATGTTAATTTAAGTGTCAAATCTTTTAGTGTTTATTTCTGCATTTCAAATGGGAGGTTGCCGTTTGACCTTAGTTTCTTGATATCTTAATATTGCACTCCACACCCTCAAGGTGTCGGATCCCAATCCTCTGAAATAAATGGACATATCTCTATACTTGTAAAAGAGGTTATTGAACAGTTTTGTCTGGACTTCCAGTGAAATCATCTTTTGCAGCCATCGTGTTTCGTTTTTGTGTGTTTCATGTAAAACAAATCGCCTGAGCCCACAAAGATGCCCTTGATGGCATATACTTTGTGAAAACGATAAGACTGTGGCTTCATTCATAGGGTCCGGCACAAAGAGCTCTTGGCAACAAAGCCGTCTGCATCTCAGGTTCTCTCCAGCGCCCGGGTGTTTATCCCAGTGGCCCCTCCTCTTCCTCCCACAGACAGGTCCTGAGTGCCTGTGTTTATTCCCTGCTAATGTATCACAAATTTGCTGACACGGTAACCTTGGAGTCGGCGCAGGCCGGCAATCAGCGAGCCGCACTTACGACAGGGGAGGGGACGGACTCTCCTCGCTTCCCACAATGCAGTTTGCATATGGAAGGTGCCACCAGGGAGCTGGCCCATGCCAGCTGAGGGTTACCTGCCCACTGCCGTTATTGTATGTAATTATCGAGCCAATCTGTTCAGCTCAGCAGGGTCTGGATGGTAATCATGAGGCAGCAATTGGCAAAATGGAAGGGAAATGTGAGGGGGTGTTGGGGGGGGCTAGTAAGGATGATAGTTCAAGTCCGAGAGAGGGGCGAGCATTCATTATGCAGTCTGAGTGAAGAAAAGGGAGAATTTGATTGCTGTCGTTAAGTGCATCTTCTTCATAACCCCTGGTTCGGTTAGTATGATTTCCTTGAATTGAGGACTTGAGCTTCTATGCTAGAATTTTCATTTGAGGGAAAAAACAAGGATTTTTGATTGTTAAAATTGTTAAAATAGATTAACTCATAGAAGGTTTTTATTTTTTGGAATCCTGCCCCCCCCCCCAAAAAAATTCTCAATGTTGAAATCTGTTTCCTTGCCATTCCTTTGATAATTTTTTATGCTAAAGTGTGCTAGCGTGTGAGGGTTTGGTATTGGGAATAATTATTTAAGCACTTGAAAGTAGTCTCCATGCTCACCAAGGCTACATTTATTTGATAAAAAGGTGGTTAATGGTTGTTCTGTTGAAAAATATTTTAAAATGCTGTGACTTCAACACTGAATTTTTAACAGCCACTGCGTCAGTCTCTCATGGTCAATATATTCTTATTTGGCGCATAAGAAACATTTCTAATTATTAATAATGTTTAAACGTTCTGTTAGTACAGTACTGCTTATTAATGTTTAATGAACAGGAGGTGGGATTGATTCCACCCCATCTCCAACCCCCCCCAACCCACCCCCCCCCCCCCCTTTTTTTTTTTTTTTTATTGACCCCCACACTTTTGAACATGGATGGTCTTTGACATTCAAATTATTTTATTTGTTCTTGCTGGATTTGCTGGATAGCTGAATCGTAATTACATTTTCTCAAGCGTTCACAATGCTCAAGGCGTACGTAATAGTTTCCATGTGTATACTGAGTGAAAGGTCCCTTCTTAATATTTGATTTGAACTTCCTCCAAGGATGCTCTAGGCAAGTGCATTGACCACTGCTCTTCCATCTTTTCCATCCCTGTGTTTGTGTCTTTATTTTTGACTGGAAGACTCCAAAGCGAAAGAAGGCAGAGGAAAAAGGCCAGTCTGCTGACGAAACCGATGGCACCCCAGCAAAGAAGAGGCGAGCTCCTCAGAGGAAGGGTAAGTCAACTAAATGGACCCCAGAATGAATCAACAATATTAGTCGTCTTTGTTGAGATGATAAACGTTTTTAAAATGAACATGTAACCCATTTAGAAGTGAATGGGGCTAAAAAGACGGCAAGTTCTGCAAAGCGTCCAGCGAAGAAAGAAGCTCAGGCCTCCTCTGAGCCAGCGGTGAAGAAAAGCCGAGGAAGGCCTAAGAAGAACTCTTAATCCTTTTTGCACTCCAGTTCAAGTCGTTTTCTTTTTGTATCTTTTAAATTGTCTGGTCTGTATTTGTTCTCTGTGGTTGAATTTTCTTAAACTTTAGCAGGGTGTTGGGCACACTCTCTCGGAGTGAAATGATAATAAATATGGGGTAAAGAAAAAAAACGACAGTGGCTTTGAGTTGTGAGTTATTTTCATTCCTTTGTAATGCCTTGAATAATCAAGCCTATGCGGATGAGGTCCAGGGGGGATTGCTTTGCCCCCGATAAGGAAATCCCTGAAGGAGCTCAGAGTCCCGACTCTTCCCCCGCCACATTTTCCCCTTGTTGTTGTGCTATGAAAGCCGGCGTGCGGCTGGCACTGCGACGTCTGTGGGAGAGGCGAGCTGGTCTTTGATACCTGCATTGAGGCAGGCGAACGTGTGGCAGACGCCACTGAGCCGGGTACGTGCGTTTGGAGAAGGGGGCTCTGCGCCTTTCCGCTCGGCTGCCATTTGATCAGGTGGAGACAAAAGACTAGCACTTGGGTCCTACTTTCCGTGTCACTCTCGCTCGAGTCTTTCTTAACTTCCTGTTCTCCGCTAGGAAAGGGTTTCAAAGAGCTATCATTAAAAGTTAGTTGTGGCTGCACCACTTGTTATGCATTGTAACTTTATCGCAGGTTTTGATATCGCAACGACAGCGTTCGCAGGCGTATTTTTAGGTCCAAATGTCATCTTGAATTGTTTGCTTTTTAATCGCAGCAAAATTGATATGACATTGAGGGGACAGGAATAATTTGATGAGGACAGGTTAGAATACATGAATAATAGATATGGCATGTATACAGGGTCGTGACTGGAAGAGCACAGTTATGTTTTCCAAGAGTTGTACTTGTCAGATAAAAACAAACTCAAGCGTGTTCTTTTTCTAAAAGAAACAAAGTTGCTGCTGCATTATCAAAGAAAGAATCTATCCAAGGCATAAATACAGATCTGCTGATTCCACCGTAATTCACATGCTGTAGCTTAGAATCGATATGATTGGAATCATGATTTATTTGTTTACATTTCATTTAGAATATACATTTTATTTCTAAATGAAAGACATTATTAACTTACAGCATTAACAGAATGGTCATTTCTTCCATTATTTACACATAATCTGCAGAGCTAGAAAAATGCAGTGTTTCAGGGTACGTTTATATCCCAATAATGTGCTAAAAATAAACGTTTTCTTTCTATTTTAAAAATTGTAACATAGTTGACACTGCATTATGCATGTAGTTGATGTCTTTATAACATGAATGCACAGATGATGTCAATGTTTTCAGAAAATTGCTGTTTTGAAATTTGGATGATGACAGTAGGATTGAAACTTTTTGTTAAGGTTTTTTCTAGGCCCACAAAACGTAATTTTTGTTTAATGAACAGTCCTAAAAGTTTTTTTTTTTTTTTTTTTTATTAAAATGTGTGTAAATGCATCATCAGACTGATTCAAATCATTGAATTGTGTTGTAAACCATTAATTTAAATAACCAATACAAATTGGACTAGATTCAGGATGTCCGCGGGGACTTAAAATTATACTCAATTGGGACCAAAATCCAGTAAATGCATGTTTGATAATTTATGTAATTGCCTCCACAGAAAATATACTTTTAACAATGTTAAACTTGTCATTTAATTTAAAAAATAAAATAAATTAAAAAATATATGTATATATTAAAATTAAGACTTTCATTAGTATTCATTATGAGCAAATGACACATCATCACATCATCCTCTTTATGCATGTTGTCTTACTCCAAGCTGTATAGGCTCGAAAGCCTACTAACAATTAAGCATATTAGGTGATGTGCATCTCTGTAATGAGAAGGGGTGTGGTCTAATGACATCAACACCCTATATCAGGTGTGCATAATTATTAGGCAACTTCCTTTCCTTTGGCAAAATGGGTCAAAAGAAGGACTTGACAGGCTCCGAAAAGTCAAAAATAGTGAGATATCTTGCAGAGGGATGCAGCACTCTTAAAATTGCCAAGCTTCTGAAGCGTGATCATCGAACAATCAAGCGTTTCATTCAAAATAGTCAACAGGGTCGCAAGAAGCGTGTGGAAAAACCAAGGCGCAAAATAAACTGCCCATGAACTAAGAAAAGTCAAGCGTGCAGCTGCCAAGATGCCACTTGCCACCAGTTTTGCCATATTTCAGAGCTGCAACATCACTGGAGTGCCCAAAAGCACAAGGTGTGCAATACTCAGAGACATGGCCAAGGTAATAAGGGCTGAAAAACGACCACCACTGAACAAGACACACAAGCTGAAACGTCAAGACTGGGCCAAGAAATATCTTAAGACTGATTTCTCTAAGGTTTTATGGACTGATGAAATGAGAGGGAGTCTTGATGGGCCCGTGGCTGCATCGGTAAAGGGCAGAGAGCTCCAGTCCGTCTCAGACGCCAGCAAGCTGGAGGTGGAGTACTGGTTTGGGCTGGTATCATCAAAGATGAGCTTGTGGGGTCTTTTCGGGTTGAGGATGGAGTCAAACTCAACTCCCAGTCCTACTGCCAGTTTCTGGAAGACACCTTCTTCAAGCAGTGGTAAAGAAAGAAGTCTGCATCCTTCAAGAAAAACATGATTTTCATGCAGGACAATGCTCCATCACACGCGTCCAAGTACTCCACAGCTTGGCTGGCAAGAAAGGGTCTAAAAGAAGAAAAACTAATGACATGGCCTCCTTGTTCACCTGACTGAACCCCATAGAGAACCTGTGGTCCATCATCGAATGTGAGATTTACAAGGAGGGAAAACCGTACACCTCTCTGAACAGTGTCTGGGGGGCTATGGTTGCTGCTGCACGCAATGTTGATGGTGAACAGATCAAAACACTGACAGAATCCATGGATGGCAGGCTTTTGAGTGTCCTTGCAAAAGAAAGGTGGCTATATTGGTCACTGATTTGTTTTTGTTTTGAATGTCAGAAATGTATATTTGTGAATGTTGAGATGTTATATTGGTTTCACTGGTGAAAATAAATAATTGAAATGGGTATATATTTGTTTTTTGTTAAGTTGTCTAATAATTATGCACAGTGATAGTCACCTGCACACACAGATATCCTCCTAAAATAGCTAAAATTAAAAACAAACCAAAAACTACTTCAAAAAATATTCAGCTTTGATATTGAGTTTTTTGGGTTCATTGAGAACATGGTTGTTGTTCAATAATAAAATTAATCCTTAAAAATACAACTTGCCTAATAATTCTGCACTCCCTGTATATAGGAGAGAAGACTTTTTTACAACACATTTCTAAACATAATAGTTTTATTAACTCATTTCGAAGCTGGTTTATTTTATCTTTGCCATGATGACAGTAAATCATATTTGAATATTATGATATTTTTCAAGACACTTCAATACAGCTTAAAGGGACATTTACAGGCTTAACTAGGTTAACTAGGCAGGTTGGAGTAATTAGGCAAGTTATTGTATAACGATGGTTTGTTCTGTAGACAGTCGGAAAAAAAAATAGCTTAAAGGGGCTAATAATTTTGACCCTAAAATGGTTCATAAAAATTCAAAACTTTTATTCTAGCCAAAATAAAACAAATAAGACTTTCTCCAGAAGAAAAAATATTATCAGACATACTGTGAAAATTTCCCTGCTGTTAAACATCACTTGGGAAAAATTTAAAAAAGAAAAAAAATTAAAAGGGGGGCTATTAATTCTGACTTCAACTGTGTGTGTGTGTGTGTGTATAATATATATATATATATATATATATATATATATATATATATATATATATATATATATATATATATATATATATATATATATATATATATGTATATATATATATGTATATATGTATATATATATATATATATATATATGTATATATGTATATATATATATATATATATGTATATATGTATATATATATATATATATGTATATGTATATATGTATATATATATATATATATATATATATATATATGTATATATGTATATATATGTATATATGTATATATATATATATGTATATATATATATATATGTATATATATATATGTATGTATATATATATATGTATGTATATATATATATATATATATATATATATATATATATATATATATATATATATATATATATATATATATTATGTTATGCTAAGAAAATGAATACAACTAGATTTTTCTTGTTTTGACAAAATATGTAGCTAAGAAATAATTACATTTGATTTTTTTGTTGTTTTGTTTAGTTTTTTGGATATTGGTCCAGATTTGGATTATTCAAATGAAGATCACAATTAATTGGAAAACCACTAGGAATTGATTAGAGAAAAATTGATTTTGTACCAAGCCTGGACCAATTTGTTCTGTTAAGCCAAACCACAAAATAATCAAAATTTGGATGCTAAATAGATGCACTTGAGTTGCCAAACCATTGCAAATAAAACCAATTTGTTTCATTCCCCAAAAGCTCCGACTTTGAGCTTTCTTTTAACCATCTATCCCCAATTTGCCCATTTTGTGGCTCCTCTGAGGCCAATCTTCCACCTTTCACCCTCTCGGGTTTCCTTGCTGAGGGGGGACCACAGCCTTGGTTGCCTTGTTAACTCTAGTTAGACTCTGTTGGCCCAGCAAGAAGAGTGAAAGAGGAAGATGTTTCTCCTAATGTTTGTTTTTAGAGCGGAGCCGCATGAGCCCTGAGCTGATGCCGGCATCGATTGTTCCAACAGTGAGGACTAAAGTGCACCCCTGTGTGCTTTCTTCCCCTTCCTCACCGCTGACCTTCAGGGCGCACAGCCATTGCTCCGCAGTAGGGGGCAGTAGTACATAATGATTGCACAGCTGGGGGGTGCAGGCTGGGTGGGGGAGGCAAACCTTAAACACAACATTACCCACCTGTACCTCACCGGAGGACGTGCTGCTTTGATGGGCCTGGCTGTGGCCATTGATTGACCTGTGTTTATATCCACTCTCTTAGTTTTTCAGAGTTTGTCCCGGGCTGTTGGGGTTTGCTGGAGGGCTTCAAGCTGGAGAATCATTTCTTCACTGGAGCTTTGCTTTCCTCAGTGTTTTGGAAAAGGTGTTGGTTGTTATTAACGGATTTTTGTGCTCTTGAAACTTTTGGCTTTTATTGGCTTGGTGTACTCTAAAAAAATGTTGGGGTAATAGAAAGATTTGGCCAATTTAATATATAAAACAGACTTTAAGATAACTTTTTTAAAAATCAGGATAAAATTTGAGTCGGATTTTAAGGGGCTAGCAAACAGTAAAAATGTGTTTATTAGTGTTAAGTGATTTAATTCAATTTATCTTTATTTCTATAGCACTTTTACAATGTAGATTGTGTCAAAGCAGCTTATCATAGAAGATTATAGTAAATTGAAGTCCAGTTTTCAGAGTTTAAGTTCAGTTCAGTGTAGTTTAATTTTCACTGCTGAAAGTCCAAACACTGAAGAGCAAATCCATCGATGCGCAGCTCCACAAGTCCCGAACCATGCAAGCCAGTGGCAACATCGGCGAGGCATTTAAAAATATATAATTTTATTTAACAAGGATGCGTTAACTTTATCAAAGTTACAGTGAATATGTGCAATTCTTTAAAAGAGATCTGTTTCAGATGGATGTTATTAAAAAATATATATAGTATGTGTTTCTCAACGTTATTAGGCAGCACACTGTTGAAGACAGCATATTCAAATGATTTCTAAAGGATCATGTGACTGAAGCCTAAAATCATAGCTGTGACAATACAGCTTTCCCATTTAAAATAAAATTGTTGAAAATATGTTTTAAACATATAGCAAAATATATAAAAATAAAATGAAACAGCATAATTGACTACACCCCATTTTGAAAATTTACATTTTTATCCATTTCTCAGTGAATATAGGTCATATATTTTGATGCATTTGAACAAAACAGATTTATTAAACAGATATATTTATTAAGGTAATATTTTTTTCACTGATTATCTTTAGAAATAGAAAGATTATACATTTAAATTCATGTGAAATATTGCAGAAAAAAAATTACTACAAAATTTCAACTAAATCTTTTTTTTTTTTTTTCTTTTCTAGTATTTCATATTTTTCCCTAACATATAAATTTGGGTGTACTAGTTTTTGGACCGTTATCGTAAGTTATTTTGTTAGATTAGCTCCAGATTTGGCTTTAGTACTGATTAATCTAATGTATATGCACAAATATAATATTTTAATGCATCCTATAGAAAATATAGTTTTTTTTAAATGAAAGATTTGTGAGGGGTGTACTCATATATGCTGAGCACTGTAGCTTCAGTTTTACTTTTATTTTCCTTTAAATAAACATTTGATTAGCATATAAAATAATACTAAATAATACTTGCAATGGCCCAAAATAGTCTCAAAGTTAGTGTGCCTTTTTAATTGCTTTTATAAATTATTATTTTAATTAATTATCGTAATTTGTTTGTACTGGTTTACAGAAATGTGAACAATACTAAGTATTGCCAAGTAATTTTGGGATTTTTATTTTTTTAAACACAATCTAAAAGATTATTTTTATTTTTGCAAGCAGACTGCCAATGGACTTACAGAAACATTTACCCAAATCTCACATTTAGAGTCCCACGTTAGTGTATGAACATTAGATTCCGGTGCCAATTGATTTTGGGAACTTTATTTTTACTACAAACTATGTATTTGGGGCATCACGGTGGCGCAGTGGGTAGCATGTTCGCCTCACAGCAAGAAGGTCACTGGTTCGAGCCCCAGCTAGGTCAGTTGGCATTTCCAAAGACATATGCGCTGTAGATGAATTGAATTGAATAAGCTAAATTGGCCGTAGTGTGTGTGTGTGAATGCGAGAGTGTATGGTGTTTCCCAGTGTTTGGTTACAGCTGGAAGGGCATCCGCTGCTTAAAACATATGCTGGATAAGTTGATGGTTCGTTCCGTTGTGGTAACCCCTGATTGATGAAGGGACTAGGCCAAAAAGAAAATTAATATTTATTTAAGGGGTGACGCGGTGGCACAGTGGGTAGCGATGTCGCCTCACAACAAGAAGCTTGCTGGTTTGAGCCTCGGCTGGGTCAGTTGGCATTTTATGTGTGAGGTTTGCATGTTGCTGTGGGTTTCCTCCGGTGTATGTTTGTTTCCCAGTGATGGGTTGCAGCTAGAAGGGCATCCACTGCATAAAACATGCTGGATAAGTTGGCAGTTCATTCCGCTGTGGCGACCCCTGATAAATAAAGGGACTAAGCCGAAAAGAAAAGGATAATTATTTCATTTTTATTTTACTAGGTAGTGTACCATTTTCTTTGAGAAAATTACAGAAAGCCAACATTTATAGGCTCGAGTTATACAATAAAGAGAAGTAATGTTTGGCAGGCTACAGTGAAAGAATATAAGAAGAAGTTAGTCAATAATGATTCCAAGCTAATTAAAATCACATACTTCACACATTTGACTTTATTACAGTTGTTTCTTTCTGTTGCGGCGTCCGATAAATTTGTATCTTCATTTGTGTGTCTTGGTGGTGTAAACGAATAGATTCTCCGGGCTTATATCAATACCATCTTTTTATCTTTCTCCATCTTTTCTCTCCTTTAGATGAAATAAATTTCACTGTTATTGTGTTTGTATTTATTCCCCGTCCCCATGTGCCCCCGTTCCCAAATACCCACACATGGAAAAAGAAATATACTGATTTTACATGGCCGAGAGAGAAAGAGCTCTTTCAATGCAGTTATGGTACATTTGCGATTCTAGTTGTGTGTAAATATTAGAAAACAGCAGGTTCTCACATTCACCGAGGAAAGGCATAGCAATGGGGCTAAGACGCGCGTTCTTATCGGTATTGTATTCACACTACACCGTCCTCCTGCTGTTTCTAATCTGCCGCCGCCGCTGTGAGCAAAACTGGACAGGCATTTATTGTCCCAGCAGGGGTATGCTTGACAAGAGAATGTTAAACACTCCACTACCTGCAATTTTCAAAGGTGATACTACACATGATAAAATGTAGATACATGCTTAATTTCTGTTTTGGGGGAAACAGGGGAGAAACTCTGGGGAAAAAAATAAATAAGTGAACTGATTTTTCTGTTTCTTTTCAGCATTATTGGCTGGATTCTGCCCGTGTTTTATGCGTGTGTGTGTGTGTGTGCTTTTACTGTTTGTAAGTTGAAAAGCTCTGCCTCCTAAGCCGTTGATCCTCCAGGCAAAAGACTTGTCCAAAGCAAAAGTGCCAAGTCCAAGTCTGCGGGCCAAATTGCAATCTTTAATTCGATTTACCCTTGGCAGGGGTTTGAATGGGTTTAGTGGTCATCAAAAAGACATGTTCATCAGTGTGAGGCGAACTGTCCGTGCCGTTCATCAGGACTCTCTCAGACGACCCTCCGTGTCTCAGACTAGCGATGAGTGCCAAGTAACCGCTGGTGACATCGGTGAGAAAATAGACGAGGCAGGAGTCTTAATTAATGTGACACGGACACGTATCTCATGCCCACTGAAAGCCATCTAATGAAGTGCTGCTATATGTTCTAATGAACTCTGAAGGGGTCCTAAAGAGGATGTTCAAACTTGCGTTCCGGCCCGTTAGCCGATGATCGTTGTATTTCAGCAATATCAAAATCACAATATGCCTGGATGCTTGCTTATGGCCTTCGATTAAGTCCCACTGTCTAATGGCCTTCACGCTGGTGTGTCGTTCGAGGAAACCAAATGTATTTATTTAGGCTCTTGATGGGACGCTGAACGTCGTTTTATTAACAGGGAGTCAATTATCCTGCTTGATTGATGGCATAATAGAATCTTTCAGAGTGGACTCTTTAAAGAAGCACGATTTTAATGTGATGATTTGTTGGATTTCAGACTGTATGGGTTTTGCTGGCTATGGACAAGCAGATAAGGAAGCACTTCAATTGGATGAATGTAAAATATCTTACTTTAAGCCTATATTGACTTTAACAAATGCAAATTATTAACATATAAGGAATGGAATGGATGTGTACATAATCTATTTGAGGTGAACCCAGTATTAAATCAACGGATCAACGTTTAATACTTTGAAATAAGAGTGGTCATTGAATGTGGAAGAGAAACAAATGTGTGATTTATGTAATTTAATTTAATAGAATGTCAATTTTTAAAGGGATGTTTCCCTCAACACTGAAAATCAGTTTGATCATTTGGATCACTTTTTCATCCTTTACATGTTCCCAGTGGTGGAAAGAGCACTGAAAAATCATGCACAAGTAAAAGTACCATTACTTGCCTAAAAATGTAGTGCAAGTGGAGTAAAAGTATCTGTTGTAAATATTACTCAAAGTATGAGTAAAAAGTACTTTTAAAAGTACTCAAGAGTAGTGAGTATTGAGTATTACGCTGTAAAAAGCTGATGCATTTACATGTAATTTGTGGATGTGTGTAAACGTAACATTCTGTAGTGCATTTAGTGATTGGCCAGCAGGCACACAACGCCATAAGGCGTTAATATTAGGTTAGATTCAGGTTGTGATGTCAGGTGACCAAAATTCATCAAATCGTCAAATTCATAAAATCGTTAAATTATGTTAATATTTAGTTGATTTTAAGTTGTGAGAGAGAGAGAGTGACCAAAAGCCAACATCCAGCCAACATCTTAAACCAACGTCATATTGACATCAAATACTGACATTTATTTGTCAGGTATGGCAACCAAAATCCAACGTCTGATAGACGTCATAGTGGTAACGCCCACACAATATCAAGCTGTAAAATCATTAGACGTTGATTTTAGGTTGGATGTTGGACATTAACATAGGCGGGTTCTGATGTCATCCCGATTTTCATTTCCAAACAAAATGCAATGTCCTTACGACATTGGGGTATAACGTCAATCTGTCGTCATGTTGACGTTGATGTGTCTGCTGGGTGTTTAAGGCCATTTTGGTCATCATAAAGTAAACATCCGTCATCTCCTCATCAGTGACTTGCATTTAAACAGTCTCTGAGTCATTACATGTAAAGATTTTGGACATCTTGGACACTTAATGCTTACAAACAGTTTGCTGCAGTTATAAATCACCCAAGTCTTTAGGTAGTTCATTATGATGCGATTTACCTTCTATGTGTGATTTGATTGGACAGAAATCACAGGACTGATTTTTCTAATCGCCACTGACAAGAAAAAATAAAGTAGTGGAGTAAAAGTACCGATAAAGCACTAAAAATGTACTCAGGTGAAAGTAAAAGTACACATTTTTAAAACTACTTATTAAATTACAATTGCTAAGAAAAACTACTCACAGTAATTTGAGTCTTTGTAATTTGTTACTTTACATCACTGCATGTTCCAAACCAATTTGAGATTTGTTGCTGTTGAACACGAAAGAAGATATTTTGAAGAATGTTAGAAACCTGTAACCATTGACATCCATTGTAAATTAAAAAATATATAATAAATACTGTGGAAAGAAATTGTTATAATGTTTCCAACATTCTTCAAAATATTAACTTCTGAACAAATCAAGGCTGAGTAAATGACAGCAGGTGAACTATCCCTTTAAATTATACCAGATGTGTTTATTTAAAAATATATATAATTTGTATAGACATTTTATATGCATATTTTATATGCTGACTTTTTTAAACACAAAGATGGTCATAAAAAAAAAAAAATAATATATATATATTTAACAAAAACAGAGGTGGACTGAATCTATTTACTGCACATGGCCAACCAAACACAACATCACAGATCTCAACACCATCATAGCAAGAATCTCAATCAGCACAGTTCATCTAGCAAGAATTTCTTTATGATTAAACGCCATGCTAGCAATGTGTATTCAGGGGCAAAAACTGTTAAATTTCATCATGCAAACAGCTTTCAATACTATATATATATATATGAAATGTAACAGTTTTTGCCATTAATACACATTGCTAGCATGGCGTTTAATCATAAAGAAATTCTTGCTAGATGAACTGTGCTGATTGAGATTCTTGCTATGATGGTGTTGAGATCTGTGATGTTGTGTTTGGTTGGCCATGTGCAGTTAATAGATTCAGTCCACCTCTGTTTTTGTGCTGGACTGTCAGTGTTGCTGTAGGCATGGCTTCAGCAGTGAGCTCAGATCTTTGCTTCAGCACAGGGCCTTTGGGATGCTCGGGGCAATGTCTTGCATGTGGCCTATGAACATGGTATGCCTATTTTGGGTCAATAGAACACCACTATTGTGGTCAGTTTTGTGGCTGGATTTGCCATGGCTTTTACTCCCTTAAATGGTTTTTGGCTCTTACCTATCAAAAATAGCTAAGAAATGGCTAAATTCATTCACGCTTACTTTCCTTTGGCTTTGTCCTTGCTTTATCAGTGGCCACCACAGAGGAATGATATTTGTAATGTATTAAAATATTAATTATATAAAGAATAAAATTAAAATACATATGTAACTATATATATCTATGTAAATATTATTATACCACATATATATATATACAGTATATATACACACACACACAGTTGAAGTCAGAATTATTAGCCCCCCTTTGATTTTTTTTTTCTTTTTTAAACAATTCCCAAGTAATAGTTAACAGAGCACGGAAATGTTCACAGTATGTCTGATAATATTTTTTTCTTCTGGAGAAAGTCTTATTTGTTTTATTTTGGCTAGAATAAAAGCAGTTTTTAATTTTTTAAAAAACATTTTAAGGTCAAAATTATTAGCCCCTTTAAGCTAGATATTTTTTCAGATAGTCTACAGAACAAACCATCATTATACAATAACTTGCCTAACTACCCTAACCTGCCTAGTTAACCTAATTAACCTAGTTAAGCTTTTAAATGTCACTTTAAGCTGTATAGAAGTGTCTTGATAAATATCTAGTCAAATATTATTTACTGTCATCATGGCAAAGATTAAATAAATCAGTTATTAGAAATCAGTTATTAAAACTATTATGTTTAGAAATGTGTTGAAAAAATCTGCTCTCCGTTAAAGAGCGAATATTAATTTACAATGATGAAGGGCAGAGGGATGCTGAAGAACTACTGAGAGATTTCAGCTGCTGTCTGGGCTTTCCCTGCCTTTCTACACCTCCTTTTCTTCATGTGTTCAATAGTTTTTCCCTGTGTCACTTAATTTTATTACCACATTAAAAAGTATATTATATATATATATAGAATTTTTATATACATGTTACATTAAATTAGATTTTTTTAAAATACAATTTTTAATAACTTTTTATTTAAATAAAAGTTTTTATATAAATGCACATTTACACGCACACGTAATTTATTTATTTATTTATTTTTTACAAAGTTTTGCAAGCTTGTGTATAAGATTTGCATACATTAGAGATAAGCTTGTGTAAGATTCAATGATGACAAACCACCAGTTTGCGGGACCCCTCTGAGCAAGTGGTTCCCATAATCTACCATCATCGGCACCTCCATCTCCCATCAGCATCAGCTAATGCTTGAGGTCTTCAAACAGCCCTGCGGCTTCTCTTGTGGTGTCCGGCTTGTGGGGAGGAGAAGCAGCAAGCAGCTCAGGTTTCATGAAGCTCCACTCCTCCTTGACACAAAAAAGGGCCAACCTTGCTGACCCCCTGCCCTCTCCCACCATTGTGCTCTTTCTCTGTGGCTGCGGCTCCAGCCACCAGATTGGTTTGCTCAGGAATGGGAGAGGATGTGTCTGCCGCTCCATCTGTCAGACCGAGGATCAAATAATAGGATTTTCTGTCCTGGAATTGAAGATAATTGCAGTCTCTATTCCGCTCCCTAACCGTATGATATTAACCTTGCGCTCCTGAGGGGCAGCACTTGGGCCAGATGGCACTGTGTTTTGATATCCGATACAGGCGAGGAGGTCAAGTTGAAGTTCAAGTCCAAAGGACCGCTGTCCCTGCCTCCTCTGATACAATTCAAACAGCATTTCCTTAACATTACTGCTATTTTGCTGGGAGGACAAAAAGTGCAAGCAAGAGCAGTTGTACGTACAGCAAGGGTGAAGATGTAAACCATTTATACACATACTATTTGTACAAAAATGGCTGTGACTTCAATGGTAAAACAAATCTAAACCTCATAAACAGCTAGTTTATTTAAAGGGAACTTATTATGCCCCTTTTTAGATTTAAAACAAGTTGTAAAATAAGTCTCTGATGTCCCTAGAGTGTGTATGTGAAGTCTCAGCTCAAAATAACACACAAGTGATGTTTTATAACTCTTTGAAACTGCCCCCTTTAGACTTTGATTCTAATTGTGCCGTTTTGGTGGCTGTCGCTTTAAATTCAAATGAGATTGTGGCTTTTTCAAGAGGGCGGAGCTACAAATGCCTATGTGTCAGCATAGTGGCAGATTCAAAATCAAGACTAACATCCTATGCCAATGAGGGAAAGATTTTCACCAGTAAGCGGGGTTTTCCCCTTCTGATGACATATGCAAAGAAGAATGCCAATCAAAGTGTTTCTACAGACTCTTTATAAACTTATTATCAAAAATATTATCAATACAGTTTGACCATTAGAGGCTGGCTGTATTCACATAGTATATAATAGGTCCCCATACTTTGGCACCAATAGTCTAGTGGTTAAGTGTGTCGAAATAGAGCACCATGGTGCTCACGGCAACCCGAGTTCGATTCCTGGCTTGAGGTCATTTGTCGATCCTTCCTCTCTCTCTGCTCCCAATACTTTCCTGTCTGTAACCTCCATGTCCTTTCCATATAAAGGTGAAAAAAACAAAAAAATAATTATAATAAAAATAGTTCCCCTTTAATATGTATTTCATATGTAATTGACTTTCGCAGACTTACTCGCATGACACTTCACTTTTTATAATTTTTGTTGTTGTTGTTGATGTTACTATGGTTCGTTTGAGGTTTTTTTTTTTTATCAGTTATGTACATTAGTTTTATGTTATATCTATTTTTGATAATATGTATTACATTATTTTTTGTGCGTTAACATGATAGAAAATAAGGAAATGCGGTAAGTTACTGTAAAATTGGGAAATTTCCTTTTATGGGTTCTACCATATTTTTTTATGGGAAATTCTGGCAACCACAGCTGTCAGTTTTTGGTCACAATTTATTTTGACGGTCCGTTTGTTGAATTTAAGTTACATTGCAACTAATTATCATTAGATTATAAGTAGACTGTTAGGTTGGGGTTAGGGTTGGGGTTGGGGTTAGGGGTAGTGTAAGTTGACATGTAATTGCAAAGTTTCTTATAGTCAGTTAAATGTCTGTTAAAGGACTGTTAAATGTCAGTGTCAACAGATATTAAGTAGACAGTCTACTAATACTCAAATGGACCATCAAAATAAAGTGTTACCCAGTTTTTTGACCATAAATTTTACATTTTGTTAAAGGGGTGGTCTAAAGTGTATTTTTAAGCCTTAGTTGTGTTTATAAGATGTAAAGCAATGTGTGCTCATGCTTTATTTATAAAAAAAAAAAATCACGTTATTTTTTCATATATCTTTCTTTGATTATATACAGCTACTCAGCTAACATGAAAACGACTGTCATATTTCCTAGTTCCTCCGAAATAGGCTCTGATTGATCAGCTAACATAATGTGCTGTGATTCGCATATCGGCTCCACGTCACCAGGAAAACTAGCACACACTTTGCCTCTGCTGTGTAAATACTGTCAGTCAGAGTAGTGGTTAGCTGTATCAGTTTGAGCCTGAATATGACAGAAAATAAAAAGTACACAGCTGAACCTCACGCCTGCTGTCTAAAATAAAACCTGAAAAAAGTGTCTTTCACATACTGTATATTCGGGTTATAAGCACGTGTAAGTAATATGAAATGTTCACATTGTCATGATCACCAGCGAGATCCTACCACTAGAGATCGCTGGTACACACACACCCATTCACAAGGACTACAATTCTGCTGATAAATGGACTACATATCCAGTCAAGCAGCACACACACTCACTCCATTGCCGAGTCTTGTTATCTGTTCACAGTTCCAATTCTAAGCGTTTCCTTGTTTTGTTCCTGCCGTGTGTTGACCCTAGCCTTGTTTAGTTGTTTCTCCATGTCTGCTGCCATCCTTGCGACCATCTGCCTACTACATTGACTTCGACTCTGGATTCCCCTCACAACTCTGTTTGCTCCTGTATTGATCTTTGCTTGCCTGACCATCCGCACTCCAGTTGTTCATCGTCTGTCTATCATTGTGACACACATATCTTTTGCAAGTTCATTATTTGAGATGTAGAATGCAGGGAAAGTGGTCGCATAGAGAGACACAGCAGCGCTGGTGAAGATTGTGGGTGTTTACAGCGGTTTGACAGATAAATATGAAGCTAAATTGTTAACGGTGCCAAACAGCATTTCCCATTGTTTGCATCCTTGTTTATGTCCTTGCTACAACATACCGTTAACTCTAGACACTATGCATGTAATAGATCAATTTTAACAAATAAAAATACTTACAGGTTGTGGCTCATAACCCACAGCGTCGTCTATTATGGTTGGAGCTGCTCCTTCTTTGAGGTGTTTTTAGCCTAATCCAGCACTGAACTGGGAGAGATTCTGGAAGCTGTCCTTTGTCAAATGCTAGCTATATAAGTTTTATAATTCTCTGAAACATAATTAAAATTAAATATTAAGCACTTCTCTCTTTGTGTCGTGTCATTTGGAAGCCCAAATACAGAAACAGAACAAGCTCTGTGGAAATAGCAGCGTTTAAGCTTTCTCTGCTATAACATTACAGCAACATTCATGTTCACACAGCTACATTACACATCAACTAAAGTTTAAAATGTGACAGTGGACCACCACTTTAACGTGCATCGAGGGTACAGAGGTCTTAGTTCATGGCTCACACATGGGTCTGGAATGAGCATGGTAAACTAAACCATTCAAATGCCCCATTGCTGTCCGTTTGGAGGGCATTGTGGCAAAAGAATAAAGGAATACAGTCCGAATGAGAAGTCGAAATTGGTCCGTGTGATCGACTAACCCCATCAGCGAATGTAATGAATGAGCCATTTGGAGCACTTTTGATGATAAGTCTGTCTGCGTGTGGTACGTTGGCCTCCTGTGGAGACTTTGAGCCCAATACACAGTAATAATGTTCCTCTTCTGCCGTAGTGCTCTAGCGAGCTCTGGTTACTGTCCCCTTGGAAACATGCACACACCTGGAGAGACATAGAGAGGCTTGCTAGGATCATGTTGGTTATAGTGACAAACATTTACTGTGAGTAGAATCAAAAGTTTTTATCAATGAATGTACAGTGCTCAGCATGTACAAGTACACCCCTCATAAATCTTTCATATTTTTAATAAGAAGCTATACAATATTATATTTGTGCATATACATTAGATTAGTCAGTACTAAAGCCAAATCTGGAGCTTATCTAACAAAATAACTTACGATAACGGTACAAAAACTAGTACACTCAAATTTCTATGTTATAGAAAATATTAAATACACATTTAAAATAAGAGGAAAAATCAAGAGAAGCAGTTGAAATTATTAGGTTGTATTTTTTTTTTTTGCAATATTTTGCTTGAATTTAATTGTATTATCTTTCAATTTTCAAATATTTTTGGTGACTAAAATATTATTTTAATAAATATATCTGTTTAATTAATCTGTTTTGTTTAAATGGACCAAAATACATATGTTCACTGAGAAATGGATAAAAATATTCATTTTCAAAATGGGGTGTACTCAATTATGCTAAGCACTGAATACAGTAAAGTGTCTTAAGCTATAAAAATGAGTGAATCTTACTAAATCGCTCAAGATTATGTTCAGGTTTTATTTCAGCCCAATTCTTCTAAGAAAAATGTTAAAATTAATGTTTTTAGGTTAAAGTAATTAATTTATTTGCAAATTTACCACCTTGTTTCATTCACAAAACAAAAATTCATAATTGTTTTTATTAATGTAAATCTTTGTCCTTTTTATGCAAGTCATTTAGGTTCATAATACTGTATATACTGTATAAATAAAATTACTTTCATTTTTATTTTAATTACAGAATAATGAAGCTGAAACTTTAAAACACCTTGTTATGTTATGGTAATGAGAATATACACACATGCACAATTATAATAAAGAAAAAACTATTTTTTTCTAAACAAACAAACACACACACACACACACACACACACACACACACACACACACACACACACACATGCACTATGCTATGAATGATAATCCTAGAATTACATTTACAATATGAAAAAGCTGTATTGTGAAATATTTCATATATACATTCATTCATATTCCTTTGGCTTAGTCCCTTTATTCATCAGGGGACGCCACAGTGGAATGAACCGCCAACTTATCCAGCATATGTTTTACAGTGTGAATGCTCTTCCAGCTGCAACCCAGTACTGGGAAACATCCAAACACACTCATTCACAAACGGCCAATTTAGTTTATTCAATTCATCTGCACCGCATGTCTTTAGACTGTGAGGGAAACCGGAGCACCCGGAGGAAACCCACGCGAACATGGGGAGAACATGCAAACTCGTCACAGAAATGCCAACTGACCCAGCCGGGGCTTGAACCAGCGACCTTCTTGCTGTGAGGCGACAGTTCTAACCACTGAGTCACCGTGTCCCCTTGAAATATTTCATAAAAAAAATTATTTTATATTAGTATTTTTTTCCCTGAGATTCTCAGTGTTTGAGTTTTATTTAAGATATTATTTTGGGAATTGTTTCTGGAGACTGGATTTTTCTTTTTTTTACTTCTGAAATTCATTTAAATACTCTCAATTTTAGTTCACATATGTCCGAAGTTAATGATGGGATCTGTTTTATAATCCCAATTGGTCGAATTATAAAATTAAATGCTATCTTTTAATGTTATGTTTTATTACATTTCCTTTACATAAGCACCTCCACCTGATATGCTCCTTGTGGATGAACTCCATGATTTATGTAGTCTTGCCCTCTTTCCTCTCTCTCCAGCCCCTTGGATGCGATGTTGTGAAGTTATTGTAATTTAGTGATGATTTGTCACTGTCACCCTCCAGGTTCCCTCTGTACCCCGACACCCCACTGGGCCCCTCTCTCTCGCCGGCCTGCGCAACGTCATCTATAGGGGGGCCCCAATAATAAGGGTTAAATCTGGCTAATTGTAATCCAATTAATAACAGACACAATGATCTAGCGTCCGTTTGTTATTCGAGGACCCAGCTGAAACACTTTTGAGTGTTCGCAACCCCCCCTTCCCCACCCCAACGCACTCAGTATGCAAGGCTAGTTTTATTAAATCCATTGACTAGCGGCCAAACGGTGGGTTGCGATGCCAGTGGCCCTCTCTCTTCTTCAAAAGGGGACGACTTAATGGCAACCCTGGTGTCATTATCCTTCCCATATTTCTTCCAATTACCCCTGTAATCTCTCTCTTTCTTTACATTCCAATTTGGTACAGTAAATCACGAGAAGCGGACTTTTATTGTCAATGATGTATGCCGTAGTACTGAGTGAGAGAAAAATAGGAGAGTGAACCTATTTGTGTTTATGGCTTTAGAGGGAAAGAGATAAATGACCTGGCTTTTTTATTTAGTTTTAATGAAGAAGGGATTGAGGGACTCCCTGTCCCGGTGGCATTAATGTGATTTTTTTTTTCCTTCTCTCCTCTCCAAAGAAGCGCCTGCCTGTCCTCGCATTTGTTTGTGACCTAGTTGCGCTGGTCTCCGCAAAGGACATCCGGCTTTGTTCGCGTGAACATCCAGTGTCCTCGGTGCTCATAAACACACTAATGGGTTTTTCCACGGCGGCAGCTGGACAGGGGTGGAGAAGAAGCGAGCACTTACAGTAAACGATCAGTGTCCCTCGATATTAAACGTCCCTCTGGCCACCAGGCTAAACGATGGCTCCATTTAGACCCTCCCCAAAGCAGCCTCCTACCCACTTAAAGCCTCCGCCTCCACCGTCTCCAGCTCTCCTACCAAACAATATTAGCCCAGCCACCTTATGCTCTCCACATGAGTCCCCTCAATCGTTCAGCGTTAATTGGATACTCAGTCCCCAATTAAGTTCTTGGCCCAAAAGGAGAGCATGAAAAAACAAGACAGGTTTAGCTCCCTTCTGTGGGACTTCATTAGACGGCTACTGCTGCAACATCCTCGGGGAGCGAGAGGACAGTGTCGTACGCACACATACATGCACTTGGTAAACACAATAGCCTGGTGACACGGCTCGAGTGGAGAGTGATGAGGCTGGAGAGAAGTTAATTACACACTGTGTGTTTCTCGTTCCCATTAAATATTTGGAATTCATTAGCCAAAATCAATATGCTTTCGATATACGTGTGGAAATGTAGAGCGTTCAAGGAATTGTTCGTTGGAATATGGAAATTTAGTCATTTACTTCATTTCTTGACATGCTAAATCTTTGACTTTCTGTCTTTGGTGGAACACAGTTGATTTTTTGTTCAAAATAGTACAAGTAAAGGAGAAATGGGGTTTTTTCAAGTCCCAAAATGGCAAAATGTACCATAAAAATTATAGTGGTTTTCATGTATTTTATGTTTTCATTCAGATCACTTAATTTTAAACATTTTGACCCTGATCACGCCTGCAATGAAAGAAACACTACACTTTTTTTTTGGAAAAATTGAATTTTGATGATGAAAACGTAAGTTTTATGTCCCCTGGATTTAAACAGTTGAGTTTTACCATTTTTACCATTAGATAAGGCAAGGCAAGTTTAGCACATTTCATACCCAGTGGCAATTCAAAGTGTTTTACATAAACAGGAATAAAAACAAATAATAAAAGTGATTAAAAACAGATTAAAATGTGTAAAAACAGGTTATAACAGAATGGAAAAAAAAGAAAGATGTACTTTAATATAGTGTGATCTGTCGGATGAAGCGCAGTGCTCATTCAGTATAGGCACAGCTAAACAGATGTGTTTTCAGTCTTGATTTGAACGTACCTAATGTTGGAGCACATCTGATCATTTCAGCAGTAGTTGAAGGCGGATTCTCCCTGCTTTGATTGAACTCTTGGAATGTCTAGTTTATATGTTCATAAATATCTGAGTGATCTGTTAGGTTTGTATTCAGTGAGCATATCTGTAATGTATTGAGGTCCTAGGCCATTTAGGGATTTATAGACAAGTAATAATACTTTAAAATCTATTCTAAATGTAACTAGGAGCCAGTGTAAAGACCTGAGAACAGGTGTGATGTGATTTTCTGGTTCTGGTCAGAATCCTGGTTGCAGCATTCTGGATGAGTTGCAACGGTCTGACTGTCTTTTTGGGAAGGTCAGCGAGGAGTCCATTACAGTAATCCACCCTGCTGCTGATAAAAGCATGAACAAGTTTCTCTAAGTCTTCACTGGAAACAAAGCATCTAATTCTTGCAATGTTTTAGAGATGGTAGTTTGCTGATTAACTAACTGCTTTGACATGACTAATGAAATTCAGATCTGACTCCAGAGTCACACCAAGATTCTTGACCTTATTTTTGTTGTTTGACCCTTAGTGCCAAGGTACGCATTCACCTTTAGAACCTCATCCCTGTTCCCAAACGCAATGACTTCAGTTTTCTCTTTGTTTAACTGAAGAAAGTTTTGGCACATCCAACTGTTAATTTCATCAATGCATTGGCAGAGGGTGTCAATGAGGCTGTAGTCATGAGGCAGTAAGGCTAAGTAGATCTGAGTGTCATCAGGAGATTTGGTTCTTTCTCATTATTTTGCTCAGTGGGAGCATATTAAGGTTGAACAGGAGAGGTACAAGAATTGAACCTTGTGGGACTACTCCACATGTCATGGGTGTCCACCTCGACCTATGGTACTATGATGTGCTCTGAATCCAGATTGAAACTTGTTTAAACTTCCCTTGGAGTTTAAGAACTTGTTAACCTGGTTAAATCAACTTTTTCAATGATTTTGCCAATGAAAGAGAGATTAGAAATTGGCCTGCAATTGCTCAACAGGGTGTTACCCAGGTTGCTCTTTTTAAAGAGGGTTTTAGCAAACACCAGTTTTTTTTTAAAAACTAGATCAATAGTCTCTCGCTGAAATTTAATCAGATTAGATCAATAGTATCTCGCTGAAATAATAATAAAAATAAAAAAAGAGTTTTGATCATTTCCCTATGTAAAACTCAACTCTTCTGTTGTTACATTGTGTACAATTTTTTTTAGGTCGATATGGCTAGATACTATAGTCTCATTCCGACATTGAAATCAAGGAACTTTGCTGCTGTACTATGGCTGCAGCTGGTGCAATGATATTACACAGTGCTGTTAACTAGCTGGGGACTATTTTCATGTGCTGCATAATCTTATTGCGCCTGCCACAGCCATGGTACAGCAGCAAAGTTTCTTGATTATTACACCAGAATGAGCCTAGTTACAAAAAAAAGGTGTTCCAACAAGATTAGTTTTCACCAATAAGATCACAACTAGACAATGCTAAGTAAAGGTGTTTGCTTTCAGATTGTTCGAACGCACATGTGGTTGAATGCATTCAAACAGCCTCTAAAGACCACCTTCTCTCCACTTGCTGAACTCATTCATTAGAAGTGCACTGGAGAGGCAGATTTAAACGTTCTCATAGTCTTGTCATTGATAATCTCAAGTTTAGTAAAAAAAAATACTATAATAAAGTAGAAC
Organism: Danio kyathit; assembly: GCA_903798195.1. Lineage (NCBI taxonomy): Eukaryota > Metazoa > Chordata > Actinopteri > Cypriniformes > Danionidae > Danio > Danio kyathit. The sequence continues at coordinate 23,511,065 of LR812535.1, read as the reverse complement.
GCTCTCTTAACAGCCCCTATATGCTGAATCTTTTTTATTTTGCAAAATGGACTGCAATTGGGCAGCATTGCAACTACAAGACAAGTGTATTCAAGTGTTCTGTCCTATTTATGGTTGCATCTTGTGACATCAAATACTGTTTTAGGGCTCTTGTTCTGCTTATTTGCTGTGCACCAAGGTTCAACTTGTTTTAATCAATCCAAACCTTTACACATGCTCCTTTTTTGGACTACTTGGGCTTCTAAGGTGTTTTCACATCATTTTTTGAAGTTGCTTTATAGTAGTTACATAGAAAAAAGTTGCCAGTCAGTTTTTTTGTTCCACGGACAAGGAATAAAAATAAAGGTCCTACAGGTTTGAACTAATAATATTGTTAACATTTCGGTTTAGGTACCAATTCCCACTATTAACTACTGGCTTATAACCTGTCTATTATTAAGATATTGGCTGTTTATTAGTACATGAAGAGCTCAGATGCAAAATCCCCTAGTTCCACCTGAAATTTCTTCTAAAATTAGTATTTTTCTCAGGCTCCTACAAGTCAAACGTCTTAGTTAATGGTTTGTTAATATCATGAATTGTTCTATAATATAAAGTATGACCATATTTTATTTCTAATTATGAGAGGATTTAAGTTTTTAGTTTGAACTAAATTGCCTTCAATGCATGTTGAATTTGCCCTGTGTGTATTAAAATGTGGCTTCAAACCAGTCTGTCTATTTTTACCACCCCTCCCTTCAAGTCTTTCCACTAGAAACGAGGTTGTACACTTTACTCATAAACTCATCAGGGTCGAGGTTTGCACGTAACAATTTGTGACTCGTGTGTCTTTTCATTTTAGGAATAGTAGGACACAGACACCGCTGCAGAACAGCATCCTGTATACTGTAATGAAGCTGATTTTTTTTAATGTTGCTGCCACACAGAATAAAAGACAGACTAATCACAAAGACCAGCCCACCCCCCAATCAACTGCTATTTATTTTGACTGGAAGCTCTAGCTAAAAGTGAGCGTGAGGCATTTCGTTTGAATCAGAGCTCACTAGGTTTTGATTTTGTGTTTGCGTGTCTATGGCAATGTTAAATTCCTCAGCAAATGTGGTACTTCATTTTAAGCTCTTATTTCATCTCTCTTTACAGGCACTGAAACGTCTATTAACAGAATGGCTGTTGTTCCCTGTGGTTGGCATGGAAATGGTTATCAGGGTAATGTTAACTTTTAATGCATCCATAAATGTTCAATTGGATACGTTCCTGGCGGATGATGGGGCTGTTTTTCCACAGGGTGGTGATAGCATGTTGGTGTTGTCCCGAAGCTGCCTTGAGGGAAACTCCTCAGAGGAGAGCATGAGCCTGCTGAACTTCCCTCTCTTCACCCCACGAGGAGCTGCGCAAACGCTTTAGAAGATGCGGCTCTGAAATATAGGTAGAGTTATGAGTGGGTGTATTTGCTCGCTTTTAATTTTAATGAAGCCAATATGCAGGAAGGCGCATTTGTGCGGGAAAAAGGGAATATTTTAATCATGTTATTCTACTAGTTTCTTACTAGGATTGCTGTAAAACAAGTTGAACTCTTTTGACCGCATTTGATTGGTGGCATGTTTTTGAATAACAAAACTATTTTGACAAACATGTACATTTATGTTAATGCACTTGCAGTCTGTTGGCAAAACGGTATTGCACTATTTGCAGCTATGGACAAATGAAGGGAGCGCTTAAGAACTTGATATAGTCTCCTACTCATGCCATTTTATAAATGGCGATAAAATGTAGACAAAATAACAAAGTTTTAGCTTAATAAGGATTAAGAAATCAACATGCCCATGGCGTATATATACATTTATATACAGTTGAAGTCAGAATTATTAGCCCCCCTTTGATTTATTTTATTTTTTTATATATTTCCCAAATGATGTTTAACAGAGCAAGGAAATTTTCACAGTATGCCTGATAATATTTTTTTCTTCCGGAGAAAGTATTATTTGTTTTATTTCGGCTAGAATAAAAGCAGTTTTAAAATTTTTAAAATTTATTTTAGGGTCAAAATTATTAGCCCCTTTAAGCTATATTTTTTTTCAATAGTCTACAGAACAAACCATCATTATACAATAACTTGCCTAATTACCATAACCTGCCTAGTTAACCTAATTAACCTAGTTAAGCCTTTAAATGTCACTTTAAGCTGTATAGAAGTGTCTTGAAAAATATCTAACCAAATATTATTTACTGTCATCATGGCAAAGATAAAATAAATCAGTTATTAGAAAGGAGTTATTAAAACTATTATGATTAGAAATGTGTTGAAAAAGAAATTAGAGAAAAAATAAACAGGGGGGCTAATAATTTAGGGGGGGGCTAATATTATATATATATATATATATATATATATATATATATATATATATATATATATATATATATATATATATATATATGTATAGTCCCATGAAGGAGCTCCAGGTGGAAAGTATTGTTTATGTTTACCTTATGATTAACGTTGTTGCACGTCCACCGGTTCCCACCTTAAAATGAGCTAGTTCGAGCTACATTAAGGTAGCGTTCAGAAAAACAAAACACCAGCAAAGAAACTCGACACAGAGGAACATAAAAACCTCACTGCCAGCTTGTGTTTCGAAAGTGCTATTGCAGAGCCACACAAACAGCGCGCAGAAGTATAAATGCACATTCACGCAGATCACTTGATGCAGAAGTACATACCAGGCTTAAGTCAATCTCTCTTTTTTGTATGTTGTAGTGCTGTATTTATAACAAAGTAATCTGGTAGTGTTTGCGTTGCTTTGGCTTTTTTGGGGTTAATTATTGTGATATCCCGATTGCAACAGAGAAATACTGAGAAATCGCTGTAGACTGATGGCATTTCATACCGTTCAGCCTTATAATCTTAAAATGTGAGCAAAATCACCTGATTTGTCATTACTTTAGATTTTACGGTAGAGAATCATTCAAATACTATCTCTAAAGTGACGTTGTGAAGTAGCAACGGTTTCTGCTGTTCTGACGTCAGCTGCAGATGTGAATGAATGGCGGAAAATATATAGATATTTTTTTTTACAGTACAGAAATATACTAAAATAATACTATTCAACTAATTTGTTTAAAGCATATTTTGAAGGAATGGCCAATATTCAATAAATGAATAATATATACTTTATTTAATAAAACCACACATTACTATCACCACTTTTAAATGCTATAGTACAAGTGAATTTTGCCACTACTTTATTACAGTAAACTGTTTTTAAAAAGCCAAATAAATATGATATTTAATTAGCATTACATTTAAAAGTGCTAAGAGGTATTGATACATTTTCTTTAATTTACAAGTTAAGGCGCTTAAATTATTTTCTGTGATACGTGACATAACAACATAAATAAACTAAGCATAACACATCTAACTAGTCTTAATTCCTTGCATAAATTGTGCACAGACTTGTAATATATCATCCCCATCTCCAAACAATAACTGAAAAGACACTCTTTCTCTGTACTCATCCTGCTGAGAACAATCAAACACACCCTCTGTCTCTGACTCTCTCACACACACCCGCACACACACACTGGCACACATATAGTAGATGAGTTAAGAAAGCTCAGCCTCTGGTCCCCAGGCTAGAATCAACAGCTCCTCTGGATGACACATATACGTGTGATCTCCCACCTATGTTAATCACCTCTTCACACAAATCACAGCGCAATCACATCCGTTCACAGCCACCCTCTCGCTTTCTGTGCAAATGCAGCATCGCTTCATCCCGCCAGAACCCACACGCGCCCAAAACATGCCCCTGTGCCCCCCAATAACTGGCATCGCTTCAGACACCGTCCACTGCACCCTGGGTGTAAATCCATGCTGTTTTTTAAAAAAGCGAGAGGGGCACGTTTCTGGCAAACATGAGCACTATAAATTTGCATGCATAACTCCCAACCATGTGTTAGAAATCCTGGTGCTTTGGTTTGGACTGGGCTTCAATTAAAACAAGATCCTTCTGGCTTGTGGGACTCAGATCTTTGGTCAAACACATTAGCTGGCGTATCTCTGCCAGGATGTCCAGAGGCTTGTCTTTAGGGCTGCCGACCGAGCTGTTAGAAGACTATTCTGTCTGTAGGACACCAAGGGAGGAGATGGACATTATTGGCAAGCTCAGGATAATAGTATTACATTGTGCAATCGTCTATTTTTATAGCCTCAGAAACTCTTAAATAGCTTAATGGGTATTTTACACTTACTACTGTATGTTATATTATTCGTAAATAATTTGTTCAACCCAAAATGAAAGCCATCTTTGTTTGTGTCGCATATAGTTATTGACATGAGGTTTTGTTTAATGTTCTTGTGTGTAACAAAAAATGGTGAATGTGCTGTTAGTTTGCCTATTTGGTTAATGAATCTTTCAAAAGAGTGCAAAACACTGAACTGTTCTTGCTTAGTAAATTAGATCAAGTTACTAATTGAAATTATTAATAAATTAAATACACACGCACGCACGCACGCACACACACACACACACACACACACACACACACACACACACACACACACACACACACACACACACACATATATATATATATATATATTGTATATATATTCAACAAGTATGCACAGTTGAAGTCAGAATTATTAGCCCCCTGAATTATTCTAATAACTGATTTATTTTATCTTTGCCATGATGACAGTAAATCATATTTGACTAGATATTTTTCAAGACACTTCTATACAGCTTAAAGTGACATTTAAAGGCTTAACTAGGTTAATTAGGTTAACTAGGCAGGTTAGGGTAATTAGGCAAGTTATTGTATAATGATGGTTTGTTCTGTAGATTATCAAAAAAACATTTGCTTAAAGGGGCTAATAATTTTGTCCCTAAAATGGTTTTTAAAAAATTAAAAACTCCTTTTATTTTAGCCGAAATAAAACAAATAAGACTTTCCCCAGAAGAAAAAATATTATCAGACATACTGTGAACATTTCCTTGCTCTGTTAAACATCATTTGGGAAATATTTAAAAAAAAAAAAAAAATTCAAAGGGGGGCTAATAATTCTGACTTCAACTGTATATGTATATATATATATATCAGTGCTTCCCACAGGTTTGAAATATACCTGCGGTGGTAGCCTAATTGAAACACCATTTACCCACATCACAAAATTAGTTAACTATATGCGACAAACAAAACATAATTAAATTTTTTATTGTATTTATTATGAAACTGTTTCTTTTCAATGGGTTAAAGTAAAAAAAAAAATACTTCTATGCTATTCAGGAGCCAAAGAGATAGCTCTAAAAATGATCATAATTGCAAGATTAAAACGAGTAGATTTATTTTTTAAAATAAGGCAAATGCGTTGATGCGTAGAGTCATTTAGAATAATGAATCTATTATTTTAATTTTCTCCCGGTATTGCGGTTGTGCGTGCAGTGTCAGCTGTGAAGCCAGGCGGAAAGTAGTCTTTAATAAAAGAGTAATGCAAAAACGCATACAAGCTTTAGAAAGCAAAAGCAAAAGTTACATTTTGGACATTTTAGGAGATTTAGAAACCTGGCCTGGACGAATTTGTTAAGCCCCAAAAATGTGCGTCTCTGGGTCTGAAGAGCACATAAAACTGTCTGCATAATATTTGACAGGTATCGCGGGCACAGAACGAAACTGGTAAACGAGAGAAGATTTTCCACTGCTTAATTGATCGCGAATATTTGGTTAAATTGGTTAAAAAAAAGTGTAAAAGGATGTTAATAATAGTAAAATAATGTAACACTAAATATACTGTGCGGCTGTTAATATACCTGGGCGACCCGCCCAAGTAAAGTCTATGTGTGGGAAGCACTGTATATATATATATATATATATATATATATATATATATATATATATATATAGAATTTTTTTTTTTTTTTTCTACAACAGTTCTGTCTGGTTCTTGAATCTGATTGTCGCCATGCGATATTCCAATATTCTGCAATATCCAATATTACTCCACCCACAGTGACAACAGATCAATAAACTCACCACAGTTTGACAAATATTGCAGCTGTTGGACAACATAATGTACTTTCGGGGCTTTTTTAGTTGAAAATGTAATTTGTTTACATTGCAACTATGCAGTTTATTTATAAGGATAGTGCTTATTTTAAATTTTTATAATTTAGTAAATTAGGCAACGCAGTGGCGCAGTAGGTAGTGCTGTTGCCTCACAGCAAGAACGTCGCTGGGTCACAGGTTCGAACCTCGGCTGGGCTGGGTCAGTTGGCGTTTCTGTGTGGAGTTTGCATGTTCTCCCTGCGTTCGCGTGGGTTTCCTCCGGGTGCTCCGGTTTCCCCCCACAGTCCAAAGACATGCAGTACAGGTGAATTGGGTAAGCTAAATTGTCCGTAGTGTATGAGTGTGAATGTGTGTGTGGAAATTCCCAGAGATGGGTTGTGGCTGGAAGGGCATCCGCTGCGTAAAAATCGTGCTGGATAAGTTGGTGGTTCATTCCACTGTGGCGACCCCGCAAGGGACAAAAGCCGACAAGAAAATGAATGAATGAATGAATGAATTTAGTAAATTAAGCGCATCAGTGGCCATCAGCCTGTCATACTGAGCAGAGCAAAGACGGTTGCGCCACAAGATGGCGACAGAACGCATAATAAGTCCTTAGGAATGAAAAACTCAGCGTTGTCTTCGTATTTCAAACTACAGCTGATCAAATCATTATAAAACAGGTAGATGACACTCTAAGTTGATCTCTTTCTTAAAATGTGAGCAAAAAAACTATTTTGTCATCACTTTAGATAAAGAATCATTCAAATACTAGCTATAAAGAGACGTGTTTTTAAGCATGGTTTCTGCTGTTCTGACAGTTCTGAATGAATGGCGGAAGAAAGTGGTTCCTCGTACAAAAAGATTTTTGAGACTCTTTGAGACGTGTTTTATTTTCTTTTAATTATACATGATTATGTCGTCGAACTGTTGTATAAACGCAATATCACACGAGTAGCAGTGCGATATGGCTTTATATTGTCACTGGTGGGATACTAAGGCTCTCAGCCTGTGGCCTCAAGGCAACGCACGCCTCCCACCAGTGCCGATATACAGCCATATCGCGCTGCTACTCATGTGATATTGCTCCTATATGATTCTTTCATTTAATTTAATTAAAGTTTTTTTTTGTATTTTTTCTTTGTTGATTTAGATTTTTGTCTTTTTTCAGTTCTTGGTTTTGTTTTTATTTTAGATTTTGCTTTTATTTTATGTCTTTTGTTTAGGTGTTTATTGCGTTGCATGATTTTGACTTTGATTTAGCTTTATTTTGTTTTGATTTTCTTTATATAGTTTATATGTTTATGCTTTTTATTTTTATGTTTTTATACTTTTTTAATGCTTTTTACTTTTAGAGATTTTCTATGTTTTTTTATACTTTGTTTCGTATAGAATTGCTTTAGCTTCTTTCATTTAATTTAATTAAATATTTTTGTGTTGGGCTGCACGGTGGCTCAATGGGTAGCACATACGCCTCCCCGTGTTTGCGTGGGTTTCCTCCAGGTGCTCCGGTTTCCCCCCTCAAGTCCAAAGACATGCGCTATAGGTGAATTGAGTAGACTAAATTGTCCGTAGTGTGTGTATGGATGTTTCCCAGTGATGGGTTGCAGCTGGAAGGGCATCCGCTGTGTAAAGCATATGCTGCATAAGTTGGCGGTTTATTCCGCTGTGGTGACCCCAGATTAATAAAGGGACTAAGCCGAAAAGAAGATGAATGAATGAATTTTTGTGTTGATTTTGATTTGTTTTGTCTTCACTTTTGTTTTATTTTTTTCAGTTCATGGTTTTGTTTTTATTTTAGATTTTGCTTTTCTTTTCCATTTATTTGTTTGAGTATTTTATTTATTTGTTTGTTTGAGTATTTATTTCATTATTTCCATTGTGTTATTTTGACTTTGATTTTGCTTTCTTTTGTTTTGTTTTGATTTATATATTTTACATATTTATGTTTTATATATTTTTATGTTTGGTGTCACGGTGGCGCAGTGAGTAGCACAGTTGCCTCACAGCAAGAAGGTCGCTGGTTTGAGCCTCGGCTGGGTCAGTTGGCATTTCTGTGTGGAGTTTGCATGTTCTCCTCGTGTTCAAGTGCATTTCCTTCTGGTGCTTCGGTTTCCCCCACAGTCCATATACATGTGGTACAGGTGAATTGAATAAGCTAAATTGACCTAAGAGTATGAGTGTGAATGTAAGAGTGTATGGGTGTTTCCCAGTGTTGGATTGCGGCCAGAAGGGCATCCGCTGTGTAAAACATATGCTGGATAAGTTGGCGGTTCATTCTGCTGTGGCAACCCCTAATGAATAAAGGGACTAAGCCTTTTGAAAAGAAAATGAATGAATATTTATATGTTTTGCATCGTTTCTGGCAGAAGAAAGAAAGCCATATGTGGAACCACATAGGAGGGTCGCTAAACAATAATATTATCAAACAATGACATAATCTTGAATTGTGTGTGAACTGTCCCTTTATATCAGTGCATATTTCTCCAAATGGCTGCTTTCTCTCAAATATTTCATAATAGGCCAGCATAAAACGTGTTCTTCAGTAATCAGTTCTTGTACCCTCTCATACTGTATAACACAACAGTTATCACCTCATTTTCAGCTCTAATGCAGTTGTTGTTTTTGGATGCTGCTGTAATCACCAGCTTGCCATGTCCTTGCTTGACCAGATCATGGCATGTTCAACACTTCACCATCTGTTGTCTTTTCTTTTGCCTCAGCGCCTAATTGCATGCGTGCTATACTCATCGTGGACATAAACTCTGCTTGTTGTTGTTGTTGTTGTTGTTTTGGTCGTTGTGCTAATGGTGTGTTTGTGTGCGTGTGTTTAGAGGAAGATGAGCCCTGTTGGTTTGTCCAAAATGTCCTTGGAGATCAGATCCGTGCATCCTTGCTGTAATGAAGCTCCACAGAGGGCGATTGAAGGGAAAAAAGGCCGTGCTCCTCTGGGTCGCCTTGCTTCTAATTGGGTCTTAGTGGTCTCTTAATGTCGGAGGTTGCATGACCTCCTGTGGCCACTTTGTAGTCAATAAACTGGCATTGTTCGTGAGCAGGGGTGTAAAACGTACTCAAACATTATACTCAAGTAAAAGTACAGAGACTGAGCAAAAGTTTTACATCAAATGTACATGCACATTTTTACCCTCTTAAGGCCCATAGTGTTTTTTTTTTACATGCATTTTTTATTTCTCTTTGCTATTTGGGCTTATTGGAACCTAATTAGAATAAAAATCCAAGTATCATCTTTTGACATGATGTACTTTTAGAGAAAAATGATGTCCATATATGTGGACTCGTGGTCCGAATGTACATAAAACTATTTTTACTGAATTTTTTTTTAATGCATATATAACATAGAATTTTTTTTTTGAACTTGCTTTGACTATCAGAGAGAAAAACAACATTTTTTTTCTCATTTTGGACAGTTAAATATAGTGTTTGGGACATTTCATATGCTGCAAAAGAGTTGCAGGATGACACTGCATGTCTGTAGCAAAATATAAAACATTCAAAGTATTTTAAATAGCCACTTAAGAGCTAAAATGTGGACACTCAAGCCCTAAGAGGTTATAGTGCAGCTTTACTGTATATTGTACTTTTAAAAACTAGAAGAATTAAAAGGAGGAAATATTCATCACAATGAATCATTCTTCAATGCAAAGAAAAATAAATATCATAAATTACATAATTTGTCAGACAGACAAGCAAAGTTTTGGTTAAAGGGTTTGGTTAACCCAAAAATTCAATAGCAAAGGTAAATAAAAAAGTTTAAATTCAAAAGAACAACAATTAATATATAACAGAGTGGAAGGCAAACAATACAGCCCTTTCTGTCAGTATATAATGTGCAGTATACAATGATAAATCCTTTTATCCACTGCTTATAGGATAACTAAGCATGATTTATGACAGATTAAACCGAATGTTTTAATTTAATGCTAAGCAACAATGTTGGTCAACAATATAATTTTTTTATTTGGTAAGAAATTGCATCAGTATGTACTGATTAAAACAAAAGTTATGTTTTACTTGTATACATACACATTCAGTTTTATAACCAGTTGCATGTTAAGCACATGTGTTGATCGTATACTCACCTTTATAATTGTTGTTTTTTTGTTTGCATTTCCTTTACATTTTTGCTTTTTGTTTACATTTTTTTTGTCTTTGTTTTGAATTGAAAAAATATACAAAAGCATGCACATCACTTTTAACTGGGTGCTCAGCCAAAACGCAAAAAGTGCAAAATATATATTCAAAACACAGCTCCAAAAATGCTAATTTATTAAATTAAACGTGTAACTTTTCGAGCACACGGCTCTTCATCAGACAATTGTTTTGTAATGACTTGCTTTAGCTTTTTTCCGTTTAATTTATTTAAATATATATATATATTTTTTTTTTGTGTTGATTTTGATATGTTTTGTCTTCACTTTTTATTTTATTTTTTCAGTTGTTGGTTTTATTTTAATTTTACATTTTTCTTTTCTTTCCTATTTTTTGTTTGAATATGTATTTGATTATTTATCGCATTGTGTTATTTTAACTTCAATTTAGCTATTTTTATGTTTTGCATCATACATAATGTGTCAGATAAACAAGCAAAGTTTTGGTTAAAGGGTTTGGTTAACCCTAAAATTCAACAGAAAAGGTCGAAAAAATATTTTAAATGCAAAAGAACAACAATTAATATGCAGCAGAGTATGCTAATAAGATAACTAAGCATGATTTACAAATAATTTACAGTTGAAGTCAGAATTATTAGCCACAGAATTATTAACAAAGTGGTGCAGTAGGTAGTGCTGTTGCCTCACAGCAAGAAGGTCACTGGGTCGCAGGTTCGAACCTTGGCTGGGTCAGTTGGTGTTTCTGTGTTTGTGTTTGTGTGGGTTTCCTCCGGGTGCTCTGGTTTCCCCCACAGTCCAAAGACATGCGGTATAGGTGAATTGGGTAGACTAAATTGTCCGTAGTGTATGAGTGTGGATGAGTGTATGGATGTTTCCCAGAGATGGGTTGCGGCTGGAAGGGCATCCGCTGCGTTAAAATGTGCTGGAAAAGTTGGCGGTTCATTCCGCTGTGGCGACCCCAGATTAATAAATGGACTAAGCCGACAAGAAAATGAATGAATGTTTAACAGAGCAAGGAAATTTTCACAGTGCGTCTGATAATATTTTTTCTTCTGGAGAAAGTCTAATTTGTAATATTTTGGATATTTAAAATTTTTTTGAAACCATTTTAAGGTCAAAATTATTAGCCCCTTTAAGCTATTTTTTTCGATAGTCTACAGAACAAACCATCGTTATACAATAACTTGCCTAATTACCCTAACCTGCCTAGTTAACCTAAATAACCTAGTTAAGCCTTTAAATATCACTTTAAGCTGTATCGAAGTGTCTTGAAAAATATCTAGTCAAATAATATTTACTGTCATCATGGCAAAGATAAAATAAATCAGTTATTAGAAATGAGTTATTAAAACTATTATGTTTAGAAATGTGTTGAAAAAATCTCTTCGTTAAACAGATATTGGGGCAAAATAAACGGGGGTGGGGGGGGATTTAATAACTCAGGGGGGCTAATAATTCTGACTTCAACTGTACAATAGAATGTTGTCATTTAATGCTGAGCAACAGTATTGGTCAAATTTTTTATTTTTTAATTTGCCAAGAAATGTCCTCAGTAGCATATACTGATTAAAACAAAAAGCTTTGTTTTACTCATGTACATACACTGTGAATTGGGGGAATTTTCAATTGTGTTTTTCTCAATAGTTTTATAACAGTTGCATGTCAAGCACACATTTTAATTATGCATTCACTATATTTAATGTGCATAAAATGGAAGAAAATAAAATGTAGCTAGTACTATTTTATTTTTATTAAAATTATGAAGGGGTGACACGCTGACTCAGTGGTTAGCACTGTCGCCTCACAGCAAGACCGTCGCTGGTTTTAGTCCCGGCTGGGTCAGTTGGCATTTCTGTGTGGAGTTTGCATGTTCTCCCCATGTTCGCGTGGGTTTCCTTCGGGTGCTCCGGTTTACCCCACATCCAAACACATGTGCTATAGGTGAATTGAATAAACTAAATTGGCCGTAGTGTATGTGTGTGAATGTGAGAGTGTATGGGTGTATGTGTTGCAGCTGGAAGGGTATCTGCTGTGTAAAACATATGCTGGATAAGTTGGCGGTTCATTCCTCTGTGGCGACCCCTGATAAATAAAGGGTCTAAGCCTTTGATGAATGAATAAATAAAATGATGAAGAGTGAAAAGTACATCATCTTATTCAGAATTGCACAGTAGTCAGTTGTGCAATGTGCAGTGTGTAATTGTGTAAAGTACAAATGCCCTAAAGTATTTCTAAGGCTTTACAAAACAAAAGCAACTTTTGGATTTTTTATTTTTATTTTTTGAAGGAAGTAGACCTTGATTATGTAGTCAAACTGTCCATCGTGCTTATTTCGCATGGATTTATGGAGTGCTTGTTGGAAAAACAGCCTTTTGAAGATTAAAACCTTCCTCTCCATCCGGCTCTCCATCACCTGTGAGGAACTGTTGCCTATTAATTTTCATACCCGCTTTTTTCTGGAAATGATACTTTTGACAAGTGTCGAAACGCTTGTTTTTATATTTTTCTGAGGTAATTTATGGGGCATGGCAGGCCTTCCTTAAAGATAGATTTTGCTTTTCATGTGGATCAGGCCGGCTGCAGTGGTGAAGGGTGAGTGTTGGTGGAAGAGCTCTACTGGAGAGCAGCATCACAGCATCAAAGCCTCCGTCAGCTTAAAGCTACACATCAGTGGAGAAGATGGTTTTGTTTTGAAACAACAGACAGGAGCTGCCAGTGTGACTGCCGTGTTGGCTAATTGATACAAAAGTATCTGATGTTGACCTACAAAAAAATTCACAACTGGGAAAGTTTTTTTTCTTCTTTTTTCCCCTACTGTAGGTAGATCTTATGGCATGAAGGTAGTTAAAAATCGTATGAAGGTAATGGGTTTTCCTTTTCGTATGCTTTTTTATTGAATTTATTTTGTATTTATGTTGGGGCGACATGGTGGCTCAGTATTTAGTACTGTCACCTCACAGCAAGAAGGTCGCTGGTGCGAGTACCGACTGGGTCAGTTGGCATTTCTGTGTGGAGTTTGCATGTTCCGTGTTCGCGTGGGTTTTTTCCGGGTGCTCCGGTTTCCCCCACAAGTCCAAAGACATGCAGTATAGGTGAATTGGGTAAGCTAAATTGTCCGTAGTGTATGTGTGTGAATGAGTTTGTATGGATGTTTCCCAGTGATAAGTTGCAGCTGGAAGGGCATCCGCTGTGTAAAACATATGCTAGATGAGTTGGCGATTCATTCCACTGTGGCGACCCCAGATTAATAAAGGGACTATGTCGAAAAGAAAATGAATGAATGAATGAATGAATAATATAATATAATATAATATAATATAATATAATATAATATAATATAATATAATATAATATAATATAATATAATATAATATAATATAATATAATATACACTTACCGGCCACTTTATTAGGCACACCTTACTGGTACTGGGTTGGTTCCCTATTTGCCGTCTGAACTGCCTTAATCCTTTGTAGCATACATTCAACAAGGTACTGGAAATATTCCTCAGAGAGTTTGGTTCATAGTGACATGATAGCATCACGCAGTTGCTGCAGATTTGTCGGCTGCACATCCATGATGCGAATCTCCTGTTCCACCACATCCCAAAAGTGCTCTATTGGATTGAGATTTGGTGACTGTGGAGGCCATTTTAATACAGTAAACTCATTGTCATGCATATTCTCCTCTTGTTGGCGTGGGTTTCCTCTGGGTGCTCCGGTTTCCCCCACAGTCCAAAGACATGCGGTATAGGTATATTGAATAAACTAAATTGGCCGTAGTGTATGTGTGTGAATGAGTGTGTATGGATATTTTCCAGTGCTGGGTTGCAGCTGGAATGGCATCTGCTGTGTAAAACATATGCTAGATAAGTTGGTGATTCATTCCGCTGTGGCGACCGCTGATTAATAAAGGGACTAGGCCAAAGGAAAATAAATGAATGGCTGTATTGATTTTAATTTTTTTTTGTTTAGCTTTATTTATTTATTTTTTATTTGTTTTGCCCCTCTTTCCTTCGCTCTATTCCTTGATCACAAAATACATTTCCAAACCTTTGATTAGCTTTTTCTTGAACCCGTTATATGAACTTTAATTTTATTAATAAAAATGGAATTAATTAGAATGTAAATAAAATATTGTTTCTTTTTTTTTTTTTTAAAGCAAAATGTCACAATATGGGTGAAAAAATCTAAATATGTCCCAACGTAATTCAGTTTAACAGATTTTATTTATATAAAAACAAATGTGCAGACTTATTTTGACCTGCATTTATTGACATATTTAAAGTATAAAGATTTAAAATGACAGTTGATTGCACTGTTATTTTAGAAAAAGAGTGTTTTAATATGCTTATTAAATAATGATTTCTGTTTCCCAAATATACCTGTTAAGGTTTTAGGTATACAAACTATTGTTACACTGAATGACATGTTTCTGGCTGTCTGTTTTAAATCATAGTAAAAATATGTGATATTCAATATTTTTGGCATATGCCCATAAATACTAAAACGAATATTACTATGATATTGTTTATAGGGCGACGCTATGATGCAGCGATGTCGCCTCATAGCAAGAAGGTCGCTGGTTCGAGCCTTGGCTGGGTCACTTGACATTTCTGTGTGAGTTTGCATGTTCTCCCCGTGTTCGTGTGGGTTTCCTCTGGGTTCTCCAGTTTCCCCAACAAGTCCAAAGACATGCGCTATAGGTAAATTGGCTGTATGTGTGTGCATGAGAGTGTATGGGTGTTTCCCAGTGATGGGTTGCAGCTGGAAGGGCATCTGCTGCGTAAAACATATGCTGGATAAGTTGGCGGTTAATTCTGCTGTGGAAACCCTAGATTAATAAACGTTTCCCCGAAAATCTGTGGAAACCCTAGATTAATAAACGTACCCCGAAAAGAAAACGTATGTCTCTATTGTTTATTTAAGCAATTAAGGTCAAAGAGCGGGACTGTCTCTTTTATGATTTATCAATATCTCATGGTGGAAGCAGATGCAGCATGTACTGTCATGACAGATATATTTATTTATATATATTTAATCCTCTATCAACTGTTCAGTCTGTACTGGCTTTGTTTTGATGTTTTAAAGATGGACGACCATCATCCTAATACCCGTAACACTGCAATTTTACCCTACTCTCTGAAGTGCACCTATAAGCTTTTGGAAATATAAAGAAAGTGTATACTTCAGAGCGAGCAGCCAAATAAATAAATAAATGAAATATTGTTGCCAGACTTGGACCCTGGATTCATCTTCATTCTGGGTTCAGATTTCACTTTTGGGACCAGCGCAACAGATCAGATGACACCAAGTGAGCCAAGAAGGAGTGTGCCCTTGACTTGTGTTTGTGCCTTTTCTGTGTGTGTGTGTGTTTCTCTCCATCTCTCTCTTCTCCTCCGTTTATTGTGTGCAGGTTCTGCTTTGTGTGTACGTCCTGTCTGTCTCCGACTGGTTGGAAAGGTTGGAAGATTGCTGATTTCCCTGAAGAACAAATGGTACCTGCAGGCCCCATTAAAGCCATCTGTAGCGTGCGTCCATGTTTATCTGCTTCCGCGTCCTTCGGGAAGTCTTTCCCCCTCCCCGCCGCACCACCGGACTCCAGCTTCTTACCGAAGACCTATGGCACGTGTCCCCAAAGTGCCTGGCCCCGACGGCCCCCCGTAGGTTGGCACCACGTTGTGCCAACTCCCTTCCTCTGCCAGCAACCTTCAGGTCCATTACCGTTCGCTATCAGTGGGGACCAAGCTGGGGGAGCCGACAAAAGTGGCATTTCCAGAGCGCATCAACATACTATCCCTCAAGCGCTCCAGGCCTCGTAAAATTGGACTTATGGCTTGGTTGCCAGCATAAATAAGTCCCTTTGATAGTTAGGGGAAGAAGTTATGACACTCTTGGGTACGCGTGAGGGACAGTGGCACTGTCATCTCATTCCTGCTACCCTGGCACCCTGGTGCCTCTGATCTTTCTGCCGATTCAGGGCACGCTCTCTTCATTACCGCCGGCCACCGGGGACTTGTTTTTTCTGCAAGATTAATGAGTGCCGCGGAAATTCTCCAGCGCATCTCGATAATTAAGTCTTTGTTTATCAAAAAACAAGTTATATTAGGAGCAGGAAATTCGCAGTAATTATTCATAATCCTAACAATTCAAGTGTAGCTACCTCATTTGCCTGTGTAATTCTGCTTTTTAATTTCTTGCATACATTTGCATATTAATTTTGCCCGTTGGCTGCTGCAGGCCTCTGACAGTAATTTTTTCTTCCCCCCCTTTCCGCGTGATGTTTTTCACAGGGTGAGGCTCAGTCGGGTGGCATTTCGGCTGGGTGTAATGATAAATTATGAATTTTTTTAATTTGCTGCATAATGAAGTAACCCCTTCCGATCCATTTCCTCTTCCTGCACTGCGGCTGTAGGCCCATCAGATGGTTGTCGGAGCGTGTTTCTTTATCTCTTTGAAATGGCCATGTGGTCATTAGAGACGGCGGTGCCATGCGGGTGTCAAAGGCTGTTTCTCCAGTCGGGGTGAGAGATCGTCAGTTCCCTGGCATCCGCTGCAACTACGCGCAATGCCTATCCTCATTTCCACTTCGCAAATGGTGTCAACTCCCATTTACATCCAGAAGAGTCGCAGGACCCGTGTCCAGTGCGAGTTGTGTACACTGTGTACGAGCGCTTGGGTGATGAACACATCTCAAAGACGCACTGACGTCCTTAAATTTTTCCGTACGCTCTTTAAAGCGTTTACTGTTACACAAAGTCGACTGGGGCTGTCAGAACAGAATGAATATTGATGATCTTAAGCATCATGAAAGCAGGATGTTATGCTTGAAATTCATCAGCCCACTTAAAGCACATCAAAGCCACATCGCACGCTGAGGCACTTTGGAACTTTTATGCCAAAGTTTTGGGCTTCTGCTATGTGTTTGACAGATAATCTTTCGAATACAGTCAGGGATGAGTGGACATGTTAAAAAAGCTTGAGCCAGCACTTAAAGGAATAAGCTACCTAACAATCAAATCCTGCTTGTTTAATGTTCATGTTGTTTCAAGTCTTGGTCTCTTACTTTTTTTTCTCAGAAGAAAACTTTTCTTTTGAATGGACACAGGAAGGGCGTCACGGTGACGCAGTGGGTAGCACAATAACCGTCACGGTAGCACGGTTCCCCCCACAAGTCCAAAGACATGTGGTATAGGTGAATTGGGTAAGCTAAATTGTCCGTAGTGTATTTGTGTGAATGAATGTGTGTGGATGTTTCCCAGTAATGGGTTGCAGCCGGAAGGGCATGCGCTGTGTAAAGCATGTGCTGGAAAAGTTGGCAGTTCATACCGCTATGGCGACCCCAGATTAATAAAGGGACTAAGCCGAAAATAAATGAATGAATGGACACAAGAAATTGTGCATATGAAAAATGAATGTTTCTCTATCTGAGGACTCGTAGCTGACACTCTTGTGAGCGTTTATAACTTTGTGGTCTGTGTTGCTCTGCAATAACACCTCTGAAATACTAGTAGGGAGCAGTTTTCTAACCCTAATCTAACCCTATTCCTAACCCTAGCTGTAACCCACTGTGTCAGGATACTTTTTCAGTGTTGTGGGTTTATGCCTGAAATGCGTGTGATGCTATAACCACCACTGTTGGAACTGTTTGTTCAATGAAAGTAAAAAATTCAGTTGACTTTGAATTTTAATTTCTTCACTTGAGCGTTTACCTCTGTAAAAAATTAAAAAGGTGGAGTTAACTTAAAATTTTAAAGCAACTGGCTGCAAAGAAATTTTGAGTTTGAGTTAAGCTTCAGTGGTTGAAGTTCTGCCAAATTATTCAAGAAATTATACTTGACTTAAACCAGCCTTTTCAGTCAACTTTAAAAAAATAATTTGCCACAACTTCAACCACTAAAGCTTAATAAACTCAAAATGTCTTTGCAGCAGGTTGCTTTAAACCTTTAAGTTAACTCAACTTTTTTATTTTTTACAGTGTACAGAAGAAGTAGCCCAAACTTACAGTCATTTAAGAAAAACAATGATTGAGAATCAAGACAAGTTAAACACTCCTAACATGGGCCTCGCTCAGCAGTTTTGGGGAAAGTTCCTTTTGAAAGCAATGAATTACAGTTGAGTTACTTCTCAAAACACTAACTAGTTGCAATACTTAGTTACTTTTCATGGTAAGTAATATGTTATGTTACTTTTGTGTTACTTTTGTGTCACTTTTTTTGTACCTGGCTGAGGCTTGATCTCTTTCAGAACTTGCAGTTTTTTTCTTCTTCTTTTTTTAAATAGAGAAGCTCTGCAATTAACAACACACTGTACAGTGGTCCCTCGCTATAACGCGGTTCACCTTTCGTGGCCTCGCAGTTCCGTAGAAAATTTTTTGTGCAATTTGACAAGCTTATTTTTAATTTAATTTTTTACAGTGCAGTGTGTTCTGCGTCCTGATTGGCTGTAGACCATTGTCAATCAATATCCTCTGTGTCTCCTGCCACGCAGCACCATGCATTTTAGAATTGTAAACATAGGTTTATATCAGGGTACGCACACCAGCACCACAAGTCGTGGCTGTCTGCAGTGCCCAGCTACGACTAAAAGACACTGTTCATATTTCTGCCACGCCACAGAGCGCCATCTGAATAACTTCATTTTAAATAACATGTGAATGTGCAAGTGCGGTGTGTTGCTTCCAACTGTCATGTGTGCAGTGCATCCGGTGTGCGACACCCTTAAGGATGGAATCTGCTAGTTTTGTGGATCAGTGACTGCATAATGTAGAACATTACGCTGGATGCCAACATTCTCCGCACCAAAGCTAAAAAGCTCTATAAACCTTTTGCTGACAGCGATGAATGTTTGCGCCTGACAACAGATTTTGTCCTTCACAAAATCACAGATCTTTTGAGTTTGATAAGAGCACCCTTGAGTGGAAAAGTTTCTTGATTCTGTGATCTGTTAGGTTTATTATTGTGTGATGATAATGGAGGTCAGCTAGTAGGAGCTGTGCAGGTAAACCTCCCTCACTTGAACTCTAGAAGCATACTAGTGACTGATGTTAGAGGCTGTGGTTTATAGCAGTGTTTCCCAACAATGCTTCTAGAGGCACACCAACAGTAGATATTTTGGATGTCTCCTTTATCTGCCCTATTACTTCAGGTTTTGGAGTCTCTTCTAATGTTCTGATGAGTTGATTCAGTTGTGCTTGATTAGGAAGTGGTTGAAAAAGTGTGCCATCAGAAAAGGGTTGGGAAACATGGGTTTATAGCAGGAGTGCCCAAACTTTTTCTTATGAAGGGCCAAAATCCAAAACTTGATTGAGGGTGGTGGGCCAAAGCTAAATATACCAAACTGTATTACATTAAAGTTCCTATTTTAATAATATAAAAAATACATAAAACAAAATTACTTTAATCGTATCAATAATTATATATACAGTTGAAGTCAGAATTATTAGCCCCCCTGTTTATTTTTTCCCCTAATTTCTGTTTAACGAAGAGAAGGTTTTTTCAACACATTTCTAAACATAATAGTTTCAATAACTCATTTCTAATAACTGATTTATTTTATCTTTGCCATGATGACAGTAAATAATATTTGACTAGACATTTTTCAAGACACTTCTATACAGCTTTAAGTGACATTTAAAGGCTAATTTGGGTTAATTAGGTTAACTAGGCAGGTTAGGGTAATTAGGCAAGTTATTGTATAATGATGGTTTGTTCTGTAGACTATCGGGAAAAAATATAGATTAAAGGGGCCAATAATTTTGACCTTAAAATGTTTTTTAAAAAATTCAAAACTGCTTTTATTCTAGCTGAAATAAAACAAATAAGACTTTCTCCAGAAGAAAAAATATTATCAGACATACTGTGAAAATTTCTTTGCTCTGTTAAATGTAATTTGGGAAATATTTAAAAAAGAATAAAAAACTCAAAGGGGGCTAATAATTCTGACTTCAACTGTATTACATTTTATAATGTACTTCTTACAATAAAATCATAAACAAGCTCATTTATAACAAAAAAGAGTTCAATGTTTTTTTTCTATTTACAAAAACAAAAATAAAATTACTCGATAGTGAAATATATGTGTCCTAATAGTGTTTTTAGCGATGTACCACACAAATATATCTGTCAACATCTAAAAAAAATGTGTTTTAGGGTTTCATGACCCTTTAAAAATCTGATTAATTCACAATTAACTAAAACATTTAATTTCAGTTTTGCTTTTTTTGTAGCTCAGCAATTAAACAAACAAACAAACAAACAAACAAACAAACAAACAAACAAACAAACAAACAAACAAACAAAAGGTTATGTAAATTTAGAAATGATGATCTCTGTTTAAAGGATTCGCCCTACGGGCCCTAATTTGGTATCTCTGGTTTATAGCATACAGTACTAGTGTCCTCTAATCCCATACTGATAACACTGGTTTGAGTCTTACTCTAAGTATTACGAGTACTACGAAAGTGGTTGCATTTGTGCCATGGCCTAGATGGGAGTGAAATTTAAGGGAGTGAGTCTAATGCTGACTTCTTAGAGTTGTGTACGTAAAGCATAGACTGTGATTTTTAGTGTCTTTGATAGCATTCTCACCATGCATCGTCCTTTTTTTTTAATTATTATTTTAAATAGCTGATTTTCTCAGTGTTTTTAGAGGAAACTTTGATCATAAGCAAAGCTCAAAGGGCACTTGACCATTAGCTGTCTATCTCTCCTCTACACAAGAAGAAATCTCAGAGCACTTTCCACCTTGTCAAGCCGCCTGACAAACAGCAACATTTGTATTCTATACTGCTGTTAAAGTCTTTTGTTGGCAGTGCAACAGATATGAGAGTAGCCAAACTGCTATGATACCACCGTAACTAGAAAACGAGTCCTCTGAGTGTGCCGTTTGTTTGGACTCTTCTCTGTTTTTCCTTCATATTCCCATTTTGCCGCCTGCAAACCTCACTTTCCAGTGTGTTTACTGCAGTCAAACAGATATGGGGTCTATTTCCTCTAATCTAGTCTCCTTGTGACTTTGATAGTGGGTCCGCAGGGGTATGTTTTGCTGTGTTCATGTCCATATTGCTGCAGCATGTACAGATTACAAAATATGCATTCTCCTTGTGTTCAATAGCTTTGGACGCTTAAAGGGATAGTTCACCTATAAATGGAAATTGTCATTATTACTCACATTTGTGCCTGTATGAGCTTTTCACTCTATAGGGATCATAATAAGAGATAGTTTCTACAAATCACTGTTTGTCATTAAATGAATGGGGACTGAGGCCAAGCTGCCAAGAGGTCTTTTAATATATCATTAATTCTTATTCATTCATTCATTCATTCATTCATTCATTTTCCTTCGGCTTAGTCCCTTTATTCATCAGGGGTTGTCATAGTGGAATGAACCGTCAACCTATTCAGCATATGTTTTACACTGCGGATGCCCTTCTAGCTGTAACCCAGTACTGGGAAACACCCATACACAGGAGCGGACTGGCCATAGGGAGCACCGGGACATTTCCCGCTGGCCTGGAGGTCACCTGGTGTGCCACCAGGATTCTGCCCCCCCCTCCCAATTTTCGTAAATATCGCGCTTCTCCAAACCCCCCCACTTTTGGTACCCAATTTACCTAAAGCACATGTCATTGAACTGTTGGGGAAACTGGAGCACCCGGAGGAAACCCAAGCCAACACGGGGAGAACATGCAAATTCCACACACAAATGCCAACTGGTCCAGCCAGGACCTGAACCATCAACTTTCTTGCTGTGAGGCGACAGTGCTAACCACTGAGCCACTGTGTCACCATCAATTCCTATTTTAAATTCTTATTATAAATATATGACTAGATTTTTGTCTGCATTCTGAAACTGAAACTTGAAGCCAGGGAAGGGCATATAGTAGCCCCTCCCCTTTATAAAAAACAGCGAATAGCATTTTGTTTTTACCACAGCTCTGCCAATGAGATTGGCTGAGATCAAGCGCATCAAATGAAAAGCAAATGACAAGTATATTGAAGGGTCCAGTACATAGGTGCAAGGTTATTATAGTTAACGAAAACGAACTAAAAAAATGAAAACTAAAATTTAAATAATTGTCGTTAACTGAAATAAAAAAAAAACGAGAGTTTAAAAAAACTATAACTAACTAAAACTGTATTGTGTACATACAAAACTAACTTAAACTAACTAATATTATAGCAAAAACCTCGTTTTTGTCTTTGTAAATGTATTTAATACATAATCTAACTGTATGCATTTTAGAAGTAAATCTATTTACTTCGCACTGCAGGTGTTTGACCGTATGGCACCTCAGAGTCCTGTTCAGTGTTGCCAGATTGGGCGGTTGTTGGGCGGTTGTTTTTGCTTTTTGGCGGGTTTTGGATCGTTTTTGGGCTGAAATCAGTCAGCTACATCTGGCAACACTGGTCCTGATGCCATTGGCCAGATCGAGCCGATTCTCCTCCAGTCATCCTCGCTGTTGCTCCAGCGACAAAAACGAGTGGACATGACAGCAGCACGGTGACAGCATTAAATACAGAGACTTTTACTTTAAACACATTTGTGCCCAATAATGGGTTTTATTTCTGTATCGCGATCGCGAACGAATCTTTTTAACCGGATCTTCTAAGTGAACCGTTTGAACTAGTTCACCAAATCGAACTGAATCATTTGAAACAATTCGCGTCTCCAGGATGCACTTATCCACAAACTATACTTATTAACAAGTCCAATACTTACTCGAAATAATCCAATATATACTCTTATTCAATTATTAGAACAGTAACGTTCACTGAGCTCAAATCTGAGCAGTGAACCGATAATACTGCGCATGCGTGATTCATTCAGTGAACCAAACACAAAGAGCACATGACAGCCTGCTGTGACTGAATTAAACTTGAACAACTGCACCGCTGGTAAACCGATGGCTTAAATAATAGGATCTGGTGAAAAAACGTAAGTTTATTTCATAGCAGAAAATCGTATTGAAATTGAAATAAGTGAATCATGTTTCAGTTGAGTTTCAAAACTTTACTGTAAGACATTTTTCAGATCATGGTAATGTTTTAACTGACTGAAATTACTATTGCTGGCTACATAATTTTGGCATGTTGAGTCCTAACATCCGCGTTAAATATCTGAACTTCCCACTACTATCGTGTATCTAACATCAGAAGCAGCCTTGCACACATATTGTACTTAGGGCTGCTATCTTGTGGGCTGTTGTATTTGAATTTGAGGATGGGTAGTGGTAGATGATAGTGATCATGTGTCCTCTGAATACAGGTTTCAAAAAATGTATGGCTGAGTTTTTATTATGCAATATTTATTCTGTTGTTTGAATCTTGCACCTAACAAATATCCCTATTTAGAAAAAAAACAACTAAACTAAACTAAAACTAAGCAACCTCAAAATTAGAAACTAATAAAAACTAGTAAATCTGCCTCTAAAAACTAATTTAAACTAACTGAATTTGAAAACAAAAAGTCAAATTTTCAGGTTTTTTATTTTTAATAAATTTAAAAAAAAATCTTTTTTTTTCACTTTGTCATTATGGGGTATTGTGTGTAGAATTTTGAGGAAATAAATAAATTTAATCCATTTTGGAATAAGGTTGTAACAAAAAAATGTGGAAAAAGGGAAGCGCTATGAATACTTTCTGGATGCACTGTATTTTTTAAAACAAACATACTGATACTAACATCTGATAAACTTTATTTTAACTTCACAGGACCTTTAACATAAGCTTTTTGGACTACTCTGTGTATTATATTTTGAATAAGTCTGAATGTTCCATTTAAAAGAACTACCATTAAAGAAAACTCCTTTTTTTTGTTCCACAGAAGGAAGTCAGTCAAATTTGGAACAGCTTGAGGGTGAGTACATTATAACATAATTTTGATTGCAAGAAGTGAACAGCAATTAATGAACGCTCAACTACATCTGCACAAATTATACTCTCATACACAAAACAGCCCTTTTATCTGATTACCTTTCCTCATACTTTGACAATGACCCCCGGGGCGGCTTTCTATGCCATTTAAGCATTACCATGTAGTTTGTGCATTTATTCATCAGGACCTCTCACCTATGATAATGCTAGCTTTGTACACAGGTTGCGTTCGACTGACCTGCGTTTGATCTCCATCCTATTTTCCGATGTCCGTATGTCTAGCTCCTGTTAATGGGGCCATGGCGGTCATTATCAAAATCTAATCTGTTTGGTCGAGGGGACATATGCATAAATAGTGATAAAGAAAGAGGGCAGCTGTCTGTAAAGGTTAGATGGAGATGACTGTAGAGAAAGGCCAATATTGTCTGATAATACGGCGGTAGCACGGCTCTGTAATTATGAGGTGTCGCCCCATGCAGCTGCTTCCGCCCTGGCTGGCACTGGGTGATGACACCAGAGCGAAATATAGCACGGAGGTCTCTCCAAACAGCCCTTGTGTCAAAGGGGTTGACATTTGAATTCTGATGTGCCCAGAGACATTTACATACTACTCTCATTACCAGACATTTATCTGTGCTTGTGCTTTCAGACAACATACAAAGAGTTCACCCTGACTTCAGTGTTGAAATGGAAAATAGACACCAGGAATGGCTGTTTCATTTGTTGACAGGACAGTAGAGAGTTAACAAGAAATTTTGGGGGCGAAACACAAGCTGGATTCAAGCTAGCATTAGCACCTAGGCTAAACTCAAACTCACTCAAAAAATTATGTTTGTTGTTTGTTCAAACTACATATTTAAAATAAGCTGAAACAACACAATTTTTAGGGGTGGGGGTGGGGGGATAGCTTAATTGTTTATGTTAAATTTGTAAAATTTGTAAAAACGTATAAGTTACTTTATTTCTTCATGTTGTCCCAACACAAATTAATTGTGTGGAACCGAGCATTTTCTACAGTGTTTGTATAGCTGAATGTGCTCATATACTGTACAACATTATTATTGGTCATAGGTGTTGAGATTCTTCAGAAATGTTTCGTACATATGAAATTGAGTATTTGTGATTTACTTAATTAATCAAGATTGAAACGGAATTTCAATTTGAAATTTGAAAACAAGCTTTGTAATGTAACTGGTCATTTTATTTCTGTTGGTTATTGTAAAGTCTAAATACAATTATGAATACCCTAATGGCATTTATATATTTTTAAAGCATAATTAAAAACAAATGAAGAAGTGTGACATGATTTTGAAATAAATCAGGCCAAAATGAGTTTTGTTTTAAAGGGATAGTTTGGCCATGTAAGAGTTTAAATTATTATCATATGCATTTGTTTATATGGCAAAACCAGCCTGATCTCACGAGAAAACGTAAGTAGTTTGGCTAATTCGTACGAATTTGCGCAAGTTCAGTTGTACGAAATTGTGTGATTTTAAAAAGAAGGCGTGGCACCCAACCCCACCGCTAAACCCAATCATCATTGGGTGATGAGCAACTAAATTGTTCGCATTAGATTGTACGAATTCATACACAATTCATATTCACTAAATCATAAAGTTGCGAATTGTGAGATAGTGTTGGGCAACTCTTGGTCACCAAGAAGGTCCATACAGATTCCAAATGCAGATGCTGATTAGATCAGGGTCTGGTTAATGTATCTAGACTTTGGGGGTTTTACGATGTGGTCACATGTTGATTGGTCCGTTTGTATGCCTCAGTATTTGGGCTTTGGTCACAAGGTCAAGAAAGATACAAAATAGATGTTAAACTTTGCTTCGTCTCTTTTACTGCTCTGTCTCTCTCCCACTGTCTCTCTCCCTCCCCTGTCTCTCCCCCTCTCTCAGGTAACTTTATTTTAGATTCAAGCTGGGTACAATTAACATCATATGTTTTTATAATTTCATGTTTTATCTTTTTATACAGTTATTTTGTGACTAATTCAGTTGTAACCATAGATAATTATTGTCATTAAATCATTTCATTTTAAAGTATTTGTGATTTACTATTAATTTAACGTTTGGGCCCAATCCCAATTCTATTTTTGTACCCCTACCCTTAAAAACGAGTGTGAAGGGGAAGGGCTTCAAAATGTACCACTAAGAATTGGGACAGCACTACAGCACCTGCACACGTCATCATATGTCATCGCCATCTCTTGCTTCATGTGATATCAGACGATCGCGACTGCTGTATTCCAGTTGTGTTATTTTTTAGTATTTATCTTCAGGAAATCACCGAAGGCATATATTATGTTATCATAACGATCTAATGTGGCAATAAGATGGTAAATATACTGTGCATTTACACAGTGGCTACTATATAGGAGTTATGATTATAGGGATTATAGATCGCGAAATTTAGCGGTTTTTATTTAAGTGTTTTTAAAAAAAAAAGCATAACGGTAAAGCACGAACACGGTTATGAATGTATTAAAACATACACTTGTTTGTAGTAAAAATTCGTAATAATGACAAAACATACTAATTTGTGGATCTCCTTACTTCCGGGTGCAGCTTTGGCTGGTGTATTCTGGGAAATGTTCTTACCCATTGGTTTCGAGTGTGGTCCTGAATAATCTTCGTTTGAAGGGCTATAGCTACCCCTTGCCCTTAGTCGTACACCTTTAAGCTAAAGAGAATTGGGACACCACTACCCCTTCGCGGGAACGTGCAAAACGAGGGGTAGGGGTAGGGGTAAGGGGAAGGGCTAAGGAGTAGAATTGGGATTGGGCCTTAATTGCGCCATACTGCAATACAATACAATCACATAATAGCAACGCTCTCCCACATTTTTAGTTATTATAACTGCCCTTATTTCCGTTTTTGGTATAAGATTGCAGAAGGATGGTTTAATTAGAAATGTACAGTTTTTCATAACTTTTTAGAACTACAGTTCGAACCAATGTAGTTAAAAAAAAACATTCTTTACAGCCAAAAATGAAAAGTCTGTCATTCATTTCTCTCCCTCATGTTGTTAGAAACCCCCGAGACCTTCGTTTATCTTCAGAAAATAAATTATGATATTTTGGTTAAAATCTGAAATCTCCCTCATCCTATATAGACTGCAGTGGTCCTGAGAAAGGTGTGTCTTCATGGCTCAATCTGAATAATATTAAGTTACAAGAATACTTTTGTGTGCAAAAAAAACAAAATTAACAGCTATTCAATAGTTTCTTCTCCTCAGTGTCAGTATATGGCAAACATTTATGAACACTGTGCACTGATGTTTACTGATGTAAACAAAGCATATGTGCATTCGAGGTATTACTCAGCAGTACGACAGTGCTTATCACGCATAAAGAGCACATCGCATTTGTGAATGTGCGCCCTATACTGACACTGAGGAGAAAAAACTGTTGAAAAAAGGAGTTTTTTTTTATGTGTGCACAAAAGTATTCTCGTAGTTTGATAAAGATCTGATGGAACCACTGAAGGCATATGGTCTGTTTGAGGAAGCTTTTTGTTATTTTTCTGGACTTTGAACCAGTCGGGACTGTTGCTGCCTATGGAGAATCCATAAAAGGAAAAAGCATGTTTGCCAAATTCTGACAATACCCTTGGGACTGTTAACCGAATACAGGAACAAAATCTAAAGTGTTAGTTATTTATGTGAAATGTTAGCAAGTAGAAAGATAGCATGGCAGCTTGCCTAAAGAGAGCCTTTAAAGTAAAAAAGTACAAATGTAATTTTCTCCTTTGATATAGAGATAATCAATCTAAGGAATCGTACAAAAACAGTAGCGGCTGCATGCATATATAGATGATCACCATAATCACTTATAGACAAAAATGTACTCTCTACTAATTTCTTACGGGCCTTATAAAGAATGTTTTTTGTGACCGGTATAAGAAACCTAATTTCAGCGTAAGCTTTTTCAATAACTTGTCAATGTGTATTTCAAAGGCTAATCTCTCGTCAATCCAAATACCTAGATATTTATAATATAGCTAACTCTTTCTATTGGTACACCATTCAAAGATGTAATTGTCTGGTCTGTTATCTTAGTGCGGCCACGGCAAAAAATCATATATTTACTCTTTTTTGAATTTAAAACTAATTTTAAATCCTGCAACGTACACTAGTTCTTGAAAAGCATTCTGTAAATACTGTACAGCTTGGTTTAAAGAGTGTGCCGCTGTATATATTATTGTACCATTTGCATACAGGTGTATTTTAGCTGAGTCTATTCCATGACCTAAATTGTTAATGTAAATAGAAAATAATGACGTAGCTAAAAACGATTTTTGTGGAACCCAAGTGTTGACATGAACAAAGGATGGATTATAATTTTCAACAGTCACACATTGAGTGCATTCTGAAAAATAATTTTCAAACCATTTTAGAGCAGGTTGACTAAAACCCAAACTCTCTGTAACATTAGTTTAGTCTACATTAGTCTACAGCAGGGGTGGGCAAACTCGGTCCTCGAGGGCCGGTGTCCTGCACAGTTTAGCTCCAACTCTGATCAAACACACCTGCTTATAGATTTCTAGTGATCATGAAGACACTGATTAGCATGTTCAGGTGTTTTTGATTAGTGTTGGAGCTAAACTATGCAGGACACTGGCCTTCCAGGATCAAGTCTGCCCACCCCTGGTCTACAGAGTCAAAAGCTTTGGACTAATCAATAAATAGAGCAGCACAGGACTGTTTACTGTCTAAAGAGGATGCGATGTCTTAATTCATGTTCTGTAGATGAACAAAGGTCTCAGGGGTTTGGAATAAAACAAGAGTGAGTAATTAATGAAAAGGTTTGGGCGAACTAACTCTTTAAGTTTAAAACAGCTTGCCAAAAGCAACTTTCTGGAAAAGTTCACTCTGGATGGGTAAACCCTTCAAACTACCACTGGTCTACGGCAATTGTTTTTGCGTGCTACTAAACAAATATTTTACATGATTTTATCGGTAATACTTTATTTTGATGGTCCATTTGAGTATTAGTTGACTATCTGTTGATACTGCTCCTTCAACAGACATTTAACTGACTATAAGAAACTTTGCAAGTATATGTTAACTTACACTTACACTAACCCTAACCCCAACCTACCAGTCTACTTATAATCTAATGAGACTTAGTTGGCATGTGGATGGAATGTAACTTAAATTCAACAAATGGACCATCAAAATAAAGTGTGACCCTTGTATCTGTCAAATCTGCTGTGCACTTACTGAAATATTAGCCTAAAATATCAGAGGATACTTTAACAAAATATTTTGCCTCTAAGTGGTTCAGCTGATGATAAGTTTTGAGAACTCCTGGTTTAATTGTACAAGTCAGTTAACCTTTGCCTATTTTAAAATGCCTATTTTTCAATCAGTGCTTCCAGAACAGACTAAACTAGAGCTTCGGTTTACGTAACCAGTTCTGCGGGGGCAAGATCACTGGGGTGAAAAGGTCCCTGCGAGAGAAAAGAGAGAGCTGGAGGAGGGTTTGACGTTGAAGTTGAAGCCTGTTCTTTTGTGCAGCCGCTCTTGATCATTTACATCAAGTTGACATTCGGAGAGTTTACTCTGGGGTCTGTAATTGTATTCTTTCTCCAGTTCTGCATTGCCAACCGTGAAAATGGAATCTTATCAACCCTGACCAATTTTTAATGTACAAAATGAATTGGCAGAGGTTCAAAAAAAAGGGAGCTACAATTCAAATCAGGTGAATGATACATGTATTTTTTTTCCTTTCCGAAATCCTCCTAGCTGTTAGAAGCCCCCCCTTCCCAATCAACCCCCGCTCACCGCTATCATATTACAATGGATTTATTTTTCTTTCAGGGGAAGGGCAGGAGCCACGAGGGCTGAGGGAGGGTAATAGGAGGTGTTCTAACTGGAGGAAGAGGTTGAATTGCTCAGATTTATTGTAGTCTTAGCGGTGGATGAACTAATTGAATTGATGACCTAAAACAAGGACGAACAGTTTCTATTTTGCTGAGATCACTCTATCAGAAAGATTGAGAGCCATATTTCATTCATCGTAGCATAGGTTAGCGCTGGGGTTGAGGTAAAACATTGAGTTACTGATCCAAGGATCCCTTCACTTTTTGATGCTTTAATACTCAGTGCACCTAATTGCAATAAAGGCTAGATCAGGCAAAAATGGATTTGACCTTAATGTGGTTTTCACCACGATGCTTCAAGTTTCCTGGAGAAAAGGTCACCCTGGTGTTAACGGTCACACCTCAGCTGGTTGTACCTCCATTTAAGATCCTTAACTAGACAAAGTTTTGAAGGTACGAGCAGGATCTTGATAGAATCATGAGATGACCACTCTGCATCAGTGATTTGAACTTATAGTGATATCATATTATTCATCACATTAGCATTTTCTCTGAAATTATCTTTTTTTTTCAGATCCTGGTTAAAATTTCATAGGTGGAGCGAAACGAAAGTTATACATATGTTAAAATCACATCGTTGACAAAGATCATGTAGAAGTGAACAGCATCCTCAGTCACGCTTGTGGTGCTAATCTCTCTTTTTGAAATCAAAATTAGATTTGGAGCAAGGGAACAAACAGGGGGCGAGACTTTGGCGTAATATTTTAATCAAATTGTCATGAATGACTGGATACAATTAGAGAAGCTGTCAATCAGAAACGCAGGGACCCTTTTGTTGCTCATCTGTCAGAGGCTCGGATGCAGACAGGGCATGATGGGCCGGCATCATGATGACCTTTTATGGGATCCACATATATGAGCTTCTTCCTGCATTTTTGGTCAGTTCCTTTATTGTTCTAAACTTTTTTTTTTTTTTTTTTTTTTTGAGGAATAGCTGAACAAGTGCATGGTACCCTGTTAGGCTTATCTTTTCAGGGCTGCGATTGGCTGATGCATCATCAGACGGCAGTGAGGGACAAATCTGCTAATCTTTTTAAATGACATTAGAGCTCATGCAGAGCTGCATAGGCACGTTTGAGAAGGAACACCATCAGAAAAATGACTGCCATGGATGACATGTTCACCCTTATTAAAAGGAACGGCAGCATGCTCTTCGCAACCAAACCCCCATTCCTTTTTTTCCCCTTTTATTGTATTTTGCATGAGCACTTTAAAAACTAAACAAGTGTGAAAACGATCACTTATTAGAGCAATTTAGGCTCGAGAGTCCTTGACAGTGTGAATAAACGGCCTGATTTGGCTTAACAGCAGTAATCTTTGAACATTGGGGTGTCTGCGCATGGTGAGATAATCAATTTCTGACACACCTAAAGAAAACAAGCATTTTCTTTCCTTAATTGGGCTATTATAAGTGCATGAGGCATAGACAAACGAGAAAAGCATTTTTTCATCACTGACTTTTGGGAGGAATGTGTTTGTTTCCCTTCAGTTCCTTGCTTTTTCTACTTCAATTGAAGAAAACATTATTTTGTTGTTTGCTTTTTTTTTTTGGGGGGGGGGGGGGGGGGGGTATTGTATTGGGAAAAACAACAGACCACAACACAATTGCTTCACTACAAAAGTCGCTATTCAGTTGCTAACACAGATGCAAACGCTCTACAGTGCATCCTGAAAGTACTCAAGACGCTTCACTTTTTCCAAAAGTTTTACAGCCTTATTCCAAAATGGATTAAATTAATTTATTTCCTCAAAATTTTACACACAATACCCCACAATGTCAATGTGAAAAAAAAAGATTTTTTTTAAATTGTTGCAAATTTATTAAAAATAAAAAACCTGAAAAATCACATACAGTACATAAGTATTCACAGCCTTTGCTGTGAAGCTTTAAATTGAGCTCAGGTACATTCTGTTTCCACTGATCATTCTTGAGATGTTTCAGCAGCTTAATTGGAGTTCACCTGTGGTAAATTCAGTTGATTGGACATGATTACACCTTTCTATATAAGGTCCCAGGGTGGACGGTGCATGTCAAAGCAAAAACCAAGCATGAAGACAAAGGAATTGTCTGTAGACCTCTGAGACAGGATTGTCTCGAGGCACAAGGCTGGGGAAGGTTACAGACCCATTTCTGCTGCTCTGAAAGTTCCAATGAGCCCAGTGGCCTCCATCATCCGTGAGTGGAAAATGTTTGGAACCACCAGGCTGGCCATCTAAGCTGAGTGATTGGGGGAGAAGGGCCTTAGTCAGGGAGGTGATCAATAACCTGATGGTCATTCTGTCTGAGCTCCAGCGTTCTTCTGTGGAGAGAGGAGAACCTTACAGAAGGACAACCATCTGTGCAGCAATCCACCAATCAGGCCTGTATGGTAGTGTGGCCAGATGGAAGCCACTCCCCGTCTGGAAATTGCCAAAAGGCAACTCAAGGATCATCTCAGACCATAAGAAACAAAATTCTCTGGTCTTATGAAACTAAAATCGAACTTTTTGGAGTGAATGCAAGGCGTTACGTTTGAAGAAACCCAGGCACCGCTTATCACCAGGCTAATACCATCCCTACAGTGAAGCATGGTGGTGGCAGCATCATGCTGTGGGGATGTTTTTCAGCAGCAGGAACTGGAAGACTAGTCAGGATAGAGGGAAAGATGAATTCAGCAATGTACAGAAACATCCTGAATGAAAACCTGCTTCAGAGTGCTCTTGACCTCAGATGGTTCATCTTCCAGCGGGACAATGACCCAAAGCACACCGCCAAAATATCAATGGAGTGGCTTCACAACAACTCGGTGAATGTCCTTGAGTGGCCCAGCCAGAGCCCAGACCTAAATCCTATTGAACATCTCTGGAGAGATCTGAAAATGGCTGTATACTGTTGCTTCCCATCCAACCTGATACAGCTTGAGAGGTACTGCACAGAGGAATGGGCAAAAATTCCCAAAGACAGGTGTGACAAGCTTGTAGCATCATATTAAAAAAGACTTGAGGCTGTAATTGCTGCCAAAGGTGCATCAACAAAGTATTGAGCAAAGGCTGTGAATACTTCTGTACATGTGATTTTTCAGGTTTTTTATTTTAATAAATTTGCAACAATTTCAAAAAAATCTTTTTTCACTTTGTCATTATGGGGTATTCTGTGTAGAATTTTGAGAAAATAAATGAATTTAATCCATTTTGGAATAAGGCTGTAACAAAAAAAATGTGAAAAAAGTGAAGCGCTATGAATACTTTCCGGATGCACTGTATATGTATATACTGGAGTGTGTGTGTTGCGCACTAAGCTACGGTTCATTCCCCTGAGTATAGCGCTAATAATATGTGTCATTTTCTATGAGTTGGTATATGTTCATGACTGATATATTAACAGCCTAGCCTGTAATCTCCAATAATTATGTAACGGTGAAGTGAATTAATTTGTTTAAAAATTAATGATTGATTTGATATACTGCCTTGGAGACCAAAAGTGCATGCAATCATGCATATGTATTTAACAAACGGGTACATGGTTCTACACCTGGTGCAATTATAATGTGATTCCATACATGATGTGCTGCTGCCAGAACCATCCGCTGGTGTGATTGACTGATCACGTGACATCATACAGAATATTCTGCTGTCAGTCAAAGTGTCTGCTTATGATAATACTGCCAAACCAAATCATCAGCAATGTTTTACTATTAGTAGATATTCTTTTGTCGTTTTTGTAATATTTTCCTGCACCTACTTTTACTATGACAGTCAGTCCTGAAACTCATGTCTGTCTGTCTGTCTGTCTGTCTGTCTATCTGTCTGTCTGTCTATGTATATGTCTGTCTGTCTATCTATATGTCTGTCTGTCTGTCTGTCTGTCTGTCTGTCTACCGTGTTAAAATGATATAAAAAAAAAGTCAAAACAACATTAAATTGACTTCTAACACTGGCATTAAAAATACGTCAAAAATCAGTTATAGGTCTTTTCTTTAAAGGTGCTGTATGTAAGTTTTTGACTCTTCTAAAGCATAAAAATACCATAATATGTGTGCAGATATTTAAGAAACATCCCAAGTGAACATACTTGTTTAACTGAAAAACAATGCTGAAGTCAGATATTCTGCTTTGAAAATGGGTTTTCCGTGCCGGAACTCTGTCTTTGTTTAGATAAATTTCATATGCACGATGCCAGTTTAGCCAATTATATTTCAGCACCCTGGGTTGCCTTGTTGGAAAACAGCGTATTTCATTCATTCATTCAGAAAGACTCTGAAAGCATGCGTCCGTGACCAAAAAGAACAGTATGGGAGACAGATGCAGTTCCACATGAGGTTATTAATTAGCAAATTACATAAATATTATGAACGTAAACATTAGGTGAGCAGGTTACATTGTAACCGCGTGTCCTAACAACACGCTGTGACGAGAGAGGCAGTGATCAGCTATTTGGCTGTTTGCACCAGACGAGACACGGCAGAGAAATGTAAATACAGCCTTTCAGAAGCACAGAATATGCACTCGCTCACGAAACGGTAAGGTTTAGAATCTATTTAATACATGTTAACCCACTTTAACATCAATGTAGATGCTGAATCACTCATATGTGTTTAGTTCTAAAGTTCAATTTCAGACGGTTTATTGTATTTTCAAGATCTGAGGTGAACTTTCTGCTTTCAGTATATGGCAGCAAATGCCATGTAAAATGCATTCAAACTCGCATTGTTAGCATTTAGCACAGAATAAAGCACACAAGGCTTACCTGAGGTGATCTAGCTGTCATAGGTTTCTGTTGTTCAGCTGTGAGAAATAGAAGCCATTTCTAATATATCAATTCGAGGTGTTGGTTAGGACAAAAACTCCTTTTAATATGGAAAATATTCTCTCTATCGCGTGTCGTTGCTTTTATTTAGAACACAGTTTAAATCACACGCTCCTGTACACAATCTGGCATCCTAGCGTACTTTTATTATGATCCAGGAGTGCAATACCTAGTTCAACCACTGGGTGTCAAACTTACATACTGCACCTTTAATTCATTTTTGATGTGTTTTAATTTGTAATTTAACCTTTCAGATAAACAACATCTGAAGAATCTCTTATATTATGATATGTCATTATTTTGTTGGTCAAAAGGGAATCAATGTGTGGATGTCAAGTATGCATTAAGGTTTTGACATCAAATTAATTTGCCTTGTTGATCTTTCTTTCTTTCTTTCTTTCTTTCTTTCTTTCTTTCTTTCTTTCTTTCTTTCTTTCTTTCTTTCTTTCTTTCTTTCTTTCTTTCTTTCTTTCTTTCTTTCTTTCTTTCTTTCTTTCCTTTTTCTATATTCTGTGACAAATAATCGTACATATATTCTGTATTTACAATCTACTTTATCTATCTGCATGTATATCTAAATATATGGTATCCAAACATCTCTTTATCAGTGTTGGTTAAGTTACTTTTAAAAAGTAATCGATTACGAATTACTGACTACTACTCAAAAATTTTAATCTGATTACATTACTAATTACTTCATGTAAGAAGTCATCAGATTATTAATTGCTTTACTTCGAAGTTACTTTTAAAACATATAAATATACCTATAAAAATACAAAATAAACTGCAGCTCTTTCAGTAATTTAATATTCACTGAAAAACAATAAAAAAGGGATCACAGCAGCTTGACATATTCAAAAGACTTAAAGAGGTCACCCAAAACTTATAATTCTCTCATTATTTAATTGTTCTGAACCGGTTTGTCTTTTTTTTTGAACACAAAGAAGAAAACTGGATATCTGTAATCATTGACATCCATAGCATAAAAAAGCACTGCAGTGTTTGGGTGTTTTGTGTTTGTCTGAGGTAATTAGTCTATCGAAATGTGTATATTCCATACAACGTATGAAGTGGATCGGTCAGTTCTTCTCACATGACTTATGGTTTGGGTGCACCAAATGCGAGGGCACACAATATGCGCTCCCAATATGTGCGATATGTGAATGACCCCATAAGCAGCTACGCTTCTCTTCACTTTCAGAGGATTCCTTCACTCCCGATCCTGCAAAAAAATCAAATTTAACCTGTTTAAGCTGAGTTGAGCTACTGTGTTTTTGGGCACCGGTGTCCTCCTTGGTGACGAGTGTTGTAGAATGCTTTCTGTTCTAGTGCTGAACAAGTTGCTGGTCGAGTTGAAAAGTTTGAAAGTTATTTAGAGACTGGACATAGACTGCATTTCACAACAATATTTTTGTTACGCTCAATGAAATTAATGTCTGTATTTCCACTTGAAGAAGCAGCCGCTCTTGACAGCAACCTTTAGCTTGCGTTCTCCAGCAATTTAAAAGTGCATGAGTGGTACGGTACGGTACGCTTTTATGGCCGTTTCCAATGTCAAAGGGTACCTAAAAGCAAACTGTACCATACCACTTTTTCGGCACCCTTTCGAAAGTGTACCAAACACGAGAAAGGGTACCAAAAGGCGGAGCTAGATGCTCTGCTGAACCCTATTGGTTTACAGAGAAGTGTCACTCGCAGAAGCAGGAGAATGAAAACAAAGGAAGCGTCATTTTTAAAAATACAGCTGAGACATTACACCGTAATAATATATACATATAATAACAAGCCATGGTCGGCCAAGCTCAGACAAACCTTGTCGTCGTCTTGATGAACAGCCACAAAGCCAAGAAGAACAAAATCTGCTGTGTCTTTTATGAGCCCGTCTAAAAGTGAGAGTGGTTTCACTTTGTCCAGAGAGCTCGCGATCGCGTCTATATTTGAAATAACAAACTTTTTGAGCTCATATTAATAATGTGCTCGTGATCATTGAAGCGCTCTGATATCCAATCCTGTCAGAACAAGACAAACGCGAGAGTGAAGCGCGAAAAAACAAAGGAGAAGCCGGAAAAATCAGCAGCAAATGATGCTACTGCAACCTAAAAGATGAACAAACTTCCGTGTTTAACTATTAATATCATCTTTTGGACTATTATGAACTCGGAATGACAGAATTACTTTCTAACAAGAGGTTACATGTGCTGCTGAAGATAAAAGACACAGATGAGAGGTTTGCACTGACTGTGGGCTATATTTCGTGTTGTTTTTGAACCCAAATAAGGACTAAATGTATGTTGTGTGTAGTTTACCTGTAATTGATAACATATCAGAGACTGTAGGGTCTGTATGTGTTCATATATGTTGCATTTATTTATTTATTTTATATAATTGCAGACGTTACTGTAGGCTATTTTGCACTGTCATTGATTTGCAGTTATAATTAAATCATGTTCATAGAAAGGTCGTATGATATGTGGATAACCCGTACAGCTTTACTGTAGACATTTTATCGAGTAAAAATGACGTCGCCTGAAACCTTGCATCATACACCCTTTTGGCAGTGGAAACGCAAGCTTGATAAAGGTGACCCGTACTGACCCGTACCGTATCGTACTGTACCTCTCAGTGGAAACAGGCCAAGAGACATTGCAGCGAAAAATGGGATTTAAAAGTAGTATTTCTTTCTTCCAAAAACTATAATTGTAAAGCAAGTAACTCAATTACATTGACTTAACTGTAATCAAATGACACAAATTTAAAATGCAATTCGCTACATTTCTGTGTTCATCAAAAATTTAATAAGAATACAGTAATGCTTTACTGAGGAATTCATTACACTCAACTCTGCTCTTTATGTATCATTCTATACTGTAAGTATATCCATAGTGTGAGTCGATTTGCATATTCATTGAACTATATCCAAATATAACTGTATCTGTTAGCCTTTCTCTCTGTTTCAGTCACCAATTTGCCTTGGGTTTGATTTGTTTGATTTCTCTTCATTCTCGGTCTCATTCATCTACATCAAGGCCTTCTTTCAGTTTGGAGATTGAACTGCAGCCAACCTTTACCACTTAATCAGGGGGTTAATACCACACTCAGCGACGGCGCTGTGTTGGACATATTGAGATGTCAACCCATTTACAAAGTGTGCATAGGAAATTACAGAGGTCCTGTGTCATTTACACTCCATCTGCCCCCTGATGCTATAAAACCCAAGAAGGGTGGAATCCAGGAGGCAGAAAAGAAGGTGTTCATCAAACCAACAGCCCACCATTCTTGAAATGGCCGGCGCCCTCGTGTTTTCCCCCCTCGACTTTCTTCCTCCGCTCCCCCTCTTCCGGATCACAGAGGCAGCCGGTCCTGTGAAATATAACTTGTGGTGTCGGCGACCCGCGCACGCGCTTCAGCAATATGCTCTCACTCAATCAGATTTGCATAAGTAAGCTCTCAGCAGGCCTGCTCCACTGCCCAGGTGCAGGCCTATTTGCATATAGAACTGTGAGAGGCTCCCTAGAGTCACTTTAGACTCCAGTGGCTGCTGAGTGAGCTTACGGGCCGCGGCACTGGAGATGAAATTTGAATTAAAAACCTTGGCCGTGCTGTTTTTTTTTTCTTGTGCAAAGGGGGGAAATGGGGCCGGTGAGGAGCTACATAGGCATTGAGCTCGGAGACAGATAGATGGGCCGGGATGGGGGGTGTAGATGGATGACTGGACAGAGGAAGCTGGATGGGCTGCTCTGAAAGGCACGGTGAATCTTAACGTGGTGGGATTTTTGACTTATGTGTTTGCCATAAGCTCGCCTGTCATTCATATTGTATGTCCCGCCGGCGGCGACTTTATGAAGTCATAGTGTGCGTATGTTTTGTAATGTAATTTAAGGTTGCCTTCTGTGGGATTACAATATAAGTGCTATTATAATGCATTTCTTGTAAGCACAGGTACACTTTGGTTTGAGAGACAAGCTGGATTTTGGAAATTACACACCAACAGTTGTTTATAATTGTTTAATATAACTATTTATACTGCAGACAGTAGCAGTGCTGGTAGCATGAACACAATGTGTTTTGTAAGCGATCTTCTAAATGGCATATGTGAAGGATATGGTGTGGAATAAGTACATAAAAGGAAGCTGTCTAACAATTATTGTAATGTTTTGCACTACCCTCCGTTTGTTTCAATAAGGTTGGTACTGCATAATGTGGAGGTCAAAATGTATGACCTTCAAATAACTCCACATCTAGACTGATTGCTGGAACTATTGTGTGTGTACAAGCATATCGGTTTAATGCTAAATCATTCAGAAGTTACTCTAAGTCCCAATCCCATTTCTATTTTTGTACCCCTACCACTTCCCTTTGGCCCTTGAAACAGTGTGAATGGGAAGGGCTTCAAAATTTACCCCTACGAAAGAGGACAGCACTACCTGCACACGTCATCATATGTCATCGCCATCTCTTGCTTCATATGAGATTGACGATCTCGACTGCTGTAGTTATTCCAGTTGTGTTATTTTTTGGTATTTATCTTCTGGAAATCACCTAAGGCAACGATATCATGTTATCATAACGATCTAATGCAGCAATAAGATTGTAACTGTACTATGCATTTACACCGTGGCCATATTCATCTATGTTCAAGAAGGTAATGATTCGCACTCATCAAGTAATTGCTTTGTGTTGTTTTTATTTTTACATTCTACGGGTGACTCAAAAAACACAAACGTTTCGGCACAATGCCTTCCTCAGTGTGTAACATAATCCCCTTACTCCACCCTTTTATCCCACAGTCAATCACATTGCGTCATTAGACGACCACTCCAAAACAATCTCATCCTCATTTCAACATTCCGTGACCAACCACACAAGGACTATTTACCTTCATATTCAAAAGCATTTTTCCACAAAGAATCAACACATCAATTATCATCATATGTCAAGTATACATCAATAGATTGTAAATCAGACAGTCCATAACATTAAAAAATACATTTGACAATCATTCAGTGATTAAAGACAATCTTACCTTCACCTCAACACACGTACTGTATATTCATCTATGTAAACACAAGAAAACAACATTACCATTATACCAGACACTGTAAAAAGCCCATTCCCCCACTAGACTTTTCTGACAGGGTATTTGAGTGTCATCGACTGTCAGAATGTTGTGGGACTGCTATACAGGAGTTATGATTATGGATTATAGATTGTGAAATTTAGCGGTATTTATTTTAGCGGGTTTTTTTTAAAGCATGGCGGTAAAACACGAACGCGGTTATGAATATATTAAAACACTTTTTGTTGTAAAACTTCGTAATAATGACAAAAAATACCAATTTGTGGATCTCCTTACTTCCGGGTGCAACTATCCTGCCGTTGAGGCTGGTGTATTCTGGGAAATTTACTTACCCCTTGGTTTCGAGTGTGGTCCTGAAAAATCTTCGTTTAAAGGCCTATCTACTCCTTCCCCTTAGCCCTACACCTTCAAGCTAAAGAGAATTGGGACACTCCTACCCCTCGTCTTGCGCGTTCCCGTGAAAGGGGTAGGGATGTCCCAATTCTCTTTAGCTTAAGGGGAAGGGCTAAGGGATAAAATTGGGATTGGGCCTAAGAGGATGAAATTAAATGGTGATATGAAGCCTGGAGCAGATTCAAAGTGGAGAATGTATCCGTGAGCAAAGACAACATTTTGACCCTTGAATGGATGTTTTAGATTTTAGCCTGGTCCTCATTTATAAGAATTAATATTTGTATGTCCATTTCAAGGGGATTTAAACGGGACAATGTATATTACTAGGGGTGTGTGGAATAGTTCACCTGAAAGTGACAAATAACTAAATAAAAAAAACTAATTATAATTGTCCAAATTGGACATTTGTTAAGGTTGAAACTGCTGAAAATGT
This sequence comes from Danio kyathit, assembly GCA_903798195.1. Classification (NCBI taxonomy): domain Eukaryota; kingdom Metazoa; phylum Chordata; class Actinopteri; order Cypriniformes; family Danionidae; genus Danio; species Danio kyathit. The sequence goes on along the minus strand of LR812535.1, from coordinate 23,470,437 downwards.
TTTATGCATTTTGGCCATTTAACTACATAACAGCTTTTTGAGGGACTGGAAATACAAACTTTTAAAACAGTACTCAAAGATCAAATTTTTGGATCATATATTTAACTTGTCTTTGCATTTCTTTAGCCATTGAAATATACAATTGGAGGTAAATTGAGTAATCTTCCAGTGAAATGCTAATACTTTTTACATATTTCCCAAGTTCTGTCTAACAGAGATATGCATTTTTCAACACATTTTAAACCTAATGGTTTTAATAACGAATTTCTCCAGAAGAAAAATATATCATGAAATAGTGTGAAAATGTCCTTACTGTGTTAACTTGGGAATACAGTCTACAATCCAAAGACATGCACTGTGTATGTTTGTGAATGAGTGTGTATGGGTGTTTCCCAGTACTGGGTTGTGGCTGGAAGGGCATCTGCTGTGTAAGTAGGCGGTTCATTCTGCTGTGACGACACCTGATGAATGAAGGGACTAAGCCGAAGGAAAATTAATGAATATAGGAAGAATAATAACAATATTAACCATTTTGCCTTCAACAGTACCTGCTTTTGTTCGAGAAATAATGATATTTGTGGGTTGCTGGCATTGAAAAGATTGAAAACTCTTGTCATATATTATGTCACACATTTAGTATTGTTTTTTGCTAAGTAAATTTTACAAACATAAGTAATGTAATAAATTTTTTCCCTTATGTTTTTATATCTTCATATTCTCCCACATTGCATACAATTTACTTATGCATCTTGGACTGACATGGCCTGTATATGGAGTCTATGAATTTCATGCACAGTGTATTCAAACTGTACATGAGAGGACTGATGGGAAAACGTGCATCCACACCAAAAGCTTTTCTTCTTCTTTTTTTTTTTTTTTTTTGCTTGACATGATTGTCAAATACAGTATGGACTATATTCAAACTGAACACGAAAAGCTTGATGGAAAATCCTGCATCCACACCACAGCCTTTTTATTTCGCATGTATCAAAATTGCAAACGTCCAGTCCAGTCGGCCCTTATCTGAGTGAGCAGATACCATCACAAAACAGGCCTGTAATGGCCACATGCTCCATTTGATAATCCAAAAACCTTGTCCAGAGATAGGATTTTTTTATTTTATATTTTCCCAGGCTCAGACTGGGGGCTTATGGTCTGGAGAGAGCAAGTGAATTACCTATACAAAGGAAATGCATTTTGGTCCCTGCGCTCCTCAGACTGGGTTAACATTATGGCTTCCATTCTGCCCCCTTGCCTTGTTTTTGATTGATACTTTTCAATTACAGTCTCTTCAACCTTCCCCCCTTCCAGCCAACATTCAAAATGCTTTTTCTCCCTCACGTCTGTGATAACTTCAAACATTTAGGGGGTTACAGGAGCACCAGTAACCCTGTTTAGCTGGTGCTGTAAATTGGTTCCATGTTCAACATAATAGCAGTGACAGGGTTTTGCTAGGGAAATCAGTCCAGCAAAGGGACATGCCAACGATAAGACATCCAGCTTTGAAATTCTATTTCTTGGTATCAGAATTAAATCTGGACGTTATATTTCTTTGCCAGCAAGGCACTCTGTAGTTGCCTCCCGTTGATGCTATTTGATCATTGGTTGACAACTAATACTAACCCAGCCCGTCCTGTCCCTTCTGTTCACTTTCTTTTTTTGGTGAAGAGATTTGCTTTTCTGCAATATTTGATCAAGAATTTTTTGTTTGTTTTATAAACTTTTGTCTCTTCTTATTTCTAATGAAAGTGGAACAACTTTTGGTGATGCTTTGAAAAACCTTTCATAAATCTTCCATAAAGGTAATATTCAAGAAATAATAAGAATAAAACAATAGAGGCTAATCAAATACTGCTGTTAAAGTAAATTATATTTATAGAATTCATTTGAAAAAAAAAAATTGAAATCAAATTTGAATAAACGAAATCTTTATACCGAAGACACTAATTGTTGATCTCTTCTCATTTTTAGTGTAAAATCCCTTACATGAAAACAACAGAAGCTAATAAAATGTTGCTGCTAAATTAAATTAATTATGTTTTAAGATTTTTGAATGAAAAAGAATCTTTAAAAACAATTTTAAAAGATTAATAAGTTAAATATTTGTACTGAAGCAAGAAACAGTTTGATTTCTTCTCAAATTTAGTGGAAGTGGAACACATTTTGGAACATCTTTTCAAAACCCTCAACCTGGAGCTTTTTTACCACTCGTTACAATTGAGGTATGCAGAAGAGCATTTCTGAACGCACAACATGTCCAACCTTGAGGTGGATGAGCTACAGCAACAGAAGAACACACCGGGTGCCACTCCTGTTTGCTAAGAACAGGAAACTGAGGCTAGAATTTGCACAGGCTCACCAAAATTGGACAATAGAAGATTGGATAAGCGTTGCCTGGTCTGATTAGTCTTGATTTTTGCTGTGACATTCAGATGGTAGGGTCAGAATTTGATGTCAACAACATGAAAGCATGGATCCATCCTGCCTTTGATCAATGGTTCAGGCTGGTGGTGGTGGTGGTGTAATGGTGTGGGGGATATTTTCTTGGCACACTTTGGGCTCATTAGTACCAATTGAGCATCGTGTCAATGCCACAGCCTAACTGAGTATTGTTGCTGACCATGTCCATCCCTTTATGACCACAGTGTACTCATCTTCTGATGGCTACTTCCAGCTGGATAATGCACCATGTCATAAAGCGTGAATCAACTCAGGTTTCTTGAACATGACAATGAGTTCCCTGTACTCAAATGGCCTCCACAGTCACCATACCTCAATCCAATAGAGCACCATTGGGATGTGGTGGAACGGGAGATTCGTACCATTGGATGTGCAGCCGACAAATCTGCAGCAACTGCGTGATGCTATTATGTCAATATGGACCAAAATCTCTGAGGAATTTTTTCAGTACCTTGTTGAATCTATACCATGAAGTATTAAGGCAGTTCTGCAGGCAAAAGGGGATCCAACCCGGTACTGGAAGGTGTACCTAATAAAGTGGCCAGTAAGTGTTTCATTCGTTCATTTACTTTCCCAGTCTTCATTTACCTGGCAATGACAAGTGTGTCTCTTAATGTTGGCAACTTGACAAATTTTACAAGAATTTGCCTCTCAAAAAAATCACACAGAAAGTTATGCTACATCTTGAAACTTACAGTGCTCTAATCCTTGGCGGCACCAAACCGTTCTGTGCCCTAATGCCATTAATTATCATTTTCAATTGGATAGTTTCAACTGTGTCATCCCCAGCTGTTTCATTAGGCCAACATTTTCTGGGAAAGATTCTCTCTCGTCCCTCACCAATTCACTCCTCCCAACAAATGCGCCTCATCCGCATCACCCGCTCGACTTTGCTAAATTGCGGTCTGGGATTAATACGTGTTAAGTATGTGAAATGTGTCTTCGGTTGGCGTTGAAATGTACTGTTGGCTTCACATTATATTCTCAATTATAATGCATAATACATAAATTACACTATTTAAAAGGTTTACATTTATTTAGGAGGTCTCCTGCTGTAGATTTACATGCATCCAATGTCAAAAAACTTATTTTATTTACATTTAAAATTAGCTTGAGCATTGAACTATTCATTCGGTTCATTTGATGATTCTTTCTTTCGAAACCTCTCCTTTTTGAGAGCTTGCTCTGCTCTGATTGGTCTGTTTTTTTAGTCACTGAAATGAAATGCTCATTACAATACAACATCTGACTGGATGCTTCCTTCTTCCAGTGACAGCAAAAACTGTAATCTTTAATAATTGTGCCAATTTTACATGATGAAACATTGGAAAAACTAGTTGATTTGTCAATTCGTAATTCATTCGATTTGATGAACTCTTTAGGGACCCCCTCGAAAATGAGATGATTCATCTCAAAGGGCTATCCTATTCAATAAATAAATTCAAATTCAAAACCTCCATCAAGACATATGTTTCTACTGGAAAGATTTACTTTGTATGAAATTTGTGAAAAGTTTGGAAAAATTATGAAATTTTGATGCATCATCGGTTCAGATATTTGTAAGCATACTTGCGTAATTATTTCGTAAAGATGTATGCAAGATGGGTGCAATATTTGTGTATGTGAGATTTTTTTCTTTAAGTATTCAGTTGTATAAGCATACAGAATATCTGTGTTAAGTGAAGCATTTCTTGTGTTTAAAAAACATCAAATAGACATCTAACAATTGTCCAAAAATAGACTAGTTATCAAATAGAGAGAAATGAACAACTTGCGGGTCCATGCATTTATGAAATATTATAGATCTAACTGTATGGGGGGCTCATCAAATGGTATTAATAAAAATTTACAAAGCGATTTATTACTTTCGGAAATCATGATCGCAATATACAGTTGAAACCAGAAGTTTAGATGCACTAAAAAAAGGAACATAATTTTTTTTAATAAAATGTCTGATGGTAAATCATACTAAACGTTTAATATTTTAGGTCTGTTAGGATTACCTAAATGATTTACATTTGCTAAATGCCAGAATAATGAGAGAATTTTTTGAGAATTTTTTTTATTAATTTCTAGACAGTCAAAAGTTTACATACATTTCCTTGGTATTTTTTTTAGCTTTGCTTTTAAACTGTATAACTTTGGTCAAATGTTTCGGGTATCCTTCCACAAGCTTCTCACAATAGTTTGAAGGAATTTTGGACCATTCCTCCTGATAGAATTGGTGTAACTGCATCAGATTTGTTGGCTGTCTTGCTCGCACAAGCTTTTTCAACTCTGCCCACAAATTTTCTATAGGATTGAAAACAGGGCTTTGTGATGGCCACTCCAAAACATTCACTCTGTTGTCCTTAAAGCACATTTGAACTAATTTGGCAGTATGCTTAGGGTCATGGTCTGTTTGGAAGACCCATTTGTGGCCAAGTTTTAATTTCCTGGCTGATGTCTTGAGATGTTGCTTCAGTATTTCTACATAATGTTCTTTCTTCATGATGGCATCTATGCTGTGAAGTGGACCAGTCCCTCCTGCAGCAAAACAACCCCACAACATGATGCTGCCGCCCTCATACTTCACAGTTGGGATGGTGTTCCTAGGCTTGTAAGCGTTCCCCTTTGTCCTCCAAATGTAACAGTGGTCATTATGGCCAAACAGTTCAATCTTAGTTCCATCAGACCACAGGACATGTCTCCAAAAATGATTCTTTTTTCCAGTGTAATTTAGCAAATTGTAATCTGGCTTTTTTGTTGATTCTGGCTTGTTGATTTTCCCATGTTGTCACACAAGGAAGCAGTGTGTTTGAGGTTTTCCTTAAATACTATACAACAGTTGTGCCTCCAATTAACTCAAATGTTGTCAATTAGCCAATCAGAAACTTCCAAAACCTTGACACCATCATCTGAACTTTTTTATAGACATAATAATCTTATTGTACGTAAACTTGACTTTTAAGAAAAGTTATAACAATTTAAAAAAAAATAATCTCTCTCATTATTCTGCTATTAAGCATAACAGAAACGAATGTGATAATCCTAAGTTACCTAAAAGAGAAAAAGTTTAGTCACATTAACATCTGACTATTTTAAAAATGGTTATGTGCCTTTTTATACAGTGTATGTAAACTTCTGGTTTCATCCGATGGCCAGAAAGTGATACATTTTTTATAAATTGTTAAAATATTGGTGTTTGTGATGCAGCAAGTCCAGAGACTATTGTGCATACCATGATTTTATATAAAATTCACTTTAATGTGTGATATGACAAAAAAGTGGTCATAAACTAATATTTTCTCAATTCAAATGAGTAGCGACTTGGACCCAGAAACAGTGTTTTATACATCACTGATACATCATGACTTAACAAGCGAATTCCCTGTCAGCCAATGAAAAGCAAAGGCTGGAGGTATGCAAATGTGTTACAAAACAAAGCAGAAAGTTGAATTCCTGACTAATCATTTCAGATTTTATTTTATAAACTGCCAATAACTTCATTTATCATGCACTTTGATCTTTAAAACTTTGCACAATCTTATATTTACAAACAGCTTCTTTACACATTCCATAAAACTTAATCGGTTACCAGCACTGGTTCACAATCTAAAGCAGTATGTTTACGCTGTAGTGGCCGTGTGTGTGTGTGTGTGTGTGTGTGTGTGTACTGTACGCAGGCAGCGACTGACGGATGTGTTTGGAGGGGATTAGGGATTCCAGGCATGTTCGGGGAGGTGGAGAGAAAGAGCTCCTCCTCAGTTCACCCTGACATTGTGAGTGTCAGCATCAGATCACTTTAATCAGGCAAGGGATATGCATGATAAAACGGATAAGGGACTTTAATCAAAAAAATTCGCTGGTCTGGAAACGTGACACACTCCGACAAGCACGCCTCATCCTGCCGCACCCCCGTGTCACTGGCAGGCGTGGGCTCCGCATGAATATGCATGGCAGCAAGGCAAGGTACCACATTAAAATGTGCTATTGTTTGTTCAGCTGCACGGCCACCAGACAAAATCAGACCAACAGACGCACGCAAGATAAGTTTCTCAAATCTGCAAGAGCATTCTTGCAAAGTTATTGTGAGACAAACACGAGCGGGTTCACAAGGTCTAGCGTGCTTTGACCTGTTGGTACCGTGGTACTTTGATATATTCAGCTCTTTTGAATAATTTACATATTTAAGTAGCATTGGTGAATTTTAAAATAGGGCGACAAGATGGCTCAGTGGTTATCACAGCAAGAAGGTCGCTTGTTTGAGTCCCGGCTGGGTCAGTTGGTGTTTCTGTGTGGAGTTTGCGTTTTCTCCCCGTCTTCGCGTGGGTTTTGGTCCGGTTTCCAACACAGTCCGAACACATGTGCTATAGGTGAATTGAATAAGCTAAACTGGCCGTAGTGTATGTGTGTGAATGAGTGTGTATGAATGTTTCCCAGTGCTGTGTTGCAGCTGGAAGGGCATCCGCTGTGTAAAACATATGCTGGATAAGTGGGCGGTTTATTCCGCTGTGGCGACCCCTGATGAATAAAGGGACTAAGCCGAAGGAAAATTATGGCTTATGTTGCTTTCAAGCAACTAGTGATTTTTTTTTTTTTTTTTTATCTGTTTGTCTAGATATATGTACATCTCAGTGTACAGTAGTCAACATCTGAAGTGGTTCAAAACCTTTCATCAAAGTTGTCCTAAAATCAATAAATTAAACCCATTCTTGCCTTAGGATAATTTTGAAAAACATCTTTGATCCACTTCAAATGTTGACTACTGTATATTATACACTTCTTAATATACTTAATATACATCATAATATGATGTATTTTTGTACAATTATAATTGTAATATACACAATATACTGTACATTGGTAATGAGTATGTGTATATCTATAATATTTCATATTTTCATAATAAAATTAATTAATTGGAATAATTGGTATACTGTATTTTATATAAATATAAATTCTGTAAATATTTTGTGAAATGTATCACCAAATATATATAAAATTTGAGAAATTAATTATATTATTTTTACTTTTTATGAAATATACAGAGAGAAATTATAATTGTTTTATTCATTATTACAATGTTATTTTTTATGACAGCAATGTAACAATAATATAATTGTTTGATGTATAATTGTTTACTTATAGATAATATTATATACACTCAAAAATTTATATTTGCTGTTTTTTTTTTTTTTTTTTTTGTCAAACTATACATAGCCGACAGCTAGCTCTCTGCAACTCACATGCATGGTCGCCCACTAAAACTAAGCAGGGCTGCCCGGTCAGTACCTGGATGGGAGAACACATGGAAAACTATATACTGCTCAGTGAGCGCCGTCTTTCGGATGAGATGTTAAACCGAGGTCCTGACTCTCTGTGGTCATTAAAAATCCCAGGATGTCCTTCAAAAAGAGTAGGGGTTTAACCTCGGTATTCTGGCCAAATTTGCCCACTGGCCTCTGTCCATCATGGCCTCCTAACCAACCCCATATCATAATTAGCTTCATCACTCTGTCTTCTCTCCACCAGTCAGCTGGTGTGTGGTCTGGCGCAATATGGCTGCCGTCGCATCATCCAGGTGGATGCTGCACACTGGTGGTGGATGAGGAGATTCCCCCCAATGTGTAAAGCGCTTTGAGTGTCCAGAAAAGCACTATATAAAAGTAAGGAATTATTATTATTATTATTAATACAGTAAATAAAAAGTATTTCATCCCAAAAATTTCTAAAATGGACTGATGGTTGATCAGTTGTTCAGTAAAGGAGTATGCCATTCATTTGGTTCTCAGATTTTTTTTCTTTATTAAAAACACTTTACAAATGTACAAACCCTGTCATTGTCCTTGACCTCAGCCCAATATAACCTACAACTTTAATAGTTCTGTTATGCTAAAAACGATTATTTAGACAAAAAAAAAACCTTCAGAAATAGCTTTAGGTTATAATAAGTTTAGGTTATAATTCACATCAATCGATTAAAAACACGAAATTATAAATAAATTCTACAAATAAATACTACAAATATATATTACAAAAAAAAGTACAATTGTCTCCATGTTTCTGTCAGTCCTTTCACATTTGCATTAAATTTAACATAACATGCGTGCAATACACCTTTAAGGCTATGACTCGGAAGTGACATCATTTGACGGAGAAGCTGACAGTGATGATTATTTAAAATATGCTGAAACAACTAAAATTCCTGAGTTTTTGGGGGAAGAAATGTGATTGTTTTATGTTCAATCCACTTGTAAAAACTAATAAGTTCACTTAATTTCTTCATGTTGTCCTGACACAAATTGATTGTGTAGAACCCAGCATTTTTAATAGTGTATTTCATCAGATTGTTTTACATATTAGGTGCATATTGCTTTAGATTTCTCTCAAATTTCTTTACTTTCTTTATTGTACACAAGTGTACAGTTGGCAGTCGGCACAAAGGACATTTGATACACATTTTTCTTTACTTGAGGTTGCCTAAAATGTCTTTTTGATGGCAAGAGCTGAAATTTTATATTTAAGGGATGGGAACAATCTTCAATAATGACATGTGTTTTCTGTTTAATTCTCATTGAGTGAAGTTTATTTATAAACTAATTTTGAGAGGAGCACTCGCTTAGGATTGATAACAGCTGGTCCTCATTAGCTAACGCAGTATTCACCAATCAGACGGTTCCTAAATCACTATAAATAACCAGAGTATCTTTCCTGAACCATCCTCATCTTGAAGAATCCCCCCTTCCACCCCTAATCCTCCCATTTCCTTGTCAGGACAACACGGAGGCCTAATGGTTAGCATCATTGCCTCACAGCAAGAATGTCACCGGCTCAGATCTTACCTGCCCAAGTCGGCATTTCTGTCCGGAGTTTGCATGTTCTCCCCGTGTTTGCGTGGGTTTTCCCCGGGCTCTCCGGTTTCCTCCCACAGACCAAAAACATGTGTCACAAGTAAATTGACAAAATTAAATTGACATCATAACAAGCGTTGAATTTAGTATTCACACTCCATAGCAGATTCATAATCCTCATCTACCATTATCAAACAGGGGGAGTTCTCGAGACCTACCTGAACTCTGACTCCCCTCTTGCCCTGCAATGGGGGGGAGCCCCGGGCTCGAGGATCTCTTGAGCTCAGGGCTCTCTCCCGGGACAGCACGCCAAACATGCTTTATAATCAATCATCAGCAAGGGTGAACTCTTGAAATACATTTCATTGGGTTGTCTTTGTGCTTTACCTACAATTGCACTGGCATTTTTACTACTCGACACAGTTTTTGCTTTTCCTTAATTGGCAACAGTCCATACCATGCAATCATGTTAAAACTTTTATGTCCACAATATAAAAATGAAGTATGCGTGCATGTATATTAGTTTAATACTGTATATTACCAAATGCCAGATATTAGGTTGTAAGTTTTATGTTCTGTGATGATATTTTTGATGATGACCTACACTTATAGAGACTCCAGAAAGATAAACACACTTGTCTTTGATGAGAATCCGTCTAAACAGCCGTAAGAGCAGATGTAAACTGACAGCTCAGTGGAATCTATGCACAAACTCACACATCAACGTCAAGCTAATGAAGTATGTTTAAGTGCCATTGATGTGCTAAAACAGTGACATGTGACTGCCTCTTGAGCACTTCTAATTAATTAGCACACACGATGCCAGCCATACATGTAACACAGATGGTCTCTTAAAACCATGTCCATCTCTTTATACTACCGGAACAAGTGTAAAAAAAAAAGTATTTTACTGAAAAAACAAATCAATCAGAACCCCCCACCCCACCCACCTTTTTGAGTATTCAATCAAGAAATTATTTGAAAGTCATTCGTTTTTTCTCAGAGTTAAAGAAAAATTAAACAACTTTTTGTTATGTTTTGTAGAAACTCAACCTGAACAGCTTCACTGCAAATAACAATAATAATAATAATAATAATAATAATAATAATAATAATAATAATAATAATAATAACAGAAAATAATAATCATTATTATTGTTGTTGTTATTATTATTGTTATTGATGTTGTTATTATTATTATTATTATTATTATTATTATTATTATTATTGATGTTATTATTATTATTATTATTATTATTATTATTATTATTATTACAAGTAACTCTTAGAACTGTGTATATATATTAGGTACACCTGTCCAACTGCTCGTAAACCCAAATTTCTAATCAGCCAATCACATGGCAGCAACTCAATGCGTTTAGGCATGTAGACATGGTCAAGACGATCTGCTGCAGTTCAAACCGAGCATCAGAATGGGGAAGAAAGGGGATTTAAGTGATTTTGAACGTGGCATGGTTGTTGGTGCCAGATGGACTGGTCTGAGTATTTCAGAAACTGCTGATCTACTGGGATTTTCACGCACAAGCAGCTCTAGAGATTACAGAGAGTAGTCCAAAAAAGAGAAAATATCCAGTGAGCGGCAGTTCTGTGGGCGCAAATGCCTCGTTGATGCCAGCAGTAAGAGGAGAATGGCCAGACTGGTTGAAGCTGTACAAAACATTGTATTTACATAGTTACATCCAAGATATTTATAAATGTAAATGTTTCTTTGAATATTTCATTTATACATAAGTATATACAGTACGCATGTAATTACAAACTTTTTATTTTATTTTATTTTTATTATTCATTACATTATAATTACTATTACTATATATATAATAATTACCATAAATAATGTGTTTTTGTATATTTCATGTACTGTATTTGTGTGTTATATTTATATTCATATACACAGTACACATGTAATATGGAATTACAAACTTTTATCTTGGATGTAATTACTATGTTGTTACATTTTAATTACTATGTCATTACATTGTAGTTACATCCAAGATAATATTTATAAATGTAAATGTTTCTTTTTATATCGCATGTACAGTATTTGGATATTTATAGTTGTATACGTAAATATACACAATACACATGCAATTGCAAACTTTTATCTTGTGTGCAATTACGGTGTCATTACTTTGTAATTACATTGTTATTACATTGTAACTACATTCAAGATAATATTTATGCACGTTTCTTTGTATATTTCAAGTACAGTATTTTATATTTATACGTAAATATACACAGCACATGTAATTACAAACTTTTATTTTGAATGTAATTACATAGTTATAACATTGTAATTACACCTGAGATGTAATATGTAAATACATACTTTTATCTTGTGGGCAATTACTGTGTCATTACATTGTAGTTACATCCAAGATAATATTTATAAATGTTAATGTTTCTTTGTATATTGCATGTACAGTATTTGGCTATTTATAGTTGTATACACAACTAAACAGAGTACGTATGTAATTACAAGCTAAACTACCATGTCATTACATTGTAATTATATTGCTATTACATTGTAATTACATGCAAGCTAATATTTATAAACTTAATTGTTTCTTTGTATATTTCATGGACAGTATGTGTGTATTTATGCGTAAATATATAAAGTACATAATTACAAACTTTTATTTTGGATTTAATTACATTGTCATTACATTATATTTACTATGTAATTACAAACTTTTGCTTTGGATGTAGTTACATTGTCATTATAATTACTATGTCATAACATTGTAATTGCATTGTTATAACATTGTAATTACATCTATGATAGTATTGTAAATGTGTTTTTGTATATTACATGTTCAGTATTTTTGTGTTATAATTATATACACATACACAGTACACATATCATATGTATTACAAACTTTTAAATTGGATGTAGTTACTATGTCGTTACATTGTAATTACATCCAAGATTTACAAACTTGTTTGTATATTTCATGTACAGTGTGTATTTATAGTCATATACTTAAATATGCACAGTACACATGCAATATGTAATTACAAACTTTAATCTCGATTTATAAACTTGTACGTGTGTGCAATAACTGTCATTACATTGTAATTACATGTCATTACATCTCATTACATTGTAATAACATTGTAATTATATTGTAGTTAATATTTATAAACGTAAATGTTTCTTTGTATATTTCATGTACTGTATTCATGTATTTATAGTTATTTACGTAAAAATACACATGTAATTAAACTATTATCGTGAATGTAATTTCATTGCTATTTCATTGGAATTGCATTCCAGATAATATTTATCAATGTGTTTCTTTGTATATTTCATGTAGTGTGTCTTCATAGTTTATACCTAAATGTACACAGTACGCATGTAATATGTAATTACAAATGTTTATCTTGTATGTAATTACTGTCATTACATTGTAATTACCCTGTAGTTATATTGTAATTACATTTTTAGTTACATCCAACATATTTATAAACGTAAATGTTTCTTACACAAGAAATTACAAACTTAATTATGTCATTACATTGTAATTACATTGCTATCACATTGTAATTACATCCAAGATAATATTTATGAACTTAAATGTTTCTTTGTATATTTCATGTTCAGTATTTGTGTATTTATACGTAAATATGCGCAGTACATATGTAATTACAAACAATGTAATAACATTGCAATTACTTTGTTATAATTACATTGTAATTACATCTATGATAGTATTGTAAATGTATTTTTGTATATTTCATGTACAGTACAGTATGTTTTATATTGTGTATTGAAGAGTACCATTGCAAAAAAATATAGAATTTACTAAAACTGGAAATTTTAGTAGTTTTCAGAAATCGTGATTTTACATTGAATATTGAGGATTTGCAAACATTTTGAAATATAATACTTTTAAGAGATGGTGGCAATTTTCACAATCAAGAGATATACAGTAGTATAATATTCCAGCTCATTATCTACATTGAATGATTTTAAAGGAATCATCTTCAATACAATACTTTCTGTTTGAAATTTGTACAAAATCTATACTAAAATCAAAAAGAAACACAAGCTACATTTTTTATGTTTAGTAGAAATGAATGAGTTGACAGAGAAGCTGACCTAAACTTGCTCAGAGAAACGCTGTTGCTGTCAAACATTGTTTACTTCACTAAGCTAGTTTAATGGTGAAGGGATTGATCCAATAGGCCTATTGATAGAAGGTTTGCAAAGAAATGCTCCCTTGTAAAAGTATTTTGTAGTATTTTCAAAATACAAAAATACAGTATTTGATTTTGATACATTTATGGCTGCTGTATTTTCTAGTTTACTTTGATACACTTAAAATTAAGGTATTTGGTATTTTATTTTAAAATACATTTCAATGTATTTTTGCTCATCCCTGCTAGTAAGGTGTACCTAATAAAGTGGCTGGTGAGAGTATATATATTTAGTGAAAAACAAGTTACAAAAACAAATGAAATTACCTAATTTTTGCAGTGTTTAATTAATGCTAATAAACCAGTGCATTAAAGCAAAATACTCTTCTATTCAACTGTAGCTAAGACTATTTAATGTCTTGTGCAGTGCTGCTTCCCAAGTAAATTAATCTCTGTTTAAGCATTTTTTAGATATTTTACACAAATTAAAAACTCATTATGAGGTCATTTGCAGTGCTGTTGTTAAATTCGTTTTGTCTTGCTTTATCAATTCATCGTCAAGTCGCATTACATAGTGTTGCACGATGCCAGCCATATATATACCACAGATGGTCTTTTAAAAGCATGCCTATCGCTTTATAGTACTGATATAAAAAGTAAACATGATTTGTACAGAGCTGGCAAGTATGTGGTTCTTTATGAAGTGGTAAAGATGTGCATGTTTATATGTCTGTCACAGTTTGTAACAGTGTTCATTTAAAGTTGTTTTATGGATGTTTGTTTACTGTAATGTAAACCTTTGATTTTTTGGTCACACTTTATTTTGACGGTCCGTTTGTTGAATTTAAGTTACATTGCAACTAATTATCATTAGATTATAAGTAGACTGTTAGGTTGGGGTTAGGGTTGGGGTTGGGGTTAGGGTTAGTGTAAGCTGACATGTACTTGCAAAGTTTCTTATAGTCAGTTAAATGTTTGTTGAAGGACTGTTAAATGTCAGTGTCAACAGATATTAAGCAGACAGTCTACTGATTTTCAAATGGACCATCAAAATAAAGTGTTACCGATTTTTCATTTTCAGTGATTGAATGCTTGAAGAAATCTTTGTTCTTTAGTCTTTTTGCGAGAATTTGTTTACTTTTGGTTTGCTTTTTCACTTTTTTGTTTTGTTTTTGTTGCAATGACCCACATAATTAGTGGATGAATAACATGCCGATAAATGTAAAAAAAACAAAACAAAAAAAACTGATTTCTATTGATCTGTTGTGTCAGTCAGGGTTGACTGAATTTGCAACAGTGTTTGATTGTTTATTTGAAGAATTGTTTGTTCATTTAAAATCTTTTTTTGTGAGTGTTTGTTTACTCTTTGTTTAATTTTTTACTTTTTGTTTTGTTGGAGTGGAGTTAAAATAAAACTGGAATAACCAACATAATAGAGATGGATAAAACTACGATATAATGTGATAAAACTCACACATTTTGTTTTCGTTTTATTTTGTTACATTATGTTGTGGTTCCTTTTATTTTTTTGTTTTGTATTTGTTGCAGTGGAGTTAAACGACCCACATTGACTAATTGATGGGTGAATAACGTAATGATAAAGTAAAAAAAAAAACATAAACCTTAATTTCAGCTGATTGTCTGTCAACGCTGACTGCAACTTGCAACACTGTTTGATTGTTTATTTGAAGAATTGTTTGTTCATTTGAAGTGTTTTTTTTTGTGTGTGTGAATATTTGTTTGCTTTTTTACTTTTTGTTTTGTAGCAATGGAGTTAAAATGGTACTGGAATGACCAACATAATACAGATGGATTGGACTACGATTAACTCGCATATTTTGTTTTCATTTCATTTTGTCACATTATGTTGTGGTTCATTTAACTTTTTGTTTTGTATTTGTTGCAGTGGAGTTTAAATGGTAGTAAATGACCCACATTGACCAATTGATGGGTGAATAACACACTGATAAAGTAAAAAAAAAAAAAAACATAAACCCTAATTTCAGCTGATTTGTATTGACCTGTTGTGTCTGTCAGGGTTGACTGCGACTCGCAACAGTGTTTGATTGTTTATTCAAAGAATTGTTTGTTCATTAAAGTCTTTTTGAGAGCGTTTGTTGAATTTTTTTATTTCCATTTTAATGTTTTGTTTTGTTTTGTAGCAATGGATTAAAATGGTACTGAAATGGCCAACATAATACAGATGGATTGGACTATGATTAACTCACACATTTTGTTTTCACTTCATTTTGTTACGTTATGTTGTTGTTCATTTTTTGTTTTGTATTTGTTGCAGTGGAGTTTAAATGGTAGTAAATGACCCACATTGACCAATTGATGGGTGAATAACACACTGATAAAGTAAAAAAAAACCCATAAAACTTAATTTCAGCTGATTTGTATTGACCTGTTGTGTCTGTCAGGGTTGATTGCTACCAACAACAGTGTTTGATTGTTTATTTGAAGAAATGTTTGTTCATTTAAAGTCTTTTTGAGAGTGTTTGTTGAATTTTTTTTATTTCCTTTTCTGTTTTGTCTTGTTGCAATGGAGTTAAAATGGTATCGGAATGACCAACATAAACAGGTTGGACTATGAATAACTTGCAGGTTTCATTTTGTTACGTAATGTTTTGGTTAATTTCATTTATTTTTTGTCTAACTTTTTGTTTTTGTTGCAATGGAGTTAAAATAGTACTAAAGACCCACATCATCGATGGATGAATAACTTGCACATACTGATAAAAGTAGAAAAACAAGAACAACAACAACAAAAATACGTGAAAACCTTCATTTCAGCTGATTTGTATTGTCCTGTTGTGTCTGCCAGGGTTGACTGCCACTTGCAACAGTGTGTTTGATTGTTTACTTGAGGAAATGTTAGTTCATTTAAAGTCTTTTTGCAGGCGTTTGTTTACTTTGGCAGTCGTCTAAGTGATTGAATATGCAAAGCAATTTTTGGTGATTATTTTGTGCTAATTTGAAGGCCTCTGCCTTTTGTACGCAGCCAGTTATTGGTTCACCCTGCTGAACAAATCCCTAGAATTGAGCGGATCATCATTTGGAGGGAAGGGAGCTTGTTAACCTAATGATTAAGTTTAACCAGGCCTTGAAGAATATATGGATGTGGTTCAGCTGAGCAGAACTGAGTAATGGGTTGTAAATGAGGGGTGTTGGCAAGGGAGGGATCTTTGAATATGGAGGTGCTGCTCTGTGCAGGTCAAGGAGCTTCCAAAAAATGACTCCCAAAATAACCTGAGCGAGAGGGGAGAGGATGAGCAAACCAGAGCGAAGAGAGACACTGATTACCATCTCAGCAAGAGACCTGCGCTAGTTTCTCTCTATTTTCTGCATTTATCGCACTAAATGAAAAGAGCTGTTCAGAGGAGTCATTCCATCGATTTACGTTGGTTAAAGTAAAATAATGCATAATAACAGTCTTGGCAATGGGAATAAGTTGTCTTTCCTTTGTTACATTACTGTAATAGCCTAAGGAAAATTCACTTAGCATTTACTACATCTTGGCTGTTTGTAATCTGCAGAAGATTTTATGTTGTAGTCAAATATGTACTCATATATTGGGTCCCACTTTATATGAAGTGGCCTTAATACTGTGTATTTACATTTAAATGAATAATTTAGTACATTCATGTTTTACATTGTACTAATATTTTAAAAACCACCTGCTTGTAAACGATCTGTTTCTAATTTCTGTAATTACATTTAGAATTACACTGTTGACCCATCCCTTACATTAACCAAACATTTAACCTACCCATACCCCCAGAACTGTCCTTAATTTTACCCGTATCCAACTTCAAGGGCACCAGGAGTGCTGTGCAATACTATACCAACATAAGTACATTATACATATTTTCTGATGTAAGTAGTAATCAAGGTCACTTATTATAAAGTGGGACCAAAATAGTTTAGTTTATTTGACTTTTTTTAAGATCGTGAATTGTTATTAACTTTTTTATAAAGAGGTCTTAGCTAGTATGTACTAGGACTGGATGATAAAATTGGTATCTGTATTTACTGACTGAACACCCTTGTCAATAACAATGAAAAAAAAAAAGTTTTGTATGAAGTTTTGTGATAAAGCGCTATAGTTTTAATAAAATGTGGCTGCTGAGTCCACACCTTGGAAGGAATGCCAATAAACTTGACGCAACATGCGAACGAACTCGGGTTGAGTCACTAACCCAGGTCAGAATACCACAAGTGACAAGGGATTAGCAGCAGTGAGGAGACTGTAAAACAAAAAGGATGTAAGGATGTCGTCAGAGTGGCTTTTTGGTTTCTTTTCTTGTGCATCCCAGCCACTAGCACTTTCCACTTCCACTTTACTATTGAACACACTTTGAAACATTTTATTTATCAAGTTTAAGAGTCTCTTTAACATTTACGTTTATTTTATTATAAGACATAAGAGATGAGATATGTTTGTTTAATTTTTGTTTTGTTTTTGATTATTAACTGTATTTGCCTTAGCAATGTTGGTAAATTAAAATAAAGGGGTTAAATGAATAAAAAATCCTAATATACTTAAATGGGCGGTTCATTCCGCTGTGGCAACCCCGGATTAATAAAGGGACTAAGCCGAAAAGAAAATGAATAAATGAATGAATATTCCTAAATGGATTGTAAAAAAAAATCTAAATAATTATCGATACTGAATGATATGAAAGATTATATCGTGATCATTTATATTGCTGTATTGCCCAGCCTTACTATGTACTTGCATCACAAATCAAGCACAATGTACTTATTTTGCTCATATTGTATTGTATAATATTGAGGTGGGATATTGGTAATGTTACAGTTTGGCGGTATGAGTGGGTTTAGGGATGGGTTAAGGTATAATGGATGGGCGAACAGTGTAATTCTAAATGTAATTACAGAAATTATTTACAATTTTAAATACATGCAGATTATTTTTTTAAATATATTGTAAGTACAATGTAAAAGCATGAATGCACATGAGTGAATTGTACCAAATCATTCATTTAAATGTAAGTACATATTAATAAAGGGCACTTTTGTCACTTCAGTTGAATTATTGGATACTGATGCTGAATTGACCCAAGTCATAATCAATAGATTGTGGATTATGAATTTTCACAGTGTAATAATTGAGTTATTTTGTTATAACAGAATTAAAAAGATAAATGACCCATTCATTCATTTTCTTTTTAGCTTAGTCTCTTATTAATCTGGGGTCGCCACAGCGGAATGAACCGCCATCTTATCCAGCATATGTTTTATGCAGCGGATGCCCTTCTAGCTGCAACCCATTACTGGGAAACGTCCATACACACTTATTCACACAAATACACTAGGGACAATTTAGCTTACCCAATTCACCTATACCACATGTCTCTGGACTTGTGGGGCAAATCGGAGCACTCAAAGGAAACCCACGCGAACACGGGGAGAACATACAAACTTCAAACAGAATCGCCAACTGACCCAGCCAGGGCTCGGACCAGCGACCTTCTTGCTGTGAGGCGATTGTGCTACCCACTGCGCCACCGTGCTGCCTGATAAATGACCCAAATAATAATAATAATAGATGGATTGTGGAGTGGTGGCACGGTGGCTCAGTGGTTAGCACTGTCACGTCACAGCAGGAAGGTCGCTGGTTCAAGCCCTCATTTGGTCAGTTGGCATTTCTGTGTG
Organism: Danio kyathit; assembly: GCA_903798195.1. Taxonomy (NCBI): domain Eukaryota; kingdom Metazoa; phylum Chordata; class Actinopteri; order Cypriniformes; family Danionidae; genus Danio; species Danio kyathit. The sequence continues at coordinate 23,451,304 of LR812535.1, read as the reverse complement.
GAGTTTGCATGTTCTTCCCGTGTTCAGGTGGGTCCCCCCCCTAGTCCAAATACGGTGAGACTATACTGTAGGTGAATTGAATAAGCTAAATTGGCTGTAGTGTATGTGTGTGAATGAGAGTGTATGAGTGTTTACTAGTGATGGGTTGTGGCTGGAAGGGTATCTGCTGTGTAAAAAAATGCTGGATAAGGTTGTAAACTACTAGGTTGTGCAACAACCTAAATAGTACTAGAAGTAGAAATGGTTACAAAATAGTTAAAATAGTGCTTTCACCCACTGGAGGGGGTGGGCGGGTCTGTGACCAGCGCTTTCAGCTGCAGGCCGCATGGCTGCCCGCCCTTGCCGGACTATATCCACACCCCCTTTTCCATCCCCTGTTGCGATGTTCTGTCTTGTCTATGTATGTGCTTGGCTGCCAAGGCTGGTTTTATCCTTGATCTGACTCTGCCCTAATCTTAGAGCTGAGTGAGAAGGACTTTTTTTTTGCCTATCTTTCCTTATGTATCTTACTTCCCTTTTCTAAATAATACCTCCCCTTGACTTGTCTTCCCCTGAAATGTTTGTGTATGGTCGGGGGGGGGGTTCCAATTTCGCTATATGTCAGTGTATGTGAATACATGGAAGTATAGGTGACAATAAACAGCATATCATCATCATCATCATCATCATCAAAATGGCACTCAGTGACCCACATAATATTAGATGGATTGAGGAGGACTATGAATAATTTTTACAGTAATTTGCAATCTAAATTTAGTTTCTCTGACAGAATCAATAATATGCATACATTCAAAGTATTATTGAATATAAGTATAAGCTCATCTCAGTTTAAAGGTGTTAAAAGTTTGACACCCAGTGGTGGAACTAGGTATAACATTCCCAGATCAAATCAAACACAAGCGCAGGTTGCCAGATTGACAAACTGGAGCGAGTCTGTCGATCGAGCCTAAAGGCTGATTTAAAGGAGTTTTTGTCCTAACCAACACCTCAAATTGATATATTGGAAACGGCTCCTATTTCTTGCAGCTGAACAACAGAAAACTGACAACGATCACCTCAGGTCACCTCATGTGTTTTATTCAGTGTTAAATGCTAATGATGTGAGTTTAAATGCCAGATAGTTCACCTCAGATGTTGAAAATAAAATAAACCATTTGAAATTGAACTTTAGAACTGTGACTCAGTGCAAGCCAACACATATCAGTGATTCAGCATCTACATTTAATAATGTTAAAGAGGTTTAATATGTATTAGTTAGAGTATAAACATTACAATTTCCTGAATGAGTGCATATTCTGTGTTTCTGAATGGCTGTATTTACATTTCTGTCGTGTTTTGTCTGGTGCAAACAGCCAAATTACTTATCACTGAAAATTTTAGCGTGTTTTGACATGGGGTTACAATGTAACCTTTTCATGGAATGTTTACATTTGTAATATTATTTGTTAATTAATAACCACCTCATGTGGAACTGAATCTGCGTTTCATTTTGGAGTCTGCTACTGTCCACCGGAGGTCGCCTTTCGGTCACGGGCGCATGCTTTCAGAGCCTTTCTGAATGAATGAATGAATGAAATACGCGGTTTTCCACCAAGACAACCCGGGGTGCTGAAATATATTTGGCTAAACTGGCATTGCACAGGTTAATATTACCAAAACAAAGACAGATGTTCCAGCACGTAACAGACATTTTCAAAGCAGAATATCTGACTTCAGTATTGTTTTTCAGATAAACAAGAATGTTCACTTGGCAAACACATCATGATATTTTTATGCTTTAGAGGAGTCAAAAACTTACATACAGCACCTTAAAAAAACAGTACTATACTGTATATGCATTCACTGCTGTATCAGGTTTGCCTTTAGAAGCTTCAGTTTCAGTTAGTACCCAGTCAAATCAGAAGGGACGTGACCTGATAAAATCAGCAAAATTCATACTCTGCATCTCAGGTTAAAAGCTCTATTTGTGGTTCATGTTTTGAGTAACCGGCAGAAATAAATCCAAATGAGCGTGGCATGATCTCAGGTGATACTCCTCACCGCAACCTGTCAGCGGGACACTTTACCCACAATTAACCAAAATAAAAAAGAAAGCGCTGAACAAAACAGAGACGCGTTCCTAAACACTGGCGCCTGTGTTGAGCTTTGTGAGTGTGTGGATACAGTCGAGTGCTGCTGTACATCGGGTTCGGAGGGCAAGCGCTGTGAGTGAAATTACAGCCGCTGCTCAAACCTGTTGCAGGGAGTTTGTTACAGAAATGGGCCCTACGGTGGAGGGGGGGGGATATTGAACGACGAAGAAAGGGATACAGCAGCAGAGGATGTTTGCTGTAATACCCAGGCCAGGTTCCTCCACTCTGAAGTGGACAGATCAGATGCAGACGAGATTAGATTTCCTTTAAAAGCCTCTCCCTCGCGCTAATGGCATGAGGCCTCGCGCTCAGAGGCCAGAGTAAGGTCAGTGGCATGGAATTGAATGCCCCCAGGATAATCTCGCTTCTCACATCCCCAAGCTAGGAAAGTAACACGCCATTTAAATTGGCAGAAGTGTGCATACATATTGAGATCTCGCAGCGATGGCAGGTTAAACATGCAGAATTGGAAAGTTTGATTTTGCGTTTGTGCTTTCTTGTCTTTTATTTGGAGGGAGGCAGTTTGTGGGTTACACACCTAGTAGTTGGCTTTTTAAAGTGTGCCAGCAGCGATCAGTTTTCAAATACCTGTGCTTGAGGTTGTGTTTGAGGTTTTTCTTGATTCTTTGGTTTTCATCCAGGTGAGTGTGGTTGGATATTGTGGCGCAGTGGGTTAATGCTCAATGACAATTTCTGGTTCGTCCTCAACAGTTAGAGAGACGTGGAGTATCAGTAGTGCTACTGTCATGCTATACTCTTTTGAAAAAGTATATAGTCATGCTGGATACTTTGAAATTGTAGTCTATTACTTTCTTAGAAATTAGTGACCCTTGAACACAAAAGCAGTCATAACAGTTCATTTTTCAGTCATTCTTTCATTTTCCTTTGTCTTAGTCCCTTATTTATCAGGGGTCACCACAGCGGAATGACCCACCAACTATTCCAGCATGTGTTCCTGCAGTTCTCTACGATGGCCGTCCAGTGTTCTCCAGCCTCCAGTGCCTAGACTGCAGCTCCACACAGGAAGTTTGGCCAGAGCAGAAAAGGTCATGCCCAACTGAGCCTGGAATCTCTCAAGGTTTTTTTCCTTCACTTTCGTCAATTGGTGAAGTTTGTTCCTTGCTACTGTCACCACTGGCTTGCATGGTTCGGGACTTGTGAAGCGGCACATCGATGGATTTGCTCTTTAGTGTTTGGACTTTCAGCAGTGAAAATTGAACCACGCTGAACTGAACTAAACTGAACTTCAACTCTGAAAACTGGAGTGACACAGTTTCATTTTAGTAGAACTTCTATGTTAAGCTGCTTTGACACAATCTACATTGTAAAAGCGCTATAGAAATGAAGATGAATTGAATTGGATTGAATGTTTTACGCAGCAGATGCCCTTCCAGCCGCAACCAAGTACTGGGAAACACCCATACACTCTCACATTCACACACTCATGCAATGTAATGTGTATTTATATAGCGCATTTATTGTGTATGGCCATACACCCAAAGCACTTCACAATCCTGAAGGAGGGGGTCTCTCCACTCCACCAACAGTGTGCAGCATCCACTTGGATGATGCGACGGCAGCCAAAGGACAACGGCGCCAGTGCGCTCACCACACACTAGCTATTGGTAAAGTGGAGAGACAGTGATAGAGCCAATTCAGTGGATGACTATTCACTATAGTCTAGGATGACTCTAGTTCACTCAAACACTACCGCCAATTTTGTTTACCCATTTCACTTATAGCGCATGTCTTTAAATTGTGGGGGGAAACCAGAGTTTACAACAGCAGGCCCACAGTGTGTGTGTGTATGTGTGAGAGAGAGAGAAATAGAGTTTACTTTTATTTTCTCCATTACAGTGAAACAGGGCTTCTGCTGTACCTTCAGTGTCAGCGAAAGACTGTCCAGCAAACACACACGCAGTGAATTGTGCTGAGTTTTTAATACTCGCGCTTGGCCACTCGCCTCCCTTGCCGTAGTAAGCTATCGCAATATAGAGCATATGTGATAAATGACGTCAGTACATAATAACCGGTTATGAATATTACTGAACCAATACCAAATTTTCTGCGTCTGCATTGCGGTGCACTGAAGAAACAATTAATTTTGACACCCCTAGTTTGGATATGACTATTTGACAGTGAAAACAACTATTTAAAAAATCTGGAATCTGAGAAAAAAAATCTAAAAATGACAAAAATGACTAAAGTTTAAAGTGTCCAAATAAAGTTCTAGGCAATGCAAATTGCTAATCAAATATTGTGCTTTTCTATATTTGCTGTAAGCAATTTACAAAATGTCTTCATTAAACATGATCTTAGCATAATATTTGAATAATTTTTGAAATGTATTAAGTGAAGTTTCACAAACTGATTTCGATAGGAGCATGTGATATGATTGATCACAGGTGGTCTCTCATCTGTAATCATTAGTAAGCCAATCAGATCATTCCAAACTCACTATAAATAGCCCGACTAGCATTACTCCCTCATCTTCGTTTTTTGAAGAATCCCCCCATCCACCCCATCTCGTACCCCCTCACATGCTCATCGACTAGGCGGGAGCCCTGGGCTCAACTATCTCAGAGCTCAGGGTTCTCTCCCGGGACAGCATGTCAAACCCGCTATTATTATCAAGCAGTATCTAAGTGTGAACTCGGAAAATGGACTTTACTAGAACTATGTTAAGCTGCTTTGACACAATCCATATTTTGAAAAGCGCTATATAAATAAACATGAATTGAATTGAATTGAACAAAAATCAACAAATTTGACTCACACAACTGGGAATTGAACTCAGGACTCCCAAAGGGCAATGACACTACATGTCAGCGCACTGCCAAAGAGGCTATTGGTGTCAATAAAATGTAATAATTTTAGTGAGAACATTAAAAATCATCATCATGTGGTCAATTGTTTTTTTCCACATTAAAATGTCCCAAAACCACACATGTTTTTATGTGTTCATTTTATTTTGTTGAACCCTGTTTTACCATGCTGCATCACTAGTTTTTCAGCTCTTTGTAGTATGTAATATTGCTGCGTTTAATATTAATTACTCCTCAACACTGGTTTGGTCCATTACGACACTGAGCAACACTAAACCCATGTTGCTCCAGGTGGTTTGCCACTATAATAACTGTTCAGTCAGTTACTTTGCCTGGAAGTGTGTGCTACAGTTTCAAAAAATGTGTAACCTTAGTGTCAACACCCTTATCTACCCCTAATAATATAAACCCTCAAAGGACTATTATGTACCTTTAAGAGGCAAAAAGCTATAAAATAGCTCTTTTAAGATCACTGGCCCAGTGACAAGCTGTTGTATCCCTAAAGGAACACATTTTTCCCAAGTGTGTACATGATTAAAAGAACTAAAATATGTTATCGACCTTAGCTTTAAATAATTGAATTCTTTTTAAGATTGAGATCAAATATCTTTCACTCCCATTATGCATATTATGTTAAATTACAGCGTGCCCTCAGAATCCAGTATGCCAAGGTGTCCTGCATACAAGCTGTTTGTTTTTACCATTGCCAAAACCCTTCTGAACAAGTTACGCATAATCAGCCATTTAAAACAAATTGTCTATGCTTTTTTGTTGTTGTGCTGTCCACAACCTAGAGCAAATATTACGCTATTTGCCATCAAAACAGTTGGTGGAGAGCAGGCTGAAAGTGCCCTTGTGCATATGTTCAGCGAGGCCTCGGAGAACCGTAAGTTAATTTCTGATACGGAGCTTCTTCGGCGGTTGAGTAAAACGGCTGGTCTGATTGACTATTGTTGAAGTTAAGAGACAGGGGGCATTGAGTATTTTATCATCTTTCTACAGACAACAGCACTTTGCGAAGCCAATGTTTGGGAAATCACATTTACTTTTAATCCTCCAAGTTCAGCCAGGCAATTTTCTTTTTGAGGAATTATTCCTATTTCTTGCTGAATTCTCAGGTGTCCCCTCAACTTTTTAAAAGACAGATACCAGAGGTTTATTGGCAGAAGTTATTAATTTAATAAGGGTGAGTTTCAGAAGCACTTGTATAAATCATTTAGCTGGAATTAAGTCCTTTCATCCACTCTCGAGATTAGCCAGCCATTAATGAATTATTTGAAAGAAAATATGAAAAACTTTAATGCAAACACGAATAACATAACCAAAGAGAAAAGTTGAAAGCCTGTAAGAATTTGGACCAAATTTGACATTATCTTGACATGCAGACTTCACATTTCTCTCATTTGTTTCTGTTCTCCTTTGGAGATATAGTGTTTTTTATATTATTCTGTTATTGTCTTGTAATGCCATTGAACAGATTGTTTGACTGCCTGAGATGGTTAGAATAACACGTATAACTCAGAAAACACATCATTTAAGCATGACCAAATGAGAAACATCTACAAAACATTTAAACCCCTTTTACTGATGTTAATAATTTAAAAATATAAGAATGCATTTAGTCACATTTTATATGCAGAGAATATCTCATGTCATTTAATTCAAGTTATCGGCTATTTAATAGGGGTGTGACGAGACGCCAACTCCACGAGACGGGACGAGACATGAGATTGGGTTCATGAGAACGAGACAAGATTTTTAACCTATTTTTAAGAAGTCTTTTATTCAACTGAAAGAAAAAAATAAATCACAAATTGCAAAACTATTTAGGGGCTGTTTTAAAAATCAACTTGTAATGAATGTTATTTTACTTCTATTTTAATGAATTCTATGCAGTAAAGGACATGCAAGCACTGCAAAATATTTGCTAATATATGAATGGAAAATGGGCAACGCAGTGGAGCAGTAGGTAGTGCTGTTGCCTCACAGCAAGAAGGTCGCTGGTTTGAGCCTCGGCTGGGTCGGTTGGCGCTTCTGTGTGGAGTTTGCATGTTCTCCCTGCGTTCGCGTGGGTTTCCTCCGGGTGCTCCGGAAGGGCATCCGCTGCATAAAACATGTGCTGGATAAGTTGGCGGTTCATTCCGCTGTGGCGACCCCGGATTAATTAGGGACTTAGCCGAAAAGAAAATGAATGAATGAATAGAAAAATAGATTTTTATTTAACTAAAAAAAAATTATTTAGGTGTTTTGGTGTTTTTTATTGTGATAAAAGGTATTATATTTCTATGTTAATGAATTAAATACCGTAAAGAACATGCAAACACTGCAAAATATTTAACTATAAACTTTACTTCACATGAGAAATGGATCTCCTTTCCACAAATTGAATTTTAAAAAAATTACTGCATTTTTCAGCAGTTTCTCTTTCATTCAGCAACATTTCATTGATGCCTCCGTGACTCACTCTGAGGTAGTGGATGCGATAATAAAGTAAGGACTGATAGAAGAAAGTTGTTTTAATGTAATTTAATATCGTTCACTGAATGAAAAGAGAACTTATGTTTTTCCCAGACAGCATAACGCAATGCTTGTTCTATGATGATGATGTGACGAGATTTTGTGAGTTAACGGTGTGTGTATGTGTGTGTGTGTGTGTGTGTGTGTGTGTGTGTACACGCTTAGAGATGTGTGCGTCTGTGGTACTTTACTGACTCGGTAGGTGCAGATAATAGTGTCAAACAGCCCTGTGTGTATGTCTTATCCTGTCGCAAAATACGGCTTAAAGTCCTTCACGATTGTAATAGTTTGATTGAGGTGTTTACATGTCTGTGCTGCACTTCAATAATGCGACTGAAATAGGAATACTCCACATGTCTTAATTACAATTCCCAGATAGCAAAATACACTCGGGCCAGTTCCGGCTAGATTCTCGCCTGCCGGAGACTTACCCCTCGGCCCGACTCCGGCTGCCGTACTCGGGCCAGATGCCTATGGACTCACTGCCCGATTCCGGCCCGAATCAATCGGGCCAGATGCGGCGGCCGTATAGGCGAGCCGACGCTGCCGCATCCGAGCCGGAATCGGCCCGTGAGTAATGTGCACTGCGGGCCAGAGCTGGCGCGACTAAGTCTTCATATACCTTGATATAAAACCTTTTGGTATTATATTAATACTTGATACATGATATTACAACCATTTGAGTTGATATAACAGCAAACACAGGCTATGTAAACACAAAGTGTAGGCACTGCGTTTAACCTTTAAATAAAATGCAAACAGCATACATATCCTATAACGCAAATAATCAGACAAAGGACAAAATAAATAAATGATAAACGTTTATTGATTGCAAGAAACAAATAATACTCAAATTTAATAAATTGTTTTGTAGTGCACAAGAAAAACAACAATAAAACTGCACAATACACAGGAAGATTTATATTAAAAAAATTATCTGAAATTGCACACATACACAAAAGTTTTTAAAACAACCCTGTTTTCCCAACAGATTTGAATTAAAAAAAAATTGTACAAGACATCTTAAAACAGGTAAATTTTATATAAACTTGAATATAGAAACCAATTTAAGATATAGCAAGAAACATCTTACAAATACCTATGACAATACGTAAAATATACAAGTCAAAGTTGTAAAAAGAACTGCTAAATTCTGAAGAAACGTCTCGAAACATTATTAAACATTAAAATAATAATAACAAAAAAATATATGAATATAAAACTGCAGATGTATAAAGACCTAAACTTAATTTTTAAATAAACTTGAAAGAATAATTTGAATAAATTGCACAAACAGCAAAACATGAGATGATGCGTGTGTGTGTGTGTGTGTGTGTGTGTGTATATATCTTGTGCAATTTTATATTTAGAATTTTTGTTTATTATTATTACAGTTATTGAAAATGTTTCAAGATGTTTCTTCAGAATTTGGCATATTGTCATATATATATATATATATATATATATATATATATATATATATATATATATATATATATATATATATATATATATATATATATATATATATAAAAATAGTGATTTAGATATTTGACACATTAGCTTTCCCTCTTTCCTTCCTTCCTCCGTGCCTGTCAGGAGCAAGTTGTAGCCACCTTGTAATGCATTTTTCCACCTCTTCATCAGTGGCATGGTATGGACATTTGTCCTCACTGCATCTGTGATCAAAAGATATACAGATAATTAGTAGTGAACAAGTACAAATGTTAAAGAAAAAAATAAACATGCTTGCTCTCACACAAGTACAACCTAAATGGGACTATATATAGATTTCTTTTTGATCCTCTGGTTAATAATTCAAATAAATGCACAGATGGAACAGCCCCTAATTGTATTGAAATGTATATTTAAAACCAACTTACTGACTACGACAGTCCCAAGGGGGAGTGCACGAAAGGCCACTTTTTGTTTTGCCCCGCTCCAGTTAATTTGTTTGGCCAAGGAGTTAGCCAAAAGCTTTCCCAGGATACGCCAAACTGACTCCTTGGTGGAAAACACCAATAATTCCTAAGTAGGCTACCTACGAAGCAAAAAATCAAATAAATAAATAAACTTAAAACACTTTGAAATACACAAGAGCTTGAACTTACCATTTTCTTCATTTGTTCGGGCTGGTCCTTTAGTTGATTTTCAAGCTTTTCCAAATCAAACTGGACAAAGGAAGGTCAAATGTGCTTACATCTGGAATTTCATCATGTCTGTTTTGGTTTTGCAGATTTTTGAGAATCAGGACCAGTTGCTGCTTTATGTCGTCTTGTTATTTTAACACTTCAGACAGTGGTGCTAAAAAAAGAAAAATAACAAATTAGTATAAATCAACCTATAGCTTATACAACTTGTGTAAATACAACAGAGGGTTAGATACTGCTGATATTCTCTAGTTGATCTTTACTTTCTAGCTGCATAAAGCCTTTACAAATGTAGTGATGTCTTTAATTCTTACAAAGACATGATGAGTACCAATCAGTTCTGTCTTGATCTCCAACTGCACTGGAACAAGGTCTGTAAATGTTCATAGGTGCACTGGAATGTACAGTATCTGTGCATCTTGATGGTGTCCTTAAGGATTCTTCCATAGTCATTGGTGGTGATGGTAGTTGCGGTGCTGCATCTAAGTCTGAAATATTCATATCTGCTTTTTTTCCAGCCTCTTTGTTCCAAATATTTTTTCTTCATCACTGTTACTATAGTTCTGTCTTTTATGTCCCATGATCAGATACATTTACAAAACAAAACATTATTTTAGTATAGTGCCAGGGCAAAAATTGCAGGTTGTAATTGATCAATGAAATAATGTTGACAGTATGGGTTTAAAATAATTGCAAACAAACCTGTTCTTTCTTTTGGTGTATGACGGGCGATCATCGTCCTCATCTGTTTGCAAGTCAGACATCACAGTTGCCTGTGGAAGGGAGTCGAGCTTCCTCATATGTGTCTATAATAAAACATCACATTGTTGTTAACCTCCCCCCAAAAAAAGTTCAAATCCTGAAATACTATCAAAGTTAATTAATGGCTATAATACCTGTAGTGTAAATGAAGGTTGCACAAGATTTAATCGGGAATTCATGCAGTGTGACAGCCTTATGATTCTTAGACATAGATTTGTAAGATGGTTAAGCACATATATCATTCTGTACCCATGAAGATGGCACAAATTCCATTTCAGATGACTCGAACCCCACAATATGGAACTCATTAACTGAGCCTTCAAATGTCACCATATCATAATCATCTAGGTTATCAAAGTCTTTATCTTTAGGGGCCTCATTTTTACTATATAAGACTTTTAGATAGTGAGAAGTGTCATCACTACAATGTGTTTGCAAAGGCTTCAAAATCTGAGCAACACTGTCCCTTGCCCTATTCAAATACTATAATTCACAGAGTAAAACTCATAATTTTCAGCCATGACTTACATTTACTGGCCTCTTCTGTGCCGAGCTTGTTTGATCATGCTCAAGGATCTTGTTGTGGACTGTTAAACAAACAAACATACAAAAGTGTATAAAAAAATGTTTATCTTCACTAGAATCATTATAAACATTAATAATGACTATTCAGAAAAAGCCTGAAGTAAACATTATACCCCTTGAGCATAAGCCCAAAATTATTTAAAGTAGAAATAGAGGTAAAGTTGGTTTTATATTCGCACATTCGTTCATTTAGAAGTATATATATTGTTTACTATGTTACTTTGAACATTCGATCGAAATGAGCACGCAAGTATGACTTCTAAACAACACTAACACTGTTTTTTTGACTGTGAACAATGTTGTAGTTTGATAGTCATTGGCTATTAATATGATTTCGCTATTTAGAGTTTGCAAATAATACGTTCATGAAATTATATTATTAAGGGGAAAGTCCGAATGTGCGAATATAAAACCAACTTTACCTCTATAACAAGTTAAACAATAATATTTTATAGATCCAAAACGATTAATTTTTATTTACACATATTCACTCAGAATTATTTCTGTTGGGTAAGTACACAACTGTAAAATCATTTTTTCAACACCCATGGTATATTAATAGAGGTAAAGTTGGTTGTATATTCGGATATTAAGACATTCTCCTTAATAATATAATTTCAGGAAAGTATTCTTTGCAAATTCTAAATGGGTAAATCATATTAGCAGCAAAAGACTATCAAAGTACAACATTGTTCACAGTCAAACAAACCGTGTTAATGCTGTTTTGAAGTCATATTTGCATGCTAATTCTGATCGAATATTCAAAGTAACATGGTAAACAATATAGAGACTTCTAAATGAACGAATGTGTGAATATAAAACCAACTTTACCTCTATAAATGTTAACTCAGAAATAAAAAGCACGTTTTGCCATGGTAGTGTTAACGGATTTGTCTACAGAAACTTTCTTTAACGTAACGTTAAGATACACACCAATTCGTTTCAGTCATGTTTCTTTAAAATAATTAAAATAGTTTTCAGCTACTAAACACTGTTACAATCTAACATTGTGTAAAAGGAACAGGAACTTGCAGACGTGTTTGTAACGTTAGCATACACATCAATTAGCTTCAGTCGTGTTTCTTTAAAACTAGTTGCATTTTGTATCAAATTGTTTTAAATTACTAAACACTGTTACAACCTAACACTGTGAAAAAATGTTTTGAACACTAAATTCGCATAGTATACAGTATAAAAGCAGTAAAAACCTTACCTTTCTGAATGGAAAACACGAGTTCCAAAACTTCTTCTTCTTGTAATCTTTAAGGCTGTTGCCAACCAGCTTTTTGGAGCATTACCGCCACCATCAGGACAAAAGTTAAACAAGCCGAGTCCTTGCCAGAAGCGGCCCGGACTCTACAGACAGACTCGGGCCAGATATGGTTAACAGGAATCGGGCCAGGGCTTTACAGCCGCATCACAAACACATGTGCGAGAGCGAGCTGCGGGCCATACTCGGCCCAGATAACACTCGCCGATGCCGAGTCGGAGCCGGAGGCGCCGAAGGGTAGCCGAGCTCGGGCCGATTACTACCTGCTATCTGGGTTGTGTTTACGACGATTATGAATTTCAGCATATCTAAAGTCCTATTCCATTGGTTATGAAGCATGGTAATTGTGTGCGGCTGCAGTTGTAGCCTCTGTTGGACGCAGCAGCTGCTGAACTAAAAAAAAGTGGTTACGTCACACTCGCCCAAGCAAGTGAGTGACGCGCAAAACAGAGGCAGCCTGGGTTGCCAGGTCTGTGCAAAGCACTTGGTGTGCGGTTCAATCTTCAATACTAATTTCACCCTCATGCTCCATTATAACATCACAACTCATGAGACAATTTTCACCCCGACGAGAAATCTCGTTGTGATTGTCATACAAGATCTTGTCACATCCTTACTATTTAACATTTTCACAAATCTTATAAAAGCGGTTTATATTCGAGTGAAACAGTATATTGAAGATTTTCAGTGAGATGCTGCTAAGCAATTGTGTAACACACATTTGCATATGTGATACATTATTAAATGTATCCACTAACAATGACCAGATGCATACAGTTACTGTAATAATCTTGTTTGTCTTTTTTTCATTCATATATATCTTTGTTTCAAATCAAAGGTTGTGAAATTGTGATTCACCTCATCTGGCTGGTTTGATTCATAGCTTGTTGAAAAATCCCAAAAATTCATGAAAGTGAAAAGTGAATGGGAAAAATACAAAATAACCAAAAAGTGCATTCATTTACATATACTGTAACTGCATTAGTCTGCTAGGGCTATCAAGCAGCCGAGGCTAGGATGAGATGCAGAAGGGATTTAACACATAAGAAAAGCAACACATACTGTAACAATAAAATTGAATCTACAAAACCTGACAAGTCTTGAAATAAATCATTTAAAAAAAAAAAGGCTAATTGAGGCAACTGTAGTATAATTGGAATAATTGACTCCAGTCCTTTGAATTGATGGAAAAACAATGATTCATTAGGCACATTGTGGCCAAATCACCACCTCTGCTGTGCATAATTTTATTTTTGTATTGTTGTTTCATGCTTACTAATTGTAGTAAACTTATACTAAAGGGATAGTTCATGCAAAAATAAAAGTGTACTCAGGATCTATTCACCAAGTGGTCCCAAAAAACTTGAGTTTCTTTTTCTTTTTGAACACATACGATGATATTTTGAAAAATGTTGAAAACTGGTAGCCATTGACATCCAAAGTACACTAAAAATATCTATAATATATAAACAATTTTCCATTTTTTTATGATTCATGCTTTTTAAAAATGTATTTATGCTTTTGAATTGCATTATAGGACCTTGATCTTGCCTCCAACAATTTTTTGTCCAAAAAGTGTTTTATTGACAGTTTTAATAGTTTGAAGTGATAAATTGTCTGAGGTGGTCTTGTAAATGATGATACAAAAACCTGGTAATAAACTGTCACTACTTTTTCTGTTTTACAGACTTAATTCTTTGTATATTGTGTCAATATATATTGTTAACTACTAAGATGTCAATAAAAGTCACGTTAAACTAGTCAAATTTTCAACATCAAAAGGCAACAGAGCAGTGTTCAAGGTCCCACAATAAAATTCAAATCCATAAATAAATGGAAAATATGGAACTTTTTAGCTAATAGATACTGTATTTTTCTTACTTAATATTGTAAGGCAACTTGCTGCACAGCTTTCTTTTTTTGAGTTGACTCAACTTAAAGTTGAGTTCAGTCTGTCAACTTAAATCAACAGTACTGGGTTAAAAGTTGAGTCAACTCAAAAATAAGCTGTGCAGCAAGTTGCCTTACAATTTTAAGTTGAGTCAACTTTTTAATTGTTTTACAGTGATCTAACTTCCACAATTCTTCAAAATATTTTGTGTTTTGTTCAACAGAAAAAGAAAAGAATTCAAACTGATTTGGAACAAGTGGAGTGAGAGTAAACAATGACAGAAAGAACCACTTTAACAAATGTGACAACTTACCTTTAGTCTTTTTAATTAACCTTCATTTTGTAGAAAAATGTTAATCTACACTAAAAAAATATCCGTAAATTAGCAGTTCCGCATTTTGTGTTTCATGTTTTTTATTTTTTTTTTGTTTATTTATGCTTTTGAATTGCATTATGGGACCTTGATCTTTCTTCCAACAATGTTTAACCTTGAAAAGATCAAAAAAGTGACTTTTATGAACAGTTTAAAGTGAACTATTGTCTTGGTTAGTGCTGTATATTACGATACAAAAACCTTGTAATAAACTGCCAGTATATTGTCTGTTATTTTACAGACTTATATCTCTATATAATATTTCATATATGTTATATATTTCAAACGACTAAAATGTCAATAAAAGTCACTTAGTTAAACTGTAGAGTTGAATTTTCAACATCAAAAGTCGAGAGAGCAGAGATCAGGATCCCATAATGCAATTCATAACTGTAAAGAAACTGAAAACACTCGTGAATTACAAAATATGGATAATTAACAGATATTTTTTAAAGTGTAGTATAAATTGAGAAATATAATGCACAGACAAGTCTGATATCTGCATTACTCACAGTCCAAGAGAAAAGCGCTGCTCCTGAATTGCACATGCCATTGCACATTCATTTTGCTGCCCACCAGGATCTGTTTCCGAGCGTCCGATTGGCCTGCAGTCGAGCCCATAGCACTGGCGTGATATCCGTGCAACCAGAAGGCACCTGAAGTCTCTCCAGCCAGGCCTTGGATCAAAGTCAGCTGACCCGTTCCAAATGCACCCCTGAACCGTGCATCAAAATAGCGCCGCAGCCAGTAGCTCAGTGGGCATGGGGCTCGGGCCGCGGGTTGGCCTGTGCCAGTGCAGGCCTGGGTGAACACGTCAGATTGATTTATGTGACGTGTGGCCCACCCTAACCCCTGTTTGTGGGCAAGCCGGCTGAACGTCTCCTCTGGCTGGTGTCCACCTGTTCTTGGGTCTCACTGCACCAGGCTGAGGCGATAGGTCACTGTTCACTATTCTTATTAGCAGTGTAAGTCGAAGTTGGAAACTGTGCAAGAGGTATTTCTTTCTTTATTCTATATCAGGAGGCTATTAATGGAGGAGATGATATTACGACAGCACTAATTGGTTGAAATTCTTGCAAATATCCTGAGCTGCAGCAAAGGATATTTAGACACTAGTAAAACATTCCTTATTATAAAATAGCAGCTATATACAGTTGAAGGCAAAACTATTAGTGCGCCTGTGAAGTCTTGTATTCTTTTTCAAATATTTCTCAAGTGCAGTCTTTTTATATATATATATATATATATATATATATATATATATATATATATATATATATATATATATATATATATATATATATATATATATATATATATATATATATATATATATTCCACATTTTTCAAGTGCCTTGGACTGATTTTTGCAGTTTATTCTGACGAATCCCTTACACTTTTTGTTTTATTTTTGGATTTCTCAAGTTCTGTTTAACATTTTAATAATTAATTTCTAATAAATAATTCCTTTTGTCTTTGTATACATAATATTTGACTAGTTATTTTGCAAAATAAAAAAGATTAAATTCATTCAAGTTTATTTGAATAGTAAAGTCATTGGACAACAGTGGTTCATCAAAAAAAAATCTTATGGGGCTAATAATAATAATAATAATAATAACAACTGAGCTTAAAAGAATTATAAAAAAAATGTAAAAACAATGTATTTTATTTCAGGCAAGCTGAAAGAAATAAGACAATATTTATATATAAATATAGGAAATGTTGAAAGAATGTCCTTGCTCTGTTAAACATCAGTTAGGAAATATTTGAAAGAATATTAATGTTTTATTAATATTAATTACTATTAATACTAATAATTTTGCTTTCAAGTGTATATTGTTTTTACTTTATAACTACATCTACCAGCAGGCGGTAATATTTTTACTGTATTTAAAAAAAAAAAAATTATTGAATATTATTTTTATATGGTAGCATGGTGGCTCAGTTGCATGCTAGCACTGTTGCCTCACAGTAAGAAGGTTGCTGGTTTGAGTCCCGGCTGGGTCAGTTGGCATTTCTGTGTGGAGTTTGCATGTTCTCCTCGTGTTGGCGTGGGTTTCCTCTGGGTGCTCCGGAGTCCTCCAGAGTCTAAAGACATGCGCTATAGGTGAATTGAGTAAACTAAATTGGCCATATGGTATGTGTATAAATGTGAGTGTATGAGTGTTTCCCAGTATTGGGTTGTGGCTGGAAGAGCATCTGCTGTGTATAACATATGCTGGATAAGTTGCACGTTCATTTCGCTGTGGTGACCCCTGATGAATTAAGGGATTAAGCCGAAGGAAAGTAATTATTTAATATTTTTAGTTTACATTATTTGTTATATGACTTTTATTACTATTATTATGTTTAGTTTAAGTAGTTTAACAGCATTTATGTTTAATTTCTAAGTATTCAAAATGTAAAAAAAAAAAAAAACAATTTGGAGCATACACCAAAACTGAAATGATAACAGCACTGTAGCTTTATGTTCACATTCTGCAATTAATTTTTTTATAATTTATTTGCTGGTGTAGTATTTATTCAACACGATATCACCGCAATTCGTAGCTTTTTGATTAAGTGGCTAATTCGTAAGAATTCATTTGATCTCATTCATACAATTCAGTACAATTTGCTCATCACCCAATAATGGTTGGGTTTAGGGGTGGGGTTGGGTGCCATGCCTCCTTTATAAATCGTACATTTTCATACAACTGAACTTTTATAAATTTGCCACTAAACTGACAAACTTGAAATGGTTACATTTCCTCATGAGATCAGGCTGATTTATTTATTTACTTTTGCCTTACTAACTGATAAACATTGCCATTCTTTTTTAGGGTGTGCTCACATAGGCACAGCTGCCTTGGGCACACTTGTCCTCCCTACCTTCTCCCCCGACGGGTTCGTTGGCCCTTGATAATTTCTCTGGAGCCCCCAAAATGTGTGGGCCCTTAGAATCGTCCCGATTCAGGGCACTCACACTTTTCGAACAAACTGGGAAACGTGCCCGGGCATGGTTTAGATGAACTAACTATTTTCTAACTAACTACCCTGAACTAACCATTTTCAATTACTGCCTGTTTGCTTTTAAAATAATGCAGCTCTTCCTGTAACTAACTTGGTAGCAATGGAAATACAAATGTATTATAGTGAATCTGATTAGCTACTACTTTAAACAAGGAGATTGTAGCTTAAAAAGCAACCATGTTTATTAACCTGCAAAACACCAAGCGAAGTGGGTAGTGCTGTCGCCTCACAGCAAGAAGGTCGCTGGTTCGAGCCTCAGCTGGGTCAATTGGCATTTCTGTGTGGAGTTTGCATGCTCTCTCCGTGTTCGCGTAGGTTTCCTCCGGGTGCTCCGGTTTCCCCCACAAGTCCAAAGACATGCGGTAAAGGTGAATTGGGTAAGCTAAATTGTCCCTAGTGTATGTGTGTGAATGGAAGTGTATGGGTGTTTCCCAGTGATGGGTTGCAGCTGGAAGGGCATCCGCTGCGTAAAACATGTGCTGGATAAGTTGGTGGTTCATTCTGCTGTGGTGACCCCAGATTAATAAAGGGACTAAGCCGAAAAGAAAATGAATGAATGAATGTTTACTTTAAACAAGGAGATTGTAGTTTAAAAAGCAACCATGTTAATTAACCTGCAAAAACACCAAGCTGAAAAGAAATAGGTAGAAATAATTTGTGTCAATGTTCATAGCATGATTAACTTTTGACGAGCATTGTCTGACTGGCCTAGTGTGATTAGTATCAGTGTCATGTCCCTGTGAAAGTTTGTAGAGGATGAGAAAGTTCAGACAGTTATAAATCCGCGCTCAGGGCCGACCTCCTCAGCGGGGGTTATAATTAGGTTGTCTTAGAGTTCCACCAGATTGTCCAACTGGAAAAACTATGAAATTGAGGGAATCATTGGCCATCGATACCCAATTATGAGACTGGGACACCAGTACTTTTAAATCCTTTCACAGCATGACAATCCCAGCAATCTAATGTTTTGATCCTCAGGACGCTGCTCGCATGTGTACAATCAACCGAGAGGAACACATTAACAGTCTACTAGACATGTCGAGGCAATAAAAGAAATGTAATGAACTTAATGCTTCCCGTAAAGCCACATTAAATCCATTGCAAAAATAACAATGATGGTCTCATGACTATTTGCTGTTTTTTGCTGATTCTATTAGCATGTGATAGGCTTCTGAAATTTACTCATTTTAATTTTCCTCTCTGTTTTTCTTTTTTTTTTTTTTTTGCTAAAATTACTATTTGTAATTATACATTTATTTGTGTACTTTTTATAGATTTAGAAAAATAAATGTTAATATAGACAAAAATGTGTGTGCATATATATATATATGTATGTATGTGTATATATATATATATATATATATATATATATATATATATATATATATATATATATACTGTATACAAGGTTTCCGCTACATTCATTCATTCGTGGCGGGCCGCCACGCCAAAATCCATCCCGCCACGGCTACATTACAGCTTCTTATTTAAAACATTTAGTCGTGTTTTTATAGCGGATTATAATCGCACCAAAACATATTAGAGGTAAACAGCGCAAACTTTTCTGTAACCGTAGTGCTGTGCGCTATTTGTTCAAGGTGACATGCTGACTGACTCTCTGACAGACTGACTGACAGGTGCGTGAGTCCAGCAAACACCGCGTAGCTTTCAGTTAAGATGAACACAGTTTCCATAAGTATACTTTATTGATAAAGGTCAATGGCTTTGCATATAATGACTTTATCTTGCTGGAGTTTATAGCTGTTTCATTTTACTTCAGGACGCGTTAATGTCGGAAAACGCACAAAAACACACTAAATCGCGCTTCAGCAGCGCTTACAGGAGAGCGCACGAGAAGATCTGCACTTGAACGTGTAAATTTGAGTGCGTGCAAGAAGTTCTGTGCTTGAACAGAGGAAATCGGCGCGCAAGTAAAGAGATTCGCATGCTCGTATTACATGAATGCTATCTCGACTTGTTATACTGCGTGTAATATTTGTCTTTGGCAGATCTGTGTAAAAAAAAAGTCCTGCCGCCACTGCTGGAAAAAATCCTAGAGGAAACACTGGTATATACTGTATATACTGTATGTACACACAGTGGGGGAAAAAAATAAGTATTTAACACGGCATTGGCATGGAATTGAACCAGATTTTGGACAAAAAACCCAATACAAAGTAAAATAAAATGTATATAAATATATATAAAAATATAACAAAACAAATCTGAAAAAAATGTTATGTGGGAATGACACAAGGCTAATGTACTAAACTGAAATGTAATTATTAGACCTATAAAAAGGCTTTTTTTGGTGATGGCAGCTTAAATACGCCTCTCATATGGAAAATGAAGTCACATGAATTGCTCAGGTGTGTTTTACACAGACTTCAACAGAGTGTAAAAATCTTGTTGTTCTCTGGGTCTCGTCTATCAAATCTGATCTTTATTTAGTATTTTCTATTGGATTCAAGTCAGCTGATTGGCTGGGCCATTCTACAGCTTGATTTTCTTTCTCTGAAATTATTTGAGAGTTTCCTTGGCTGTGTTTTGGATAATTGTCTTGCTGAAGTGTCTACTTTGGTTTCATCTTCATAATGGTAAAGTAGATGTTGGACTGAAGCAGCTAATATAAATTCACAATGATGAAGGGCAGAGGGTTGCTGAACAACTACTGAGAGATTTCAGCTGCTGTCTGGGCTTTCACTGCCTTTTTACACCTCCCTTTCTTCATGTGTTCATTACTGTTTTCCTGTGTAATTTCATTTTATTTAACATAACCTAATTTGCAAACTAATTAATATTGTTTTCGTTGCATATATGGATTTCTTTGGTTGTTTTTAACATCTGGTGAAAATTCAACAATCAACAGCTCCTTTAGAAATATGTTTTTTGAGAAAAATGGTGACATGTTCAATACTTATTTCCCCAAATATTAGCTAACTGTATAACTGTTAATTAATTAATACACATTAATATAGTAATTACACACACAATTGAAATGTTGTTACTAGCATTATCTTTTTAATTTCACAACATTTATTTACTTATTAACAGTTACAAGAAATTTATGTCCAAAAATCACAAGACTGTACTCATTAGATTCAGAATTTCAGAACAGTATACAGAGTTCAATTATATAAAATGTTCCCATGTTGGCAATTTTGCATTTTGCATAATCTATTGCTATATTTTACAAACCAAAGTATTTGTGGTCAAAATATATTGACATGTTAAAAAATATTGTAATAGCTTTTGATTAATTTTGTCTGTTGTCATGTGATTCCTTGGACCATGCAGAGAACATTCGTACCATGGTGTCCAGAAGTAATTTCCAGAACTTTTTGATCAGTTTTGAAAACCTATTTCCAAACTCTACCTAGTCCATTGGCTCTTTTTCCACCAAATTTGATTCTGATCATCTCCACAGCATTCTTGTAAAAAGATCTGGAATTGATCAGATTGGTAGACAAAGCAATTTGGTAACAGAACCACCAAAAGTGTTAAATCGCATTGTTAAGGTTATGAATTCGAAAATTTTGACAGTTATAAAAAAATTAAAACCAGGTTCATTTTTTTTCCTTTTTTTGTATCTGAAAAATACAACATAGCTAACATGAGCCAACATAGGCTAATTCTGAAAACGTAGCACTATATACGTTCGTGCAAATTATGTAGCCAGAGCTACATATGGCTGCATTTCATCTTTAAAACGAATGCTACGGGGCAGTATGACGCCGTTCCTTTTCTCGCTAACCAGCTGACCGCTTACCTGCATGTGAATGGCTTTTCTGCTGTTACCAGTTTGTCCAGTTAGCTCGACATGTAAGTCGGCGGACATGAGATGCAGAGCGGAGTTGAGTGCGACAACGGTGTTCGAGTGCAGTGAAGAACAGTTCCAGAAAGCAGGTAATGAATGCTATAACCACTGACTTCCATAGTATTTTCTTTTCCTACTATGGAACTCAATGGTCATTTGACCATGATGGGGTGGTTCGAATCTAGGTAAAACAAAAACAGAAGCTAAAAAATCAAATAAACAAGTAAATAACAGGGTGAGAATATGGTAAAATCTGAAAACGTGGTAAAAGTCAGGCAAGGGCTTTTCTTTTTCTGGATTGCTTTTTAAAACTGTCGGTTGGGTTTAGGGAAGGGGGTGGGAGGGTCAATCAGTGCTTTTGAAAACACTATTGGTTGGGTTTAGGGAAAGGGGAGGGTGGGGTGATTGGTCAGTTGGTCAGTCAGTGAGTGAGTTAGTCAACAGCGGCCTCTGATGGATTTATGTGAAAACAGCAGGCGTGAATGGCACTCGCGAGAAAAGTTTAAGATCTCAAAATGCGTACACAACGGCCTCTGGTGGATTCGCGAAAACAAATACTGCAAAAACAAACAAATAAACAAACAAACAAAAAAAAACGTAGCTCCTTTGCTTTCTCCAGAAATGAGCCTGGGTTGGAAAAAGCGCTCTGAGGGGTGTTTCGACAATTCAGAGCCACCGTCACTTGAGCTACAGATGACTTTATGACAAACACAGTGCATAAAATAAAGACAGAATTTGGTGGACAGTTGAAAACCTCTATATGCTGGAAGCAGTGACTGGCGCACCTCTGTCCTGCAGCTATTTGGGGTGTGCATGTGTGTGTCCATACATTTGACATTCTGCCCATAGACATTTTAATAGAAAGCGTGGTCTGTTGCTCCAACACATCAATGCGGCTGCCATCTATTATAATGTCTATAGGTACCGCCAGTCTCTGTTCAGGATTTGTTTACGTATTTGAATATGTGAAGTATCACAAGCAATGTATCAAAATTCCACTGATTTCCTGAAATAGACTTTGCATTTCGGGATAATCCAACGCAGCTCTTTGATAATGAGCTGAACTCTCATTCCTCTCTATGCAGTATTGGATGAACACAATATGCAGCCTATTCCTCTTTCTTTTTCTACTTTGGAGAAGAGAGGAGAACAAGGCATCGCTGCTTGAATTGACTCTGGAATGTTGTACGTTTTTTCATAAAGAATTAATTCATATGCATTGGACTCGGTTTGTTTACGTGACAAATTTTTCACATATGAATACGAAAAAAAAAAAAAAACGCATATAAGAATTTAGAACTTCAGTGTGCAAAGACCTTTAGTGTAATATTGCTAATTACATATTACTAGGGAATGGGTTCACTTTGACTAATAGTTCTTGAGTTGATTGATTGCTGTTGGTCTGATGCTCCATGTTTAGCTCCTCATTGGCTGTGTTTGGTCCCTTGATTGCTTCTTGCAGCTATAATTTTGTACTATTTATTATTTCCACATCCTTTTTTTGTTGCTTTCTTTTCTTCATAGAAAATATTCCATATCCTCCATAATTTTCATGATGTGTATTAACAATTGCGTTTTTCGACTGATGTATTTCCTCCTGCTTAGCTGACATGTTCATACATCCCATCATTTTAATTATTATCATAATTTATGGGAACACCATTTTTTGGGGGTTGTTATATTCCTGTCAAAACCGGTCGTTAAACGCGTTAAGATATGATCATGTCCTGTCAGGGACAACTTCAAATCAGACACTTCGTTTGAATAGGATATTTCTTGATGGCCTAAATTTTAATGAACGGCACCCCTCTCATGTTTGGGGTTTGATATGAAATGGTGCATTGGCGTCCTTGATCTCCTGCAGTCATCCTCGAGGTGTTCTCTAATATGGCTGAGAGTGACATGCCTCGACAGTTAGCATTTGCACATCAATAAGGCAATGCAGAGCTTTGACCCAATTACAGGGATGGAGATCAGTGAGTCTGGAGCTCCGGTGGGCTCAGCTTGGCAGGGTCACGGGGAGCCGGGTCACTCCATCGGCTCTCAGTCTCAGGGTCAGCCGGTGGTCAGGAGATGAGAGAAAGCACTGCCTTTAGCCTTTGAGTGCTGTCATCTTTTCCTCTTATCTTCCTCTCTTCATCTGCCTCTTCTCACAGACACATGTGCACGTCTCATCTGCTGCTGAATATTGGGCCTCTTGCCTTTTTATACACACACACTAGGGGTGTTTCCTCGGAAAAGGTAAAGGAGGCAGTGCTATTTTCAAAAATATATACATTATAATTTGGGCTGGGCCGATAAATGATCTTAAATATAATCTCAATAAAATTTGTCTAAAACAATGATAAGTTTTGGACTTTTTTACTCTATGTTGATCTAAGAGCAAATCGCACAGCAGAAATGTGCAACAATGGGAATCTAGAAGTGTGTTGATATTAGAGATGCACCGAATTTTCAGCCACTGAAAATTTATCGGCCGAAAATATGTTATGCCATTTAATGGACCCTCTAATTTTCATTGTTAGGGTATTTTTTTTAAATCTGAAAGCATTAACAACTTATATCAAAATATATATCGTTATCGTTCAATATGGAAAAAAAATGATCAAGACTGTATTTTTCCTTGGCTATGTTTTGGATCATTGTCTTGCTGAAATGTCAACCCTGGTTTCACTTTCATCATCCTGGTTATGTAGATGTTGGACTGAAGCAGCTAGTATTAATTTACAATGATGAAGGGCAGAGGATTGCTGAAGAACTACTGAGAGATTTCAGCTGCTGTCTGGGCTTTCACTGCCTTTCTACACCCCCCTTTCTTCATGTGTTCAATACTTTTTTTCCTGTGTCATTTCATTGTATTACACATAACTTCATTTGTAAACGAATTAGATTTGAATTTTTATAAACGTTAATATAGTAAATACACACACAATTGTAATGCCGTTACTAGCATTATCTATTTAATTTGAACAACATTTATTTACTTATTAACAGTTATAAGAAATTTATGTCCAAAAATCACAAGACTGTACTCTTTAGATTCAGAATTTCAGAACAGTATACAGAGTTCAATTATATAAAATGTTCCCATGTTGGCATTTTTGAATTTTGCATATATTTAGTAATCTATTGCTATATTTTACAAACACATTGGTGATTCATTACAAAACTTGGTGTTTTTGTCACTATTTCCTGAAGATATCCCAAAGTATTTGTGGTCAAAATATATTGACATATTGAAAAAATGTAATGGCTTTTGATGAATTTTGTCTGTTGTTATATGATTCCTTGGATCATGCAGAGAGCATTTGTACCATGGTGCCATAATTCCCAGAACTTCATGACATTTTGAAAACCCATTTCAAAACTCTACCTATTCCATTGGTCCTTTTCATCGAAAATATGTTATGCCATTTAATGGAGCCTCTAATTTTTATTGTTGGGGTATTCTTTTAAATCTGAAAGCTTTAACAACTTATATTGAAATATATATCGTCATCGTTCAATATGGAAAATAATTATCGCGATTGCATTTTAGCCATATCGCCCAGCCCAAATTGTAATATTCTCTCTCTCTCTTTGTTTTGTTTGCTGCCATTGCAAAGTTTAGTGTTTTAACTGACTTCAACTTCTATAAGTCAGTAAATTATCTTGATTTGTTTGAATTGAAATAGTGTAACAAAGGAGCATTGTGCTCTATTTTTGAGGAGAATTGTTCTTTACACATTTCTTGTAATATTAACTTGTAATTTTGTGGTTTATATATCGTATATTTGTTTTTGGTATTTTTATAATAAAGAGCTTTTGAAACTCTCTCTCAAAAACAAGCAAACAAACAAACAAACAAACAAAAAAGCTAATGTTGCACTTGATTTGTTTATAGAAATTGTTTATAACCATAATGTATAACAATAAATCTACATAAATAACAGAATTTAAAGGATTGTTACTTGTGGCTCCATGCTAGAACAGCATTTTACAATATAGACAAAGCAATTCGACAATACCCTTTATTGTTTGGTAAACACACTGCAACTAAATATTCTGAAGGTTATGGCAGTCACATACATAACTAATTTCTCACAGCATATAACTATGCTGCGCCCCAATTTGCATACTTATACTACGTCCTAAAAGTATGTACTTTTTTGTGAAGGAAAAGTATATACTTTAGAGTGTGTAACAGAAGAGTATGCAAGCTTTGGGACATACTACTTCCTTATTAACAGATTGTTATGTTGCTTAGTTACATCCCCTGTCAATCATCTCGACACATCAACCACATTTCTTTCATACGGTATTACCTCCTTTATTGGAGAAGCAGGATAATCTGCCATTAGCATGCAGAAAAATCTCATCAGGTGTTTGGATAATTATGCATTCAGAAGTTGTTCAATAATATCTGGATATAAGTTCACATTGTTGTTGCAAATGAAATATAACATGGAAAATGCGATTGAAATATTTTCCAGTTGGCTAGATATTAATTAATAGTCATTCAAACAACTTTACTGTAGCCTCTATACTTGACGTTTGGTCTCATGCGTCTGCCATGTTTGTAGTTTATTAACAATTTTTCCCCGAGTTTTAGAGGTAGTTATAATCAAATTCACGTCCAACAAGCAAAATATTGTGGGTGATATTAGCGGTTAGAGAATGGACACTTCTACACTTCGAATTTTTACTGGAAACAGTAAACCATTCGGGAATATTTGGCATACTCTTTTCAACATACTACGGTCTGGGACACATTAATTCTATTTTCAAATATTTAGGACAGATAGTATGTGAATTGGGATGCAGCAAATGTCTCTCACAGACATCACTAGTCTCTCACAGCACATAGTCTATAACTAGTTTCTCCATACTGTTCCATTACCTTGATCAGTTCTTCTTAAGTCTCTTATTCTAACCCAGGCTCATTCTGTTTCTCATTCATTCTTCCCTAAACCCATCCAAAGTAAAGCAATCAAGAAAAAGAACATTCCCCTGATTTTTACCATGTTTTCAGATTTTACCACAATTTTACCGTTATTTACTTGTTTATATTATTTTTTTACTTTTGTTCTTGTCTTGCCTGTTTTCTAGAACCAGTCTTCACCGGACTCGAACCCCGTCATTGCGGTCAAGTTTGCTTTGCATCTCATGTGTGCTGACGTATGTGTCGAGCCACTGGACAAACTGGCAACAGCAGAAAAGTCGTCCACGTGGAGGTAAGCTGTCAGCGAGAAAAGGAACGGCCTTTTACAAACCTCATACCACCTTGTAGCCTTCATTTTAAAGATGAAATGCAGCTCTGGCTACATAATTCCTGATCTCTAGAAATGTATATAGGGCTACATTTTCAGAATGAGCCTATATTGTCTTAATCAGTTCACTGACTATAGTTTTTACCAATTTTTTTTTTTTTAATAGATCTAGACTCTGGGCTGCTCCTCAGCAAAGGTCCGTCTAGTTAAGTAAAGATTAATCTAGGACACAGGTTTCAAATCCAGTTCCTGGAGAGCCGCAGCTCTGCACAGTTTAGTTCCAACCCTGCTTTAACATACTCACCTGTAGGTTTCAAACAAAACTGAAGAACTCAATTAGTTTGATCAGGTGTGTTTAATTAGGGTTGGAACTAAACTGTGCAGAGCTGTGACCCTCCAAGAACAGGATTTGACACCTGTGATGTAAGAAAATGTGTGCTTTATCTGTAATTTGGGCCATTTTTCAAAAGTTGGTAAATAAAAATAAATAAAGCTGGTAAAAAAAAAAAAAAAAAAAAAAATATATATATATATATATATATATATATATATTTTTTTTTTTTTTTACCAGCTTTATTTATATATATATGTATATATATATATATATATATATATGTATATATCTATATATATATATATATATATATATATATATATAAAAATGTGTGGCTAGGTGCAAGGGTATATTGTCCAGTATTCCACTTTGTGAAATTTGGTCACCCTGATGCACATGCAGTTTTCTGCAACATTTTGTTTATTTAAGACTCATACTGCATACTGTCGAAAAATGGCTATACTGACATAATTTTGTGTTTTTTTGTCTATTTATGCACAATAAGACTCAAAAGAATTGCAATTAATGATTCATTCATTCATTCATTGATTCATTTTCTTTTCGGCTTAGTCCCTTTATTAATTCGGGGTCGCCACAGCGGAATGAACCGCCAACTTATCCAGCACGTTTTTACGCAGCGGATGCCCTTCCAGCTGCAACCCATCTCTAGGAAAGCAATTAATGATTGTTGAACTCAATTTAGATCATATAATCTAGAGTCTAGACCAGGGGTGCCCAAACTCTGTCCTGGAGGGCCAGTGTCCTGCAAAATTTAATTCCAACCCCAACCAAACACACTTGGGCTAGCTAATCAAGCTCTTAAGCTGTGGTCACGCTGCACTTTTCTCCTCATAGACTTCTATTCATACACACGTGAATGCGTCAGACTGGAAAAGCGTACGACAAGTTTCGCAGTTCGCTGCATTGGAAAGTTTAAGCTTGGTGAACTCTGACCTGCGAAATCGCATCACGTGACTGCAAGAGACCAATTGAAGATCAAAACATGACCTCCCTGTACAGAAATGTAAAATATGGATCAATCGCTCGCTTTTTAAAATGTCTAATCATCTTGTTTAATCCCGCCCCTTTTTACATGGCCGTACAACAGAATTTTGCATGATCACACTCTAATGTGACGGCAGCTTACTATAGGCTTTCTAGAAACATTCTTGCAGGTGTGTTGAGGCAAGTTGGAGCTAAACTCAGGACAATGGCCTTCTAGGAGTGACTTTGGGCTCCCCTGGTCTAGACAATATTATATATCTTATAAATCATAATGTAACTGTAGCCAAAATATGCATGGAAAATGCATAGACCCATGTCTATAAACTATATATCAAACCAAACTGTAAGAAGAATCAAAAAGTTCATAAGACTCTTAAGAGACTCATGAAAGACTTTGCCTTGTCATTCATGAGTCTTGCATGCCACTGACACACACACATGCACACAAACACACATTGCTCTCATCACGCTGTAAAGTGACCTGTCAGTCAGCCCATTCCCACAATCCTTCACCTCGGCGAGGAGTGGAGGAAGACTTCTCTCGGCTCCATGCCTTGTTAGATCTATCATCCCTTTAATTAATAGTGTTTTTACGGCAGCGTCTGAACTGTGTCATTTCCATTATTGGAAAACCCAACGCGATTAATGAATAATTTTCATTTTTGATCCATTATATCATGCCAGTTGATCTCTTTTCCGCGCGGCTGAATGATAGCGTCGTTTTCTGCCCCTCGATCAAATTTAATTTGGCCCTCTATTATATTACAGTGTTGCGACTGAAGTGTCAATTTTTGTCAGGCAATTAGAAGCTATAACCTGTGAAGCTAAGTTTGATAGGCATTGTAATTGGATTGTTTCAGCAATAGCTTGCAACGCTTATAGCTCTTTTTTTCCTCTTGTTTCCACCCGTTTTCACTCCTTCCTGGCTTCTGATACCAGCACTTTCTATATGTGTAACTTCAGAGCAAATAAAAGATGGTGGTCTGAAAGGGGAAGCTAAGAGTGCTAGTCTGGCAGAAACTCCCCCTCTTTGCCGCTTTGCCAATTTGCATGGATTTGCGATACGTCTTTTTCTGCTTTTGTGGTAGAGGTTTGTCTATTCATCTTGACCCTGTGAGAAAAGCATAGTGCTACATTTAAAGCTCTTGCTGGCAGAATTGTGGCCTTTGTTGGTCCTGATACGGATATAGAAAGAAAAAAGTAGCTACACTGAGGTTAAAGTAAGAATCCAGTTATATAATCTTGAATATATTTTGCTGCTGCTTCAAATAAATGAATATGAATCTTGATTATGGTACACACACATGTACATGTATATCAAGTGAAGTTTAATATTAAACTAATTTCGAGAGGAGCGCATGCTCATTATTGACCCAGCTGGCCCACATTAGCCAATCACGATACTCCAAGTCACTTTATATATATCCTTATTTCCTCTCTGTAACTATCTTCGTCTGGAAGAAACCCCCCTCCTCCCTTTCTTCCACCTTTATTCAGAATGGGCGGCACGGTGGCCCAGTGACTAGCACTGTTGCCTCACAGCAAGAATACCAATGGAGCCGGGTCCTCGCTGGGCCATCGAGTATTTCTGTGCAGAGTTTGCATGTTGTCCCCGTGTCCGTGTGGGTTTCACCCCGGGTTCCCCGCTTTCCTCCCACCATCCAAATATGCTCTATATTATAGACAAAATATGCCTAAATCTTTTTTTTCTAAATGTCTTACTCTCAGGAAGTTCACCTTAGCCTCAGCATCGAGGGAGTTTTGAGATCGACCTAAGCTCAATCTCCCCTCACCCTGCGAAAGGGAGGGAGCCCTGGGTTCGAGGATCCCTTGAGCTCAGGGCTCTCTCCTGGGACAGCATGCCAGCAAGCTATGTATAAATCATGAGCTAAGTGTAATTCTCGCCCTATCATACACCCGTGCAATAAGATGCAAAACGTGTTTGGCGCGATTTGTTGCTATTTTCAGACCAGTGCAATTTCACGTTTAATTTTCACATTTTGTGCTACGTTATTTAAAAAGCAAATCCATTTGTGCCAATGCCTCCATGCCTTCTTTATGTCAGGGGCTTTTTTTCACTTTATTCATGACAATTTGCATTTGTATAATGTTATTATTATTATCAGTATTATTTATTATATGCATATTTATATTTGTTTTAATAAAAACAAGTTTAGATTTGTCCACATGTCGGGTTTTGGGGATGTTTGCATCACTATATGGGGCATAAGAATAGGACGTGTGTTTGGATATAACTCAGTTTTTTGAGCACACTTTGTTATTATTGTTCATTTATTCGTTTGCTGGAAATTAGAACTGAATTTAGAAATAGTTTTGAAACAAATCTTTGCGCTTATTAAACTAAATTAATTATGTAGGCAAATAGATGTCTTCAGTGGTGTGAGTTTTGACTGTTTCTTTATCCATGAATGTAAAGGAGTAAAGAGTAAAAGTAAAGTAAAGAGAAAGTAAAGAGGCCGAATGGAGGAAGCTCGTTCTTTATCCTCACGCTGCAGTTGGCCTGTTTAACTGTTTTCTCGCTACTGAAGCATTCAGTTTTTACACTTACAAAGTCCACCATTTAAATAGCAAAAGCACCATAGCGTGATACAACTGACTCTTAAAGGTAATGGGAGATGAGACTCAAAACACACCTATAACTTATTGAGAGAATAAGCACAACCCTGTTAGACCATGTGCCGCAGCGCAAAGCATATTTTTCTGTCCTTAAAATAGCAAAAGTGTATTTGGACACGCCCTTAATGCTTTTGCGGCATGCGCTTGAGACTTTGCGCCTAGATCGTTCAAATAGAGCCCCTTACTTTCATTGTTTTGAAATGTGTTTATTTACAGCACTACATTGGAATGAAAGCTATTTGGAATTGACTGATTTATTTATTTTTTGATTGACTGATGTATCCAGCCCTACGCTATTTAGAACAAACTTATTTTCCAGTTTCACAAAGAAGCGAGATCTATATGGACATCCTGATTTGCTAGAATGAATCAGACATTCGATTTTGTTATATGTTTATGCTTTAAAAATAGATGGGTTATTTTATTAAGTGTTCAGTTTTTACATTTACAAAGTCCACCATTTAAATAGCAAACCTATAAAATATCTCTCATCACTGATTTTTCTCGGTTTGTTTTTTTGCACAAGCATATTTTAAAATGGCTAAATGTCTGACAAGTGTTTCATGATGAATGATGACCAAAGCAGCATGCTTTTCTGAGTTTATTTGCATTCATAATGTTGCATGTTATTATTTCTCACAGTATCGAATTCTATATATTTTTTCACACAGCTTTTAAATTTTTGTAACATTCTGAAATGGTAATTTTTTTTTTTGTAAGATCCATTTTTAAATGTATTCCTGAGCAGTGATGTTTAATTAAAAACATTCGAGTTTATTTCCCTTTTGTTTTTCCATACCATTTTTATTCTTTTTTTTTTTTTTTTTTTTGAATTTGCAGTTTAGCTTCAAATACTTTAGAAAACATTTATGTTATGTATTGGTATGTAATGTAGCGATTTTTTTTGCTCAATGTTATTAGCTCTATTTTATCAGCTGAGTGCAAATTATCCACTGAGAAAGCACTGTATCATACGCAGCCTGATCTCACAAGAAAATGTACAGCACGGAAAATAAGTATTGAACTCTTTATGTTTGATAGTTTCCTTGGCTGTGTTTTGGATGATTGTCTTGCTAAAATGTCCACCCTGGTTTCATCTTCATCATTCTGATAATGTAGATGTTGGACTGAAGGAGCTAATATTAATTTAATTTGACGAAGGGGCAGAGGATTGTTGAAGAACTACTGAGAGATTTCAGCTGCTGTCTGGGCTTTCACTGCCGTTCTACACCTCCCTTTCTTCATGTGTTCATTTCATTTTATTGCACATAACTTAATTTGCAAACTAATTAGATTTGTTTTCTTTGCATTTATGGATCTCTTCAACATCTGGTGAAAATTTCAAGTCAACAGCACCTTTAGAAATATGTTTTCTGAGAAAAATGGTGACACTTTCAATACTTATTTTCCCCACTGTAACTATTTTACTTATTCTCAGAAAAGTGGTTAATTTGTATAAATACATTTTCACAAAAACATACAATATTTAAAAGCAGTCATGTCCCCAAACCCCACTCCTAAACCCAACAGTCATTGGAGGATGGGTAAATCATACTACAATGTACAATTGAGATAGTACAAGTTCATAAGAAGCCACTAAATTAAGCCACTCATTCTGCCGCAATATTGTGTTGATCATACCACGTATTAGACTGCATTTCAATTATAGGGAAAAAGACACTGATCTGAGATGAAACTGTTTCAAAATCTTACCTGTTTGTTAATATATAATCCATTATATGCAGTTGGCAAGAACATAAACAGCTAAAAATGAGAGCAGATGACTTAGTATGAAACAAAAGAATGAGTCTGCAATACACAGTAGTGCAATACAGTGCAGACCTTAATCACTTGTTACTGTTATCAGCTTTTTTGGAGGATAAAAATCCCCTAGATGGCACGATTGACCAATCACATTCAAGTATTCCAGAGAGTCCTGATATAATTACGTTTTTCTCTCTGCAAACAATTACATCACATCTACAACATACACCAGTGTATGTTTATAATGCTATGCTATGGTCGCACATGTCAGATGTGTATCATTAGTGAATTAAAGAGCTAAGCTGAGGTGTAGAGTCATGTTAGATGAGCTCCAGTGTCTGCGATGAGAGCTGTTAAAAAGCTTCGCCTGTGTCGAGTGTTCTGCCCTTTATGGCAAAAAAGCAAGGCCTTTTTCAGTCAGAAAGTAAATTAGGCTTCTCATAACGGCCTATTTTTTGTCGCCTTTTCTTTCTCAGCATGACAAGAACTGTGACACGGAGTGTATTGGCCAAATTAATGAGCACTTCCTAGTAGGGTTTCAGGAACACATTAAAACACTCCTGAAATGAGCCCTGTTCAGATTTTTAGCCACAATTCCGTGTCACATGCTTCCAAAAAGAGACTCAAGACTCTGTCAGGTGTGTTTTTTGTGGACATGGCTGTAACGGAGATGCTTTTTTAGTTGAAGCATCCAAATCGGAAAGACAAATGCTTTATAATTTGCCCTTTCAGCTGGAAATGCAGGTGTCTTTGTTAGAAATGCACGGCGGTCAGAAAAGCTGCTCCTACATGTAATTACCAAAAGATTTTTGGCATACACACCAAATGATTTTTCCCCCAGGAGTCCCAGTAAACACTTTCCCCTTTCTTCACAGTAGGAGGAAGTAAAATTATACATTCGGTCGAATGAATCTGGAGATGTGTTTTGTTTTCATAAAACTCTTAAGTTTTGTCTAAGTGATGTCACTTTGCATAGTTCATTCCTGTCCACTTTGTTACTGTTAGTTAATCCGTAGCGCTTCCCAAGCAATTCTGCAGGCTTTACTGTAGTTTGGTATATCTCTATAGACGGCCTTTATTATTCACACTTTGCCTCATTCCTAAATAATTGGATGCTCAATATTGATTACATTTAAAATAGCATTAGCTCAAATTCATTAGCTCTGTTTTATCAGCTAAATGCAAGGTTTGTGCAAAGAAAACAGTAGTTAGCGGTACTGTCATATCACTTAGTACACAGCATTTCTACTCATAAACAGTGGTGGAAAGAGTACTGAAAAATCATATTTAAATAAAAGTACCATTACTTGCCTAAAAATGTAGTGCAAGTAGAGTAAACGTATCTGTTGTAAACATTACTCAAAGAATGAGTAAAAAGTAGCCCTTTCAAACGTACTCCAGAGTAGTATTACCCTGTAAAAAGCTGATGCGTTTACATGTAATTTGTGGATGTGTGCAAACATAATATTCTGTAGTGTTCTTAGTTATTGTCCAGCAGGCACACAACGTCATAAGACACTTATATTATGTTAGATTTAGGTTGTGATGTCAGGTGACAAAAATTCAATGTCTAGCCAGCATCTAAGGACAACAATATTTTGATGTCCAATAATGACATCAAATGACGTTGATATTTGGTTGATTTTAGCTTGAAAGTGACCAAAATCCAATGTTGAGTCAACATCTTAAACCAACGTCATATTGACGTCAAATACTGACATTTATTCGTCAGGTATGGCAACTATAATCAAACATCTGATAAATGTCATAGTGGTAACATCCACACAACCTCAAGCTGTAACATCATAAGATGTTGATATTTGGTTGATTTTAGGTTGAACTTTTTCTAATCTCCATAGACAAGAAAAAATAAAGTAGCGACTGCAGGTTGAAGGAAAATAGTGGAGTGCGAGTACCAATACTGCACTAAAAATGTACTTGAGGGAAAGTAAAAGTAAACATTTTTAAAATTACTATTAATTACTATTAAAATGACAATTCCTGAGAAAAACTACTCAATTACTGTAGTTTGAGAATTTGTAATTTGTTACTTTACACCACTGCTCATAAAAACTGAATATATATTTATGTATATTAGTACAATAGTACCTTACCTGTTTGTTATTATATCCATTGCATAACAATTAGCAAGATGATAAACACAGCAACAATATTACAGTAATGGAATGCTCTACATAATTAAACATTAAGCAACGTTTTTTTTTAATCTTTAACTTATTTTAGTAAGTTATTAAATTTAAATCTTTTTTTCAGTTATACACATTTTTTACTTAGTTTTAAGTTAGATTAATTGATGTACGTTGAAATCAAATAAATTAATTTGATTTAACTTAAAATTGGAGGCTTTTTTACATTGTAATTTTATTATTGCACAACATTTTTACCACATAAATTGATGTTGGTTTGAGATCAAACTTTTACAATCTTAACCCAGATCATGTGACATGGAGGACTAATATTATGAGTAATGAAATATGAGCTTTAAATCAAATAAATAAATTTAATTAGGAATTTATTGAATATGAGTAACAATTTTAGTGTTTTCCTGGATTTTTTAAGTGCAGCATGGGTAAGAGCAGAAAAGGCTTCCCAGCAGGCACCAGATGCCACAAAGTCACAATACTGGACTCCAAGGTCAGACTAACTTTTAATTTTGGTTTCACGTGAAAAACAGGTTGATGTCAGACTCCAACGTCAGTTTGAGGTCAGACTTCAATGTCAAGATGAATTTTAGTTAGTTCACGACACAATCAGACAAAGATTGATGGCTAATGATGTTAGCTTTTGACACTGTATGGACGTCACATTATGACATTAAAGTGATGTTGAATTTGAGTTAGTTAATTACATATTGCTTTGCATCATTTATTTCTGTTCTTGTTTATTTATTTATTAATTTCATAGGTAAAACACAACAGTAAGACCTTTTAACAATCATTTCATGCAGTAACAAACAATAAAGTTACAGGTACAAGTTGAAAATCTATTGGCATAATAAATTATTCATTAATTAAACATTATTTTATTGTATTAAGGGCTGCACGGTGGCGCAGTGGGTAGCACGTTCGCCTCACAGCAAGAAGGTCGATAGTTCGAGCCTCGGCTGGGTCAGTTGGCGTTTCTGTGTGGAGTTTGCTTGTTCTCCCCATGTTCGCGTGGGTTTCCTCCGGGGGCTCTGGTTTCCCCTGCAAGTCTTAAGACATGCGGTAAAGGTGAATTGGGTGGGCTAAATTGTCCGTAGTGTATGTGTGTGAATGAGTGTGTATGGATTTTTCCCAGTGATGGGTTGCAGCTGGAAGGGCATCCGCTGCGTAAAACATATACTGGATAAGTTGGTGGTTCATTGCGCTTTGGCGACCATAGATTAATAAAGGGACTAAGCCAAAAAGAAAATGAAATGAATGAATGAAATAATTGTATTAAGCTGAATGATAAAAGATGCTAATTAAAAATTTTATAGTAACAGCTTATAAAGGGCAGTTAATGTAAATGAAACACGCATACACACGTTTGGTTGTTTACGAGGACTCTCCATAGGTCCTTATTATATGGTCCTACCAATAAACCCAACCGTCACAGAGAAATTCTGGCAAACTTTGAATGTTAAAAGTTACCATTATGTACAATTTTTAGGTGTTTTCAATTGTAAGGACACTGGACATGTCCTCATAAACCATCTCAATGTTGGAATATACCTAGGTCAAATACATTTAAATGTATTTTAAAATAAAATACCAAATACCTCATGAATACCTTTACGAGTATCAAAATAAACTACAAAATACAGCAGCCACAAATGTATCAAAATAAAATACTGTATTTTGTATTTCAAAAATACTACAAAATACTTTTAAAAGGGAGCATAACATTTCTTCGCAAACCTTCAATCAATAGGTATATTTGATCAATCCCTCACCATTAAACTGACTTACTCTTTCATGTTAGCATAGATTTTGTACAAATTTCATACAGAAAGTCCTGTCTTGAAGATGATCACTTTAATCACATGTAAAAACATAAAAACTACTAAAATCTCCATTTTAGTCATTTCCATAAGTCATGTTTTTTGCAGTTGTACTCTTTAATGCATATTGAATATAAAACATGATATCTCTAAAAAATGGAGTTATCTGCTTTTGCAAAAAAAACTATTTTTTTTTCAGTTCTGCTTTAACTAGAAGAATCCCAGTTTGCCCCCTTTGTGAACACCAGTACACAGTCTTTAGGTGTTTTATTATTCTAAACTTCTTCTGCATTTCCACCTGCAGCACTGAGACTGAGAATGATTATGTGCTGAAGGCTCCTTATCCTGTTCTTAAGGACTAATAATTTATTCCATCTCATTTCTTAAGCAAAGATGCGGATGCCAAATTGTACACTATACTGCCATTATATATTACTGGCCTTGTGCAGTATGCTATTTTCAAATCTGAGGCTGCATTTTTATGATGTCATTATGTAGACTCTTACAAAGTATATTACAGTATTTTAAAACACCAAAATACAAGACACTAAAGTATTTTGTTACAAAATATTAAGCCACTTTCATAAACCCTATCAAATACAAATTACAAAATACTATTTTGTATTTGAAATACGCATTTGAAATACATGTATCATAAATACTGAACTTCCCTGCATGGCATTACACACATTTCTGTACATGCAAACCACACACATACACAAACACACAGACATAGATGAAACACTTATTTTGTGTAGTGAAAAGGTTATTTAGATTATGTGTATTTAACACTATTGATAATATGAAGAAATGTTTGAAAAAAATGTACTTTTGATGATCTGTGACTAAGAGTACAAAGAGTTTTGAAAATTGTACCAATTGCTTGTTAAAATTGCACCAAACAATCATAAAAAGCAACTAATCCATAGCTCTTTTTTCCTCAGCATCTCTGCAGGCTTTTCTGTAGTTGATACGTCTCTATATAGACAGTCATTATTATTCACGCTTTGCCTCATAGAGACATTTGCCTATCAGACGGGCCTGGATTAACATGTGGCTCTTCAGCACCTGAAGCGAGGTGGAGAAGGGGTGGAAGAGGCTCTGATTGTTTATGCTGGATCTCAGACCCCTCTTCCCTCCCTCTCCTGCTTTCAGAGCACTGGTCCCGTCGCTCCTGGCAACACCCCGGGTGACACGGGCACCGCCGGTGCCTCCTGAGACAGTCTGTGTCACCTCACAGTCAACATCACGCTTCTGTTTCATGTTCAACCTGCACAGATAATAAGACTCACGCATGTTCAAAGTGGAAAGAAAGAGAACCGAAATCAAAAAAAGGTTTTACTTAAAATATAATAAATAAATAAATACATAAATAAATAGAAATACAAGCAAATATATACAAAAATAAATACAAGTTACTGGAAATCATCTTTCTCTTTGTGTGCAATTGCTGCAGTTTAACCAAAAATATGGTAAGAAAGAAAAACACATTCATAAATTTATTAAATGGATTTAATTTTTTTTTACTATAAGTTCGGTTTTGGAAATAAATAAACTGTAGGATCAATTCGATCAGCATTTGTTTATTTATTCCTTATTAATTTCTGCAAAAAGCATTGCCTGTTTTAGATTAGATTAGATTAGATTAGATTAGATTCAACTTTATTGTCATTACACATGTACAAGTACAAGGAAACGAAATGCAGTTTAGGTCTAACCAGGAGTGCAATAGCAGCAAGTGCAGGATATAGGTATAAGTTATAAAGTGCAGTTATAGAAACACTATGGTGATATTTACAAATGGATGTACTATGAACATTATATACAGGTTGTGTTAGCTATGAACAGAGATTTACAATAGATGGATAGATGTACAGGTTGCTATTAATAATCAGAAGTGTGCAGATATATAAACATAATTACAAGTGTATATGTACAGTGGGTGTGTACATAATTACAAATGTACATGGGTATGTACAGTTCAAATAAATGAATCAGTGCAATGAATATGTGCAATTTTTAAATGTGCAAATGTTAAATAGTGCAGTGATTATGAGGAGTCTGAGTTATGAGGAGAGTGGGGGTGTATCAGGGGGGCAAAGAGTCAGTGTGGGGCAGAGTTCAAGAGGGAGACAGCTCTGGGAAAAAAGCTGTTTCTTAGTCTGCTGGTTTTTGTCCGGGGGAGCCTGAAGCGCCTGCCAGAAGGCAGGAGAGAAAACAGTCTGTGAGCAGGGTGAGAGGAATCTTTAAGAATACTGCGTGCTCGGCGCAGACAGTGTTTCCTCTGGATGTCCTCTATGGTTGGCAGTGTGGTCCCTGTGATACGTTGGGCAGTTTTCACCACCCGCTGCAGTGCCTTACGCTCCGCAACAGAGCAGCTTCCATACCAGACTGTGACACAGTTCGTCAGGATGCTCTCTATTGTGCAGCGGTAGAAGTTCACCAAGACGGCTGATGACAGCTGGTTTTTCTTAAGTTGCCTTAAGAAAAATAGGCGCTGGTGAGCCTTCTTGACCAGGCTGGAGGTGTTGGTGGTCCAGGAAAAGTCCTTTGAGATGTGGGTCCCCAGGAACTTGAAGGATGAGACAGGCTCGACGGCCATCCCATTGATGTGGATGGGATCATGTGAGCCTGTTCGTCCCTTCCTGAAGTCCACAATGAGCTCCTTGGTCTTGTCTGTGTTAAGGAGCAGATTATTGTCGGTGCACCAAGTGGCCAGATGCTGTATCTCCTTCCTGTAGGCAGTCTCATCATTGTTGCTGATTAGACCAATCACTGTGGTGTCATCTGCAAATTTGATGATGGTGTTAGAACTGTTCACAGGCCTACAGTCGATGGTAAAAAGGGAGTAGAGGAAGGGGCTCAGCACACAGCCCTGTGGTACACCAGTGTTGAGTGTGACGGTGGAGGAGCAGATGTGGCCTGATCTTTTATATTGAACCAGAAATATGCATAGTTTACTGTACATGTGATGCTTTAATTGACAAAATGGTAAGATATGGTTCATGCAAGTGATGCTTCGGCAAAATAAAAAAGAATGAAGAACTGAATAATAAAACAATGAAGCATGAGGTCAAAGGTCATTATCAAGTGTGTTTAAATCCAAAATGTAGAAAAAAGTTTTTTTGTTTGTTTCTAGTGTAATTTCTTTAAAGACATTGCCAGTGTTTTGTTACAGACTTTAATTTAAAAACTAATGTGCAAAGGGGAATAAACAACAACAATATTTGTTGTTGGCAAAGTGATGCTTTAATTAGCAGAACATGGTGTGAATGTGTTTACAAAATGTAATTCAATTCAACAGACATCAGAGGTCATTATAAATGGTTTAAATACAATTGTAGAAAATCTTTTTTGGGGGATGCAGGTGGTGGTGGGAGGTATAGTTTTTTGAAATATATTGCCTATTTTATTCTATTACAACCATTAATATATAAAGGAAAAAAAATCATTTAATTTAATATGATTTAATTAGTGAACTGTGGTTAAAGCATGTGTTTAAAAACAAACTGTAATCATATTGCTTTCCCTGTATGTGTATGTATACAGTAATTTATCTTTAGTTTAGCTAGCAATATCCAAAATGTATGCAAATTATGCTTTAATCAGTAAATGTGGCAAATGTAGCAGTTGTGTTCACTATAGATATATATATATATATATATATATATATATATATATATATATATATATATATATATATATATATATATACATATACACAGTTGAAGTCAGAATTATTAGCCCCCCTGAATTTTTAGCCCCCTTGTTTATTTTTTCCCTGAATTTCTGTATAACGGAGAGAAGATTTTTTCAACACATTTCTAAACATGATAGTTTTAATAACTCATTTCTGATCATTGATTGATTTCATCTTTGCCATGATGACAGTAAATAATATTTTACTAGATGTTTTTCAAGACACTTCTATACAGCTTAAAGTGACATTTAAAGGCTAAACTAGGTTAACTAGGCAGGTTAAGGTAATTAGGCAAGTTCTGTAGACAGTCGAAAAAAAAATTTGCTTAAAGGGGCTAGTAATTTTGTCCTCAAAATGGTTCATAAAAAATTAAAAACTGATTTTTTTTCTACCCGAAATATAACAAATAGGACTTTCTCCAAAAGAAAAATATTGACAGACATACTGTGAAAATGTCCTTGCTCTGTTAAACATCATTTGGGAAATATTTAAAAAATAAACAAAAAATCAAAGGGGGGCTAATAATTCAAACTTCAACTGTATGTGTATGTGTGTGTGTGTGTGTGTGTGTGTGTGTGTATATATATATATATATATATATATATATATATATATATATATATATATATATATATATATATATATATATATATATATATATATATATATATATAAAGGATGGAAAGTTATTTTTCAAGTAGTCAAATATTAATATTATTAAGTAGGAAATAGTATTTTCTTGTACTTTCTTCACAGACATTGCTTTTGTTCTATTTTAAAACCAAGACTATGCCAAGAAAAGAGAAACATGCACTGATTTACTTTATGTCAGATTATGTAAGTGATGGTTTAATTGGGAAAATGTGAGAAGACAGCTGTTCACTAAATGAAAAATAAAATAATCAAGAGGTTGAAGGGTCGAGTGGTAAAGTTAAACACAAACAGTAGAAAATAATGTTTTTTTCTTGTGCAATTTCCTCAAAGACATTGTCAGTTTTATCCTATTATTATTATTATTATTTTATTTTTTTCATTTTAACCAAACGTATGCAGAGAAAAAGCTCTAATTTTCATAATGTAAACTTAAGAAAGCCATGCTTTAATTAGCAAAATGCGGTGAGACAGTAATAAAATAACAGAGCTTATAACTCAAGTGGTCAATTCAAGCACAAAGGAAATAATGTTTATATTGTATAGTTTCTTCAAAGACATTGCCTGTTTTATCCTATTGGAGAATATTTTCTTCTTATATTCACAAAGTATAACATGCAAACAAAACATGCATACATTAATCAATAAGCAGCTTTTTGTAAGTGCTGCTTTAATGAGCAAATTTATCGTGTTTGTGACACACACGCACACACACACACACACGCACGCACACACATACACACATACACGCACTGTATCTAGAAAATATCAGGAAGTGGTTGCATTTCTGTGTGCACCTTTTTTGTGCCAGTGGAGGGCAGAATTACATTTCTGAAATTCAATCCGGCAAAGTTGATTAAAATGCAATGAGAACAGCTCTCCTGCTAATGTTGTTGATATCGAGTATAGTTCCTCCACTTTTCCTAAAGGATACACAGCCGTAACAGGCAATAATTCCAGTCGCTCAGATTAAAATACACACCAAGGGCATGTTGATGAGACTGAAGACTGAAGCGCTCTTCACGCCGTACACACAGCTTTAAACAAAAAGGGAGATTTGTCTCTTTAAGCACACGTTAAACTGTACAAGTCAACGATAACTCACTTAATGCAACTTTGCATCTTAATTACAGGTGATAACAAGAGAATAGAGACCTCGGTGTCAACATTTCTGACCCCAGAGCAGATCTTTCATTGATTTCTTTCTATTTTTGCATTTATCATATACTGACAGATGAACTCCAGAGCCAGATCAGCTAGAATCAAAGTGAATTGAAGACTTGCAGAGCCGTAAATGTCTTTAATGAGTCTGTTTGAGTGGCTTTAAAGAGAGAGATGTGGATGTCTAAACTACTGCCACTTAACAGACACGTTGCTTTATGCCGCTCTGCATTTGCCACACTTGGATCAAGCATATTAGCTGACAGGGAAAAAAAAGGAAAGGTTTAAAATGAGAAATTGCAGCTTTGGGCTTCATTTATTTACAGCGAGACAAAGCGGTTTGTGTATATTGGTGACATCGCTGCAGCATTGCTTAAAGATTAAAGGTGATTATCAAGAGTGTCTAAATACAAATTGTTTAAATATGCATTTTTCCTTGTGTAATTGCTGCTGATTAGTTCTATTATGGTCTAGGCTGGTCACAATAACCAATATATCGACTTATTGTACAACACATGGACATGACCACAATAACTTTTGGTTATGCAATATATATCGCCCATGTTAGCAACAATTTAGCTGATTGCACATCTCTTTTAGAGGTGTCAGTGTCAGTATGGTAAATATTTAATTTAGTACTAATATACAGTATAATACTAATGTTTTATGCTAATGTTTTATACTATATAATATACATATGAAGTGTTCAGATGCAAAAAACTCTAAGTGCCATTTGAGATTTTCATCTAAAATTAGCTTTTTTCTCAGGCTTTTGTTTGTAACTTCAGTAATTTTACTGTTATGGCAAAGAATAGGTTATTTTCACTGCCTTAAAACTGAAATAACTGAACATAAATATAGGAGGCTGAGAAAAATGCAAGGAAAAGTTCAGATGTCACTTAGAGGTTTTTACATCTGAACCCTTCATTTTACTAGATGTTTTGCAGTAGTATTCCTCTTAAAGTGTAATTTAAATGCTTGACTAAGATATTAGGATGAATAGGCAAGTAATTGAATAACAGTGGTTTGTTCTATAGCCATTAAAAATAAATAAACAAATAAATAAATAAATAAATAAATGAATAAATAAACAAATAAATAAATAAAAATTTCCCACAGCTGGAAGGGCATCCACTACGTAAACCTGTGCTGGATAAGTTGGCGGTTCATTCCGCTGTGGCGACCCCAGATTAATAAAGGAACTAAACCTAAAAGAAAAGGAATGAATGAAATAAATAAAAATCTTAAGGATGCTAACAATATTTTCCTTAAAAAACAAAACTGATTTCTCCAGAAGAAAAAAAAATAGCTGAAGTAACAATTCACACAATTTACTATTCATTAAGTACCTGCCTGTTTTAATAATTATATATTTTTAGGGGTTTTCACCTTTAGTGACAGTGGAGTTGAGACAGGAATACATGGGGAGCAGAGAGAGGGGGGAAGGATCAGCAAAGGACCTCGAGCCGGGAATCAAACTCGGGTCGCCGTGAGCACCTCAGTGCTAGATGTGGTCTATTTTTAAAATATTAACTGTTTATTAGCAGTTATAAAGTATGATCTTATTTACATTCCTAATCCTACCCAATACAAAAACTGTATAACTATTAATAAGCAGCTAATTAGTAGTTTATTGAGCTAAAAGTCTTAGGTAATGGTTTGTTAATAGTGTGAATTGAACATTAAAACAAAGTGTGATTAAAAAAAATAAGGAAATGCTGTGAAAATGTCTTTGTTAAACATCATATACAGATTCTACAGGAGAGCTAATCATTTTGCCTTCAACTGTATAGTATAAAAAGGCCATTATGGAACGTGTTTCAATACTCTGAACTACTTACAAATATATATTGTATATAATTTAGGAACAAAGATATACTAATTTAAGGGTCTGTATAGGTACATTTAGTAAAACCTACCAACCCGGTGACAGCTTTTGTACCTATATATACAGTAATTATACTTAAATACCAAGTAAACTATAAATATATGCTATTTATGATTAATTTATAATGTCGTAAACATCATTATTGAGGTCATTTAAATAAAAAAACTGTAGGAAATGTATGTATATGTCTGTGTATTTTGATCATTTCTGCAAATATATCATATACTGACAGAAAAACAGATAAGTCTTGTGCCACTCTGCAGTTCAAACTTGAATCAAGCAAACTTTCTGAAGCAAAAAGGGAAGGTTCAAAAATTGAAATTCCAGCTTTGGCCTTCATTTATTTAAAACACCTCTTTGTGTGTATTGGTGACATCACTGAAGCATTGGCCCGGCCAGGTGTTTATTGGGCGCCTTGAA
Organism: Danio kyathit; assembly: GCA_903798195.1. Taxonomy (NCBI): domain Eukaryota; kingdom Metazoa; phylum Chordata; class Actinopteri; order Cypriniformes; family Danionidae; genus Danio; species Danio kyathit. Next base: position 23,407,173 of record LR812535.1, on the reverse strand, counting down.
AAACAAATTGGCGCTGCAGATCTGGTTGCATGATAATAAATAGAATATGCCAATCAAATTAGAGCTGTATGTCAGTCTGGACTGTTGGAGAGAAGCAGGTTCCAGTGCTGTAAACCGAGCGTATCAATAGCTCGTTTTAAAGGTCGCTGGCCTCATTTGTGGATATTTGGTACTGTATGAGTTTTGAATCTTAATGTGGACAGCATTTCTTTTTCTGGAAATTGTTTGGTAAATGTTGAATGGATGGACATTGGGGAAACATACTGTTTGCTTATGCAGATTTAGGTTCAGGCGATGGTACACTCAGAAAATTACTTTTGCTCCCTACTTGTTCATACTACATATTTGAAATCAGTTGAATCAACAAAATTCTTACTTTTTTTGGGACAGCTTAATTGTTTTATGTTCAATCCACTTAAAATTGTAAAAGGTTTAAGTTAACTTAATTTGTAAAAAACAAAATAGAGCAACATGAAGGAATTGTGTGGAACTCAGCATTTTTTACAGTGTACTTAAGGTCAGGTCAAACGAATGCTCAATCAGTCCAAAAATTAGCCAAATTACTAGGCACTTTTAGTGTTTTTTCATTTAAACTAAATTTGCAGCTTTATTTGTTTTTGTTTTTAAAAATGTGTCCATTTTATTTAGATTCTTATTTATATAAAACACGAGAATCAATGTAAAATAAATCTAAACAAATTTACAAATACACTTAATAACACTTTTTAAAGGTGTTCTTGTTACTCATGTTTCATGTAATTACTATAACAATTACAATTAATTATGCATTAATATATGTAACACTAAACCTAACCTAAACCCTGACCATATAAGTGCATGTAATTAATTACCATTACTCAGTAATTACATAAATCGTTTCACTATTACAAGGATACCTTAAGATAACGTGTAACCATAAGCTCTTATATTGACAATAAGCTCTTCAATCAATCAAAATGCTATAAATGTAAAAAAAACTCTTTTAATTGACCATTTGTGGTTGAAAGATTTGTTGTTGTTGTTGTTGTTGCTATTTTCTAATTTAACAATGTGCCTATACAGTATTATTTGTATTACTATTATTATATTTGACAACCCCCCCCTACACACACACACAAATAATAATAATAATAATAATAATAATAATAATACAATAAAATAAAACAAAATGACAGTACTTATATTTCATTTTTTTTGGGGTGTCAAATAAAATAAAAATAAAATAAAATAAAATAAATAAAAAAAAAACATGTATTGAGTTTGTCCTTTACAATCAGTATAAACCTATTTTTACTTACAATTTCTAATAAAACATAAATTACTTCCTATAAGTGGGAAGTGCCACATCACTGAATGTGGTTTAGATTTTGTGGAAAGAAAAAAAAACTGAACATCATTATTAAAGAACGAGCCATTAAAACAGCTATTTAATATGCTAAACTTCTGCTATTATACATCTTAAATGAATAAAAAAGTGAAATAGTAGCATATTGATGCTTGAGAAAATATTCAATTAGCCCCTCTATATTATATGTTCTCGCATACGATTGCGCTGAGGCTTGTTAAATTGAGATTAATTTAAAATTCACACTTACAGTGTGATCACAGATCAGAGTCTTGTTTTAATTTTCTTACTCTTGGTTACTTCACTGGAGACTCAACAGAGGAGCTCCTATTTCCACAGCATTTCTAAACAGACTGGATGAATGGAGGCAAGACTGCAGGTCTGTTTTAAAAATATTAATAGTAGTTCAAATAAAATAACTAAAAGTTATCACCATACTTGCCCATTTGATTGATTACATTAAGAATTGCAAGTTTTCATATGCAAATGAGGCATTATTTTGTTCAATCTGTGCTAATTTACATACATTTCTAGCACAAAATCTGAACTTTGGATGAAGTGAGATTCAAATATGTATATATTTTTTCTTTTTTCGATGTTCAAAAGTCTTTACAAAGGGCATTTTTGGAATTTTGTTTTACCACTCCATAATTCAAAGAATATTGTGAAATAAAGTAAGAAAAAAATAAAAAATAAAATAAATTATTAAATAAAAATAGAATAAAAATATTCAAAAAAATTTTTTAGATTAAAATGTTGTATATAATTAGGTAAATTATATATGAACAGATCTCTGTGTAAAACTAATAGATAAAATATCATCATATAAAATATAGATAAAATAATGAATATAGTGAAACAGTGAATAAATTAAAATAAAATAAATTAAAATTATAAAAAAAAAATATTCAACATTTCAGTGTAGAATAAAACGTATATGAGGCAAATCATATATGAACACATCTCTCTGTAAAACTCACTCAGAATAGAGAGAAAACTGTAAATAAATTAAATTATAAACAAATATTGAAAATTGATTTGTGGAATAAAATGTTGTGTGTAACGAGGCACATTATACAGTGCTCAGTATATATGAGTACACCCCATTTTGAAAATGAATATTTTTATCCATTTCTCATTGAATATGGGTAGTACATATTGGTGGATTTAAACAAAACAGATTTATTCATTCATTCATTCATTTTCTTGTCGGCTTTGTCCCTTGCGGGGTCGCCACAGCGGAATGAACCGCCAACTTATCCAGCACGATTTTACGCAGCGGATGCCCTTCCAGCCGCAACCCATCTCTGGGAACTTCCACACACACATTCACACTCATACACTATGGACAATTTAGCTTACCCAATTCACCTGTACTGCATGTCTTTGGACTGTGGGGGAAACCGGAGCACCCGGAGGAAACCCACGCAAACCCAGGGAGAACATGCAAACTCCACACAGAAACGCCAACTGACCCAGCCCAGCCGAGGTTCGAACCTGCGACCCAGCGACGTTCTTGCTGTGAGGCAACAGCACTACCTACTGCGCCACTGGGTTGCCCAAAACAGATTTATTAAACCGATGTATTTATTAAAATAATATTTTAGTCACAGAACATCTTTAGAAATAGAAAGATAATACAATAAAAAAATTACATTTCAAAAAATGTGTATATATTTTTAGTTTCTCTTAATTTTTGCTATTTTTGAAAATTTTATTTAATATTTTTCTCTAAAATAATTTTGGGCTACTAATTTTTGAACCATTATTGTAAGTTATTTTGTTAGATAAGCTCCAGATTTGGCTTTAGTACTGACTAAATTATGTATATGCACACATATAATATTGTAAATCATCCTATAGAAAATATTTATTTAAATGAGAGATTTGTGGGGGGTGTACTCATATATGCTGAGCACCACTGTATATGAATACATCCCTCTGTAAAAACTCATTCAGAATACAGATAAAGCTGTGAATAAAATAAAATATGAAAAAAAATCTTTGTAGAATAAAATGTTGTATATAATATATGTATTATGTGTCCGTACATTATATATGGACACATCCCTCTGTAAAACTAATTCTAAATATAGATATGACAAAAACTGTAGTTTGGTGTATTTAAGTGCTCCTGTAGTGGAAATTTATGACAGCGCAGAAGAAAAAAAAAAACTCATTTAGTAGGGGTGTGACGACACGCTTACTCAACAAGATGAGGTGAGACACAAGATTGGGCTTACAAGAACAAGATGAGATTTTTTACAAAAATTTGTAATAAATATTCAATTATTAAATATACAAATAGAAAATAGTGTTTTATTTAACTGAAAAAAAAATCACAAATTGCAAAACTATTAGGTGCTATTTTTTAAATCAGTTTGTAGAATGTTATTTTACTTCTATTTTAATAAATTCTATGCAGTAAAGCACATAAAAACACTACAAAATATTTTTCTAATAGCCTATGGAATGGAATAAGAGTGATCTTTTATATACAATTTTAAATATTAGTAAAATATTTGCTAATACACGAATGGAAAATGGATTTTTATTCAACTGCAAAAATATAAAAAAAAATAAAAATAAATCTCAAACTACAAAACATTTTAGCTGCTTTAAAAAAAATGAATGGTATTTTATTTCTATTTCTATGCTTTATTTCTAATTAATTCTATGCTTTAAAGGACATGCAAACACTGCTAAATATTTAGCTATTAACGCTACTGACTGGATGTAATGTAATTTGTTATGTAATTTGATACTGTACGCCGAATGAAAAAAAATGAAAAAACTTCAGCTTTTCCCAGACAGCATAAACGTGTTCAGTGATGATGATGGGACGACTGACCAGACACTGAAGGTGCAGAGAATAGTGTCAAACAGCCATGTGTGTGTCTTATCCTGTCACAAAATGCGGCTAAAAGTCCTTAACGATGTTAATAGTTTAAATAATAATAATAATAATAATAATTCCTTACATTTATATAGAGCTTTTCTGAGCACTCAATGCGCTTTACACATAGGTGGGGAATCTCCTTATCCACCACCAGTGTGCAGCATCCACCTGGATGACACGACGGCAGCCATTTTGCATCAGACCGCACACCACACACCAGCTGATTGGTGAAGAGGAGACAGAATGATGAAGCCAATTATAATATGGGGATGGTTAGGAGGCCATGATGGACAGAGGCCAGTGGGCAAATCTGGCCAGGATGCCGGGGTTAAACCCCTACTCTTTTACGAAGAACATCCTGGGATTTTTAATGACCACAGAGAGTCAGGACCTCGGTTTAACGTCTCATTCGAAAGACGGCGCTCACTGAGCAGTATATAGTCCCCGCCACTATACTGTGCATTAGAACCCACACAGACCGCAGGTTGGGCGCCCCCTGCTGGCCTCACTAACACCACTTCCAGCAGCAACCTAGCTTTCCCATGTGGTCTCCCATCCAGGTACTGACTGGGCGCAGCCCTGCTTAGTTTTAGTGGGTGACCATGTGAGAGTTGCAGAGAGCTAGCTGCCGGAGATGATTCAGGTCCTTACATGCATCAATAATGCGACTAAAATAGAAACATGTCTTAATTTCATTTGTGTTTACGACGATTATGACTTTAAGTGTATCTGAAGTGCTATTCCATTACATTGTTACGAACCATAATGTATGTGGCTGCAGTTGTAGCCCCTGTTGGACGCAGCAGCTGCTAAACTAAAACTGCCGCTGAACTGAAAGCGGTTACGTCACACCAGCCTGCCCAACCGAGTGACGCATGCAACTCTGAGGCAAGCCTGGGTTGCCAGGTGTGTGGAAAGCCCAGTTTAAATCCAATCCTGCCTCCAATCTTCAATGCTAATTTCACCCTCACGCTCCATAACATCACACCTCACGAGACAACTTTTCACCTCATCGCGATTTAATCTCGCGAGATCTCGTCATACGAGATCTTGTCACACCTCTATTATTTAGAGAAAACAGCCTTTAAAAATATGTTTTGCACTTGAAATAACAACCACACATAGATGAAGTACAACAAATTATCACTTAAGTGTTCTTTAGATGTTTTCTTTACAGTGAAAAAAGCTCGGGGATACACGGTGGCTTAGTGGTTAGCCCTCTCACCTCTCAGCAAGAAGGTCAGTGGTTCGAGTTCAGACTGGGTCAGTTGGCATTCCTGTGTGGGGTTTGCATGTTCTCTCCATGTTCGCGTGGGTTTTCTCCGGGTGCTCCGGTTTCCTCTACAGTCCAAAGACATGTGGTATAGGTGAATTGAATAAACTAAAATGGCTGTAGTGTATGTGCATCTGCTGCATAAAACATATGCTGGATAAGTTGGCGGTTCATTCTGCTGTGGCGACCCCTGATGAATAAAGGGACTAATCCGAAGGAAAATGAATGAATGAATGAATGAAAAAAGCTCAAAATGTCAAAAGTGACAGGTTGATGTGTGTCTGCAGTGTCTCACCTTAAAACAGAAGCAGAAAAAATCTGATCAGTGGACACAGAACTCTATATATCTTATTATTCACTAAGGTTTACAGTAAGGAGATGTATTTGATAGACTCTCTTTTATGTTGGCGGCCATAGTATTTGCATTATTATTTTGCATGGATGTTTTGTATCTCATATCTTCTCCCCACCGCCAGCCGTTTATCCTTGTTCTTTTGCTTACACAAAAATATTTGGGAGACAGAGCAATCAGTCTTACTTTGGCACACATTTCTGAACGGCGCCGTTGGTAAATTTGATCTTTGTATTGCTCCTTCACAGAAGCAACCAAACATGGCAGACTTCTATGACATCAGCAGAAGTATGTTAATCTTTCTTTGTGAATTATAACAAGTCGTTTCTTCATTCTGCAAAAGAAGGTGTCTGGCGCGTCAGAGTGATGCATGCTTTACTCATGGAAATGTGATCTTACTGGCTGAGGCTGATGACTGATCTCCAGTGCAGGAAAACAACAACACCGGCTCCTTACACATGCTTTAAACACACACGTGCAGCCTTTAGCTAAAGGAGACGACGAGGGCCTGGACGAGGAAAAGATAAATAATAATTTTTTTAAAAAAGGGAGGTTTTTGAGTCTGTACAAAGGCAATGAATTTCCATTTTTATTTAATTTAATATACTGTTGTTCTGCAATCACATCAATAACTGTTAATGCATTTTTGTGTCCACATTAAATCAAATGTACTAATATATACACTGAGAATGTAAATGCAAGTGCCTACTAATAACCTTTGTGTGTGTGTGTGTGCATATATATATATATATATATATATATATATATATATATATATATATATATATATATATATATATATATATATATATATATATATATATATATATATATATATATATATATATATTAGGGTCATCATGATACTGGAATTTGGTATCAAATGATACAAAAATTTTAAAAACGTCAATTGTAACCACAGATACTGAGACACTGGACCATTTTAAAGCCGCAATTCATCAGCAGATCACTTGTGAGTCATCTTATAGACAGACCAGTTAAACTTTGTGGCTTTAAAACGCTGTTTTTAAAACAATTTTTATCCAGTGTCTCTGTACCTGTAGTTACACTCAGTAAACAGTGGTGAGTTCGGTGAACTGTTGACCTTCACAGCCAGTCACAATCATTTTTGTTGAGCATGTGAATGGTAAATCAATGGTAAATCAGCGCTGTTTAAGAACGTGCTCAACAGCACTCAAATGTTAGCTGGAAATGGACGTTTTTAAAATTTCAGTATCGCTTGATGTACATATACATATATATTAATATTTATTGATAATATTTTTTCTTCTGAAGAAAATCTTATTTGTTTTATTTTGGCTAAAATAAAAGCAGTTTTTAATTTTTTAAAAATCATTTTAAGGATAAAATTATTGCCCCCTTTAAGCTATATTTTTTCAATAGTCTACAGAACAAACTATCGTTATACAATAACTTGCCTAATTACCCTAACCTGCCTAGTTAACCTAATTAACCTAGTTAAGCTTTTAAATGTTACTTTAAGCTGTATAGAAGTGTCTTGAAAAATATCTAGTCAAATATTATTTACTGTCATCATGACAAAGACAAAATAAATCAGTTAATAGAAATGAGTTATTAAAACTATTATGTTTAGAAATGTGTTAAAAAAGTTTTCTCTCCGTTAAACAGAAATTGGGGGAAAAAATTAACAGGGGGCTAATAATTGGAGGGGGGGGGGGGGTAATATATATATATATATATATATATATATATATATATATATATATATATATATATATATATATATATATATATATATATAATTTTTTTTTTTTTTTTTTCCAGAAATATTCACAGTAATTTCACTGCGATTTTTTTTTTTTTTTTTTTTCTCTTTTTTTTTTTTTCATATTATTATTTTTGTTCTGGAGAAAGTCATTTCTTTTACTTTGACTGGAAAAAAAAAACTGTTTTTATAACACATTTTTAGGGTCAATATTATTAGCTAGGAGGTGCGGTGGCGCAGTGTAAAACATATGCTAGATAAGTTGGTGGTTCATTCCGCTGTGGCGACCTCTGATTAATAAAGGGACTAAGCGGGGAAAAATGAATGAATATTATTAGCTCCCTTTAAAATTGTATAAATTTTCTAATTGGCTAAGTCATAAGTGATTGTTAAATACCTTCCCTAATTACCCAACTTGCCTACTTAACCTAATAAACCTAGTTAAGCCTTTAAGCTGAATAGTATCTTGCAAAATAACTAGTACAATAGTATGTTCTGCTATCATGGCAAAGTGTAAAGAACAGAAATTAGTTACTTAAATTATTATGTTTTAAAAAAATGGGTAGAAAAAAAAAATATTGTTCAAAAAGGTCATGATTCTTACTCATCAAATAATTGCTTTGTGCAGTTTTTATTTTACATTCTTCGGGTGATACAAAACACAAACGTTTAGAAAAAAATATCTGAAAAAATAAAATGGACAATTTCATAGGTGGGCTAATCATTTTGCCTTCAACTATAAGACTAAAAATAAGCAACCATGCTAAACCTTATTATATTTTAAATGATGACTGATTTCTTGCTGACAAATGGGGTTTGAAGGATAGTGTAGTATAAGGATTTAAAATGACAGTTAATTTGTTTTTTGAATTGCACCATGATCCTTTATCAATATCATGTCATAAAAGATGCATGAAAACATTTTTGGCCAATAATTTTTTACATTAAATGCTATATTAGTGGGCGTCTTCTGTTAATTGGTTAAAAATGAATGATAATCATTATTAATCGCTAAAATAAATAAATAATTCAGAAAATTTTATTTTCATGCACAGAAACAAACAAAAACAAACCTAAATGCAAAACTATATTACATTAACAATTTTTTTTTTTGTGATTTGTTCCTCTAAAGTTTCAATAGAACAGACTTGTTTCCTCAGACTATTTTAAGCACTGGTGTGATTCATTGGATTTACTACATTTTTTAAGGTTAGGTTGCAAACAATTTATATGGGCTGAATTTAAACAAACAAATCAAGTTTAGTAATGATCAACTTGATTTGTTTGTTTAAATTTAGCCTATATAAACAGTTTGCAACCACTCACTTCAAAAAATTGAGCAATGAATAATATTTTTTCAATGTGTACATGCAGTCACCATTCAAATCCACACTTGTTTCCATAATCAAAGTTTTGGGGTGACTTCTACCTTTTCTCCGGGCTTCAAAAGTTCACCCAGGAGTCAGTGATAATTGGCGGGGTTACAGTGGAAGCACCAAACTCTCAGACGCACAAAGACAAGTTTTCCAGTATTCTGGAGGGAAGTGCACTTTCCTAAGTGCCATCCTAAACGGCTTTGGCACTTTTGAGTGCTTGATATACAGTGGCATCCTGCAATCTATGGCGCGTTTTAGAGGAGATGGAGAAAAGGGATGGAAGCGGGGGGTGAAGCCGGTCCCAGGAGAGGCACCACTTCCCCTTGTTTATGGGGCATCCTAATTGGGCCAGTGTTGTCAGACAGTGTGATGTGACTTCTAAGGCGCCGTTTCCCTGAGAAGTGTGTGTTTGAGTGTTTGCTTACGTGCACACATGGCGTTCAGACTCTGCCCTGTGGCTTCCTCTGCTGTTTCCTGTGTGAGCGGCCCAGACTCGCCGTCCTCCTCCTCCAACCCTCCCAAACGTATCATCTCCGCCACCGCCGCCACACGCGTGGAGGTTCGCCCACCTGCGCTCTGCCCGCCAGAAAGCCGCAGGTTCAGAGCGCTGGATGGCAGGAACTTCCCGCTGTCGCCCCCTTCTTTTTACTCCGCTGCTTCCAGCTGAGGAAGAGTGGGTGAATACGGCAAACTTTACCTGCTACGCCACGCTCGTATTTATAGCTCGGGTTTTTGCATGTGTTTTTTTTTATATATATATATATGCATCTGCTTACCGACTGACAGCGATTTTTATCTTGTTTTCATGTCTGGCAGTGACACAGATATTGTACATACCACATGCAAGAGGGAAAAGTGCATGAACATTCATATTTATGTAATTTATTATTTTTTTTTTAAATTGTGATTTTAAAAAGTTAATATTAATAATTCATAAAGGTTCTAATACAAAATGTGTTTATTTTGGCTCGCTTTTGATTATTTTAAGCTGCAAACAGAGCTGTTCATGTGTTAACGTAATAAAATGTTTTATTTATATAATGTAAAATGCAGCTCAAAGTGGTTCCAAGGTGGAAAAAAAAAGAATAATCAATGGTTCAATTGCTTTTTAGAAATAAAATATCAAAATATGGGTGAAATAATGTGTCAAGTTAGTTTTAGGGATATACGTATCTGTATATAGATTTTCTGACCTGTACTTTTTAAAATACAGAAACAAATTACTTGTTCAATATTATTTATTTATTTTAAATTAATGTCTAAAATAAATAGATGGCGGACAAGATATTGGCGGACAAGATATTCTGGTGTATATATATATATATATATATATATATATATATATATATATATATATATATATATATATATATATATATATATATATATATATATATATATATTGTGATATATTTAAGTCAGAGTAAGAAAATGATTGTTTGATTTTAGTTGCAAATTCAATTCATTTCATCTTTATTTCTATAGCGCTTTTACAAATGTAGATTATGTCAAAGCAGCTTAACATAGAAGTTCTATTGAAACTGTGTCAGTCCAGTTTTCAGAGTTGAAGTTCAGTTTAGTTCAGTTCAGTGTGGTTTAAATTTCACTGCAAATAGGGCTGTTAACTTCATAAAACAATTTATTTCTATAACCTAAAATGCAGAACAAATTAATTCACAGGAGAACATAAATCATAATAAATAATTAAATAAGACTGATCAATTATACAAAAAAGTGCTAAAAATAAATCACAATTACTCATGCCCCCTGACCTGTAACTATAAAAACACATTTTCCACCAGTGACGCAATCCTGTCACTTTCCTGTTATTTTCTAAGTTCTGGCAACTTTAGCCACCAAACCACATTTGCCAAAAAACAATAACAGAACAAGAATAAAGACGTCCAAACAGGATGTGTTTTTACTTCCAATAACAACTAGATGGTGCTCAATGAAACAGAACATCTTGATAGTTCTTTTAAAAAAGATGTCCTAAAGGAATAGTTCAACCAAAAAGAATACAAAAAAAAAAAATAAATAAAAAATTACTCACAGGCCAGTTCTTCCAAACATGTGGCAAACACAAAAGAAGATACTTTCAAGAATGTTGGAAGTCAAAACTCCTAAATTTCTGCAATATTGGAGAATTAGTGAATGATGACTTTTTTTGGTGATTTTTTTTTCTGTAAAAACTGAGATGCTGAAAAAAACAACAGACTAAACACAATATCCAAGATATAAATAACAGAAAGTAAAGACAATTCTACAATGTCTACTCAAATGATTTCTCCATCCAAAAACATTTATCTTTAAGTGTTTTTCATTTAGGGGGCTTTTTGCCTTCAAATATTGTAACATGCAATTAACTGCAACTAATTAATTGTCACATGATGTAATTGATTTTACTATATATTAACATTTTTTGGTGATTTTTTTTTTTTCCCCCTGTAAATCTGAGATGCTGAAAAAAACAACAGACTAAACAGAATATCCAAAATATAAATAACAGAAAATAACAACAACTTCTAAACACACTTTTACAATGTCTACTCTATAAATAATTTCTCTCGCCACTAACATCTCTTTAAGTGATTTTCATTTAGGGGCCTTTTCCCTCCAAATAATAAAAGCTGCAATTAATCGCGATTAATTGATTGTCACATCATGTAATTAATTGCATTAAAAGTTTGAACAGACCCACAGCCCTGCTTGCAAGAAAACATGCTTAGTTTGAAGATAACTTTGAGAACTAGGCACAAATGGTAAAAGACAAAACAAAAAAAACAAAAACAAAGGCAGAAATAAACTCCATTTGGCAGTTGGAAATCAAACAGCTGTGAGAATAGAATGTGTGCAGGAGAAAAATAGGGGTCCACTCTGGGGGTGAAAATGCACCAGTTAACATCCTGTAAACAGGGCCAACAAAGGCGAGATTTGAATAATAGTGCAGAACAGTACACGGAGGTTACCAATTATTTTTGCATAAGCAGTTTGAGATATCTCTCTCTCCCTCCCTCTCTCCCTCTGTGTTTAGCATTGAACATCTCTTTCTCCACTCGCGGCTCCTCAAACAGAAATCTTTGAGCACGGGGTAAAGCTTTGTTTTCTGCCATTTGATGGCATTGCAATCCCAGTTGCTTTAAATAATTCATCACGTGCGGATTTGCTTTAAAATAAATTAGATTGTTTTCTCGGAGAACCGACTTTAAAATGCTTCGCATCTAAACAAAGCAGTATGATAATTGTGACTTTGAAAGTTTTCTTTTTCTTTTCTTTTTTTGCAAAGATCATTTGAATTTAGTAAATGTATCAATAGTGAATTTACCAAAGCATTTTTTTTATTTACATTAGAGTGTAATGTGCAACGCATACATTTATTTGACACTTTTTATGAAAAATAAAAAATAATAACAACCTGATACCAAAAAGGTAATTAGTTAGAAATAATTAATTAGAAATTATAATTACAACAAATTCATAAGCTCTTAAATTTTTGGTTTTAATTAGCTGTAAATTAAATGTTTGTATATTTAAATACTATCACTTGCTTTTTAGGTTAAAGCATTTAGTTTATTCATCATTTGTTTTCTATTTCTATTAATATTTAGTTTTAGTTTCTAAAAACCAGCACATTTATAACATCATAACCTGTAGTATTTAATTCTAATTTTATTTTCTAATACCTAGAATACCTAGAGTATCTAGTCCAAATCTAAATAATCTAACCTTTTTTAATACATAGGGAGCATATTAAATACAAGTATCTTGCTTGAATGTTTTTAAATAACATTTATTTAAAATACTAAGATATGGGTGAAATAATGTGTCATTTTTAATCAGAGATATATTTGTAGCATACATATTTTGACCTGTAAAGAATATCAGGCTCAAATTTATTTATTTAGAAAATTTTATTGATGACAATTGGGTAAAACCTAATGGTTTGAATGATATTTACATTGTAAAGATTTAAAAGTGAAAATCTTTCTAATTCTAAATACAATATATTTTGGGATATATGTTTTACGTTAAGTTTTTATGGTAGGTACGGTACTTACTTAGCTAGCTCTAGAGAATAATAAATAAATAAACACAGCTTAAGACATTCTTCAATGGAGGAAAATTAAGTAAAGAGATTCCAGAGTATCCAAACAAAAAAATGTTTTTCTCTATTATTGCTGCATTGGTTATTTCCATAGAAACCTGTTGTCTAACTGAAATCTCGCCGGGTCAAATCAGTCTAATTCAGGGATGTCAAACTCCCTGAATTAGCTGATCCCACAGCTTAGATTCAACCCTCTCCAGCTAATAAAGTCATTGGAAAAGCAAATGTTGTTTGTGCTGGAGCAGACTTGTAACTGAGCTCTGAATAAAAGTGTTGAATATCAAAAGTGCTGTATTTAACAGTGCTGAAAAAAATGTTGCTGTGTCTATACACCACAAACTGACACAGCACAGCACCTGTCTCTCTCCAGAGTCACAGTTCACTGCCAAAAACTCTCCGCTTCATGTCAGGGACTCTATTAAGCTGAATTTTGCAAGACTGATATCCTTTATTCATAGTGGTCCCTTAAAACACTAGGGTTTCACACTCATGCATAGTTAACTGTTAATGCAAAATGCTTGTATGAAGCAGCAACAATTACTGCCTCACATCAGGCCATCAAACCCCAGGATAACAGATGTCAAAAAGCCTCTAGTTAAACACCTGAACCCAAATAAACCAGCAGTTTACTTCATCACAGGTCAGACGCGTTAAAAAGTACTATAGTAATTTATAGTATAGTGTTTTGTCTTGTAAAGTGTATTATACTGGATATATTGTAGTATTTACAACACTTTGCTACACTGTAAAACCCAACAGTCAACTTTATCAATTGAAATGAACAGGTTAACCTGGGTAACAAGTTAACTCAAATTTTACAGAAAGTTAATTCTGCTTATTTGAAAAGAGTTTTGAACTCAGTGTTTAAGGTAATGAGTTAATTAAATACCTCATTACTTCAACTTAAATGAAGTAAGTTTACAGTACTCATAATTTATTTATTTTTTTAACTCAAATGGTTTGTAGCAATCGGTTTCCTCAAACGGTTTGAGTTGCTTTAACTTATTGGGTTTTACAGTACTCAGTTGTTTTGAGTTCTCTTCATTTATTGGGTTTTACTGTGCTCAAATTGCTGTATTCACTCAAATGGATTAAGCTCACAGTACTCATTAGGATTAGTTTTTGAACTTAAATGGTTTGTTGCAATCGGTTTCCTCAAATGGTTTGAATTACCTCAACTTACTGGGTTTTACAGTGTAATGAAGGCTACTGCATATTGTAGTTTGACTGAAAATGGTAATAAATACTCTGGTATACTTTAGCTTTTAACTACAGTAAACTGTGGTGTATTGTAGTATAATGCACCCTATAGTTGTAAGCACTAAATCTACAATATTGAGTCATTTGTTTATATTACTATGGTTGTTGTGTTACCATAGCCACTATAAAATCACCCACAACAGATTAATTGAAGTATTCTACTGTACTATAGTTCAATAACATTATGTAGTAGGCTTGTCGTGATACCATTAATTCATGTCACGATACTATACAAGCTGAAGTATCGTGATATCAAGTAGTATTACGATACAGTAATTCAAAATCCAAATCCATGAAATAAAGAACATGTCAGAAATGCGATATTTTATTGGTTATAATAGGCCTACTTGAATTGAATTAATAATTCCCTTATTATTGAAAAAAGTATTTGCACATCTCTTCACCTAAAATGTATTTTGTACCAACAAAAACACATTAAATTAAAGATACAAATTATACCAAACCAATTTTGTTACAAAAATAGCATTTTCCCAGCAAACTTAGGCTATATGTTTATATCTATTGTTTTTTTTTTTTTTCAGTCTTATCAGGTAACAATCCAAAGTAATTCAAAATTTCACTTTGTGAGTTGTTCTTTTTAAGAGATTGTCACAGGTGTTGTAGCTATTAAATCATATTGACAGAAGCAGAAAAGGATTTTGAAGCCATAGTATCACAATACTACCACCGGTAAACAGTGCAACCCTACTATATAGGACTTACTATAAATTACTAGTATTTTTTTCTTGGCAGAGCAATAAAAGAGGTCTCAATTCTAAAGTAAAAGAAGAAGGAGAAAATAAATGTTTGTTTTTTTTCCTCCGCTTGGTTCATATAATGACCAACAGCTGTTACACCTGCCACAATGAAAAAAAAAAACATCGTAAACATTGATTCGGTTTATTCAAGCATAATTTTAATGAACATCTCAAAGGCAAAGAAAAAAGAAGGAAAGAAAAAACATTTTTACTGATGTTTTAATGTAAAATTCACATGTATTCTTATTAAAAGGCAAGCTACTGTAGACTCCAAATAAGAATAAAAAAAAGTGATAATTTCTTGAATTTGAATACGGATAATTTGCCAATCACACATGGTTAATAATAAAAAAAAAGAAAGAAATGAGGCCTACTTATTTTCTAAACAATATGCTCACTGCAACATGTTTCCAAGTAAAGGCCATGGAGAAGTGAACTAAAGTGTGAAGAGCATTATTTTGCAAGAGTAATAGGAGAGAAGTGTTTTGTGCTCGTTTATTTTTATCGTGCTCGAGAGCTGCGAGAGGAATGACAGATTGAAGGATTCGGTGGGCGTCTGCTTTTTCGCTCGAGTGTCCTGTGTGTAGTTCACACATGCCCACCGTCGCTCCTCACAGAACACCAAATGCCAAACCATTCACTGCTCAGAATGTCCAAGAACAACCTGCAAGAAATGCGTCCAAATACACTCGTTTTTATTTCCTAATTATACACTCATTTTCTTCTCGCTTTACTCGCCTCCCTTAACTTTAAGGCCAATCAGAATGTAATATACACTTTGTGATAAACAGTTAAAGTCAAAATTATTAGCCACCCTGTTTATTTTCTTTCCCCAATTTTTGTTTAACGGAGAGAAGATTTTTTCAACACATTTAATTTAATAACTCCTTTCTAATAACTGATTTATTGTATCTTTGCTATGATGACAGTACATAATATTTTACTAGACGTTTTTCAAGACACTTCTATACAGCTTAAAGTGACATTTAAAGGCTTAACTAGGTTAACTAGGCAGGTTAGGGTAATTAGACAAGTTATTGTATAACGAACGGTTGTTCTGTAGACTATCCGAAAAAATATAGCTAAAAGGGGCTAATAATTTGACCTTAAAATGTTTTTAAAAAAAAATCAAAACTGCTTTTATTCTAGCCGAAATAAAACAAATACAACCTTCTCCAGAAGAAAAAATATTATCAGAGATACTGTGAAAATTTCCTTGCTTTGTTAAACTTCATTTGGGAAAATAAATAAATAAATCAAAGGGGGGCTAATAATTCTGAATTCAACTGTACATCTATCAGGTAATATACTAAAAAAGAAATGTAAATGTAATGTTCTGCATATGCATAAATTCATAAATGTAAAATATAATTTCAAAGCCTCCTCATTATTGATTTTCAAAAGTTAGTTATGCAAAATATTTAAAAGGTCATCTGTAAAATTCTCAGCTCTTCTGGATTTATTAAGTAAGCTTTTGAGTAAAATATTATTATTTAATATTTTAATAATATTAATATTATTAGTCCAAAATTGTTATTAAAAATGTTCACATTTATAGAATTATTTATGCATTATTCTTTTAGAAAATTGGTCAGAATAACAAATGTTTTTATTTTTAATTTGTTGTTATATTATTGATTTCTTATAAACATGTTTATAAACACAGAACATTTTTGTTTATGGACATAAAATATCTAAATATCATTTATTTAAAATTTGGAAGAAATGGCGTTAGTTTAGGGTTTAACACAAAAATTAGTTTTTTCTCAAACTTAACATCAACAAATTTCAAGTGGTCTCCTAATTTCCACAGAATACATGTGACATTTATAAATATTGAATCATTTTTCCACTTCCAATTTTTATTTTTACGTCTGGGCTACATCAACCTAAACCAGTAAACAAACAAAAAAACAAACATCAACTTCCCCTGTAACCCGTAAATATTGTCTTGTGATTTTATTTTATTTTTTTTAAATTACATGGAGGTATGAGGGGAATAAAACCCTCCTATAACAATGAACAATTAAAATCTTATTCCTGGGTTGAGAAATTAAATTTAATGAATGTCGAGCTCTGCAACAACAGATGGTCTTCTTATACAAAATACAAAGATAGATTCCTTGTTTGAAGACCGCCTGATCAAATGCCAGTGGTTATCAATTAGGAGCAGAGTGATGGTTAGTGAGCGGGAACATAAAACACTGTGTCTCCTCCTCCACACACACACATCGTCTACCTTTACAAACACATACATTCATAAACACTACCTTCAAATCGAATCAGAATAATATTATCCTATTCACGTTTGCATTATATGCGACGCAAGATTTTATTATATAATTGTAAAGACGTATATATATGGTTTTTCATTTCAGGGTCACAAATTTACAAATATGACAGCTGAAAAAAACATACAATAAAACATGAAAAAATTATAATAATAAAACATATTAGGTACCCAGCTCGTTTAGTTTTGCGAGTGTGCTGAACTAAAACTAGATCGCTTACTCATTTTCTCCGTAATATGTTTACCAAAAATAAAAAATAATTCAAGTGATTGAATATGTAAATGAATGAATACAGAAGGAAATGACCACAGCCATCTTCATATTTGCAATATGAATCTCAGGCTCCATAAACAGTAATGGAGTGTGGTAATATATACTGCAGCCCAACTGGAGAGAGCAATTAAGACGCTGCTCAGATTTAGTAGAAACGAAGCTACTCGACACAAGCCAAGGAGGTAATCGTGAGACAGCCTTGATTGTTTTGTAAGAAGATGCGTTCCCTTTAACTTTTTAAACACTCCGGCATCTACAGAGACTCTGTTTTAATGGAAATAAGCGAGTCTGGGAGGGGAGAGAGAGAGAAAAAAGGTCTAAGTTTTTCTCATTTATTTACTTCCCTAAATGCATTCTTAATCATATAAAAATTAAGGAAATAAGAATAATTAAAAAATGGAAAATTTTTCGAGCACTTTCGGGAACGGCGAGGTCCTCGCGTCATTCTGCTTCAAAGAAAAAAGATAAATGATGATGCCATTAAAAAGTGAACTAATTAAGGAAGGCTTCTTTTAAGAACTCATTAACTGCAACCTCATTTACATAATGATGCATATTAATTAAGTTTTAATGAATCTGAATTTCCACCAAGCCGCTTTTCTTTGGCTGTGGAACAAATTGAACAAATTATTTAAAAGTGTTCTTGAGTCTACTTTTCACACCAAAGGGGAGAGAATGCAATCATTTGTAGAAAATCATATTTTTTTAGGCAGGGCCATCTGTTATTTTCTTCTTCTTTTTTATGTAATCATTTACCCTTTTTTTTCTAAACGTAGGAGATTGGTAGCATTTCCTTGCGATTTGTGTGATCAAGAGTAAAAAACATTAGAAAATAAATCTACTATTAAATACTGTACATTTTTTAAAAGCGTACATCCACACAGTCAACAAGTAATTACAGTGACTGCCTTTTATTTTTCTCTTACACATCACAAGACACTTTCTCAAATGAATTTAACCATAAATACACAATGGAAAAAACTAAAAAGTTGCAGACATCATAATGTGTTACCTTAAAGACCTCTACAGGACTTGCTATCTGTTGCTGCGGTGTTGAAACTGGAACAAGAGAAGCATGTTTAACAGCAGCAGCTGCCGCAATTTCAGGTGTTACAGTGGCGTGTGAGTGACTTAACACATGTGCTGCAGAAACATCAGTATCATCTCCTTCCTTTCTGCATGCAAAGCTCTCTCTCTCTCTCTCTCTCTCTCTCTCTTTAACACCACCGCACCGTTACTAACATAAATCCGGGAATAAGCACAGCCCGTGGGACTGACAGTGCACAAAGTTTGGCGTTTTACCCTTGTTTTTTTTTTTTTGGGAGGTGGAGGGGGTTGTTTTTTTTTATTTCAGGGGAGGTGAGAAAGGAAGAAGGATAGATAAATAAAAGAAATGCTGATGAAAGCCATGGCAGGATGCTTAATGCAAAAACTCACTTGCGCCCGCAAATGGAGCTCTTCTCTCCCCTCCGTCTCCCAGATGCTGAGCTCCGGATGTTTCTCGGAGGTTAACCTGACACAAGCGACAGCTCCCCTCCTCTCGCTCCTCCATCCGCTTTAAAGGAATCACCTTTCTGTGCTGCGCTGGATGCCGGGGCTTCTTCTGACAGTGAGCACCTTCCTCAGGGGAGGTCAGGAGTCAGGGATTCAGATGAGGCAAGCTGGCGATGCAGTGTAACTGAAAATGGAAAGCAGATGTTAGTTAATTAGGGAAAATGTGACTGACAAGACTTGAGCGGCAAGGTACACGAGCTAGCCGGCACCGAGCAGCTGTTGTTGCCGACTTCATTGTCAGTCTCGTACACAAGTCACAACATCCCCACGGCAAAACGCCGGCCGCGTACGCAGACAATTATCAAAATAGAATTAAGCTTGATTTAATCATACCCATCTCTCCTTTGAGTTTTCGGCCAACGTCGGCCAGCCGTGCATGTGCGTTTTTTTTTCTTCTTCTCTCGCATCCCTGTTTTCTTCCAGTTGATTTTCCGCGTTTATCTCGTCGCCGCCGTGCACCCAGGGCTGTGACTCCACCGAGACTTTCGCTGTGAGAGAGGGTGGAGAGACAATAGATGGGGGAGAAAAAAAAAATGCAGACAAAATAAAACATTCTTAATGAGGCTCACGCAGTAATCTTTCACTTCTCTCTTGTGGAGTAGGAGGACGCAGAGATTTTTGGTGGAGCGTTTCGGGGATGTGAGAACGAAGAGGTGCAGAGCTCATCGCTTCCATCGTCATGGATCTTTGGACTGAAAAACAGATTAACGTGCAATTATTATGCAGTATGTTCACAGATTGATCAGACTGTATTTGCCTTTTTGACCTTCTGTGTTTATGTACAGTAGTCATAAGATGTCTTTAGACACACTGTAAAGGGTGAATTTATCCAAAAACAACATTGTCATAATTATTTTTTTTATTAAGGAGTTTCAAATATTACAAACAACAAAGACAATCAGACAAACAAACAAACCATCCCCAAGCACTGCAAATTAAATAAAAAATTACAAATTTATGTTTAAAAAAATTATAATAATAATAATAAACAAAATTAATCAAAACAAAACAAAAGAAGCCAGATATCCCCTAAAAAAATTCTGAGTTTATGTAGAAAGGATTGGAGAGGTTCCCAAAGTCTCCTGAATTTATCTTGTTTGTGGTTGAGGTCATAGGTTAATTTTTCCGAAGGAAGAAAGACTGACATCTGAGAAATCCACATGAAAATAGTTGGAATTTGACAAGTAGCCCCTTTTAGTAATATACATATCTTAGCCAGAAATGTAAGAGTTGTAAACAGAGATTTGAGCTCTGAGTCAAAAAGGTCTTCAGGAATGTCATTCAACAAAAAAAGTGAGGACAAGAAAATAAAATGTATTCCTAATATCTCCTGGATTGCAGAATAAACCCCTCTCCAAAATGGTTAGATGTGAACGCATGAAAAAAATGTGCTCTTACAAGTTTTGTACAAATTTTGTCCTAATTGACAAACTCTTTCTTATGTGGAAATGCAAAAAGAGATTTTAAAAATCTTTATTCTAAAAATGTTTTTTTTTTCTATTTCTAATGTCAATGTCATGTTGTTTTTGACTACGTTAACTTTGTATATCAAAATAAATAATCTTCACAATATGTTTTTTGACTCCCAAAGTATGAGAGTGGTGGCAAATATTTCATTTTAGGCAAGCTGTAACAATCTCTTGAACACTGGTGATACTCTACCATTTTACTTAAATATGTTACTTTAAGTACAGTAAATACAACCATGAAGGAAATTTTAATTGAAGAAAATACATATTTTAACTGAAAATACTATTTAAAAAATGCACACATTCACTCTTATTTGAATGAATATTCATTCATTTTGTTTTCGGCTTAGTCCCTTTATTAATCTAGGGTCGCCACAGTGGAATGAATCACCAACTTATCCAGCATATGTTTTACACAGCGGATGCCCTTCCAGCTGCAACCCATCACTGGAAACATCCATACACACTCATTCACACACATACACTACGGTCAATTTAGCTTACCCAATTCACCTATACCGCATGTCTTTGGTCTTGTGGAGAAAACCGGAGCACCTGGAGGATACCCAAGCGAACACAGGGAGAACATGAAAACTCCACACAGAAATGCCAACTGACCCAGCCGAGGCTCGAACCAGCGACCTTCTTGCTGTAAGGTGATCGTGCTAACCACTGCGACACCCTGTATGCCTAATATGCAAAACATTTATTTTGAATGACTGGATATTACCGATGGTCATGTATCATTTCTATGATTAAAAAAAGGCATATACTAATTGTTTCGCTACTTCTTTTCCATACTTTCCTTGCTCTCTTTCAACTAACGCTGGCAACTCTCAAAAGAAAACTACACAACCGCAGCTTCATTATCATCAATGTTATCAGTCAGGTACTGTCAATAACTAATTTTGAAAAGCAAAAACATAAACATAAGTAAACAAAGTTGCTTAAAACATTTTTTCAAGCAACAAACTGACTCTGGAAGTTGCTTCTGAACATTGTTTCTTTAATTTGATTGGCCATCTCAGTCATTTTGACATTGACAGAGCAGCCTAACAATGTAACTTTTAAATCTTTATGTCATCCTAGAAAAATAACACTGTAAAATAAAGTACAGTGCAACAACTTCAAATATTAGACGGGGGCAATTTGGCCTTTTGTACTGTATTTATTGTGGGAGAGTTAGTAATGTGTCTCATTTTAGAGCAGACAATACTATTAAGTCACATTAAATGCACTGACAAATCAAAATATACAGCAAACTATACTGTATGATGAGGGTGCTTAACATTCTGATCAAAATGAAAACGATGCACCTGAGATGATTTCAGAAGTGTGAATCTGAGTGGAACTGACTTCATACAGTACATAAAATCACCTTTAGACCTGAGAAGTAAAGAAAGATTCAATTAAAAGCCAGTTTGATTCATATTTTGATATCAAATGCACTGCTATTCATAGCATAACTAAAGTGCTTAAACATTATGTGAAGGCATTGTACTGTATGTTGTATAACTACAATTTACCAGGAATTTAAACAGTACAGTCCCTTTTTTTAAATCACTACCTGCGATGTCTATCCTTTGAGTTTTATCTACTTAAAACGGAGTAGACGATGGTTGATCGGACTCCCTTGGGTGATGCATGCAAAATCTGAAGAGGATATACAGGTTTAGACACACGGGTGTATTAGGCGGATACAGTTACACTGTTGTGTTAAAGAGTGTATAATTTACAGGCTTGATCATTACTGTTTTGATATTCTGCTATTGACTGCTTTTTATTTTCTTTCCATGCAATCTTAGTTGTCTACAAAGCCGTACACGTGCAATAATACATACCACAAATCGATATATGCACCGAAAGATTTTCCTCTCTTTATATAGATCTTCCCATAGACATCTGATACATCAAAATATATGCAAATTAAATAGATGATTTAGAAGTTCATATATGAATTTTACATATATCATATGTATGTCATATATACAACATATATATCAAAATATTGCAAAAACGGCCATTTATTTTTGATTTCAACCATTGGATTTAAAAATATGTACATGTTGGATATAATTTTATATGTATTTAAAAATTACACAATCATAAACCTGCCATTTTTGCAATATTTGGAAATATATGTTGCATATATTACATATTTTACATATGAGAAATCAAAATATGAACTTGTATGTGATAAAATTTGCATATATTGTATATACTTATACCATATATCTATGAGAATTATTTAGTTTAAGTAGAGTTTAAAGTACTTTATTTGTTTGTTTTTCTTTTCTTTTTTTTCATTTCACAATGCCATGTTGGTTTTGACTACATTAACTTTGATTGTATTTTTTTAAATCTTTAAAATATGTTTTTTGTCTCCCAAAACACGAGAGAGATGATGGCAAATATTTCATTTTAGGCAAACCTGTAACAATCTCTAGAAAATATATAAAATGTATGTCAAATATGCAATATATAAATCAAAATATTGCCTATTTCATATTATATTTATAGCATTGGAATTAATTAATTAATTAATTAATAAAAATTGCACATGTTGAAAATAATTTTCTATGTATATAAAAAAATGACACAGTCATGAAACTGCCATTTTTGCAATATTTTTAAATAAGTTGCACAAATTACATATTTTACCTATGAGAAATCAAAATATGAACTTGTATGTCATGTGTAATTTGTATATATTGCCATATACCATATATATATATATATATATATGAGAATTATTTAGTTTAAGTAGAGTTTAAAGCATTTTAACAGCATATTTTGCTTGTTCATATTCCATTAATCATTTACTCTCTTGCTTGTTGTTTTAAAAGGGTATGACTTTCTTTCTTTTGTGAGTTATACACAGTGGTGGGAAGAGTACTGAAAAATCATTAAAGATAGAGCGTCATTCACAAGTTAAAGTGCCATTACTTGCCTAAATATGTAGTGCAAGTAGAGGAAAAGTATCTGTTGTAAATATTACTCAAAGTATGAGTATAAAGTAGACCTTTTGAAAGTACTCAAGAGTAGTGAGTAGTGAGTATTACGCTGTAAAAAGCTGATGCGTTTACATGTAATTTGTGGATGTGTGTAAACGTAACATTCTGTAGTGCATTTAGTTATTGCCCAGCAGGCACACAACGTCATAAGACGCTAATATTAGGTTAGATTTAGGTCGTGACGTCATGTGACCAAAACTCAATGTCTAGCCAGTGTCTAAGGACAACGTTATTTTGATGTTCAATAACGACGTCAAATGACATTGATATTTGGTTGATTTTAGGTTGAGTTAGAAAGTGACCCAAATCCAATGTTGAGCCAACATCTTAACCCATATTGACGTCAAATACTGACATTTATTCATCAGGTATGGCAACCAAAATCCAACGTCTAGTAGACGTCATAGTGGTAACATTCACACAAATCAAGCTGTAACATCAGACATTGATAATTGGTTGATTTTAGGTTTGGCGTTGGATATTGACGTCGGCCTGACGTTAGGTTCTGATGTCAACCCAATTTTCATTTCCAGACAAAATGCAACGTCCCCACGACGTTGGTGTACAATGTCAATCTGACGTCATGTTGACGTCATGTGCCTGCTGGGTGTTTAAGGCCATTTTGGTCATCACAGAGTAAACATCCATTATATTCTCATCAGTGACATGCATCTAAACAGTCTCTGGGTCATTGCGTGTAAAGATTTTGGACATCTTGGACACTTTTAATGCTTGCAAACAGTTTGCTGCAATTATAAATCGCCCATAACTTAAGGTAGTTCATTATGATGCGATTTACCTTCTATTTGATTGGACTGTTATCACAGAACTGACTTTTCTAGTCCCCATAAACAAGAAAAATAAAGTAGTGACTGCAGTTGAAGGAAAGTAGAGGAGTAAAAGTATCAATACTGCACTAAAAATGTACTCAAGGGAAAGTAAAAGTACACAATTTTTAAAAAGACTTAGTAAATTACAATTTCTGAGAAAAACAACTCAATTACAGTAATTTGAGTATTTATGATTTGTTACTTTACACCACTGGTTATACATATAAAAAAAAACAACAACATTGAACTCTAATGACTTTGATCTTCAGTATTAAGCAGATGAAAGTACATCATCCTTTTTTTTGGGGGATAAATCACTTAGTTTTCAATACTGTCTGAACTATCCCTTTAATGGCCGACAAACACTTATTATTTCCATTTTTTAATTTTGACAACACATTGCAGAGAGCCAAGCACTGCTCTAAACCGCTGTCTCGGTGCCTAAATCTGGGCACGTTACGTAAATCTCTGGTCAGCAATATTAGCATGTGAAATTGATGAATTGCTAGACATTAGCCCCATTCAAACAACAGATGTTAATTCACTTCAGATGTGAATTATCTGATCATTTGTGTCAGGAAGCATAATATGAATGACACAGATTATCTCAAATTCGGCTCTTCCCCTGGTAGACTGAACGTCCTCTGTCTCCTCAGGTAAAGGGCTCTGGAGTTAAAGGAGACAAACTCCAGAATGTTCCATTAGCCAGCCGTGTCTCTAAACATCTCATTAGGACCTCAACATGGCCGCCTTGGGCTCTGCTGTGGAGAGCGATTGCTTTGCTCTTTGATGAGAAAATATTAGTTATGCTGGCTCTGGATCCGAAAACATATGTCCTGTCGGTTGGTGTCATTAACCAAGGACACTGAAACAATCACGATGGCCACGGTTCGTAAGGTTGCATACAAATGTCTCGGTGATAGCATTTACTGTGTAACTATTACGACTGCTATATTTTTAAGCAAATAGTCTGTGGTTTAAAAGTCTAGAATTCATTTTGTTCGGTGCAAAATATGTGCTGACCATCTTTTTTTTCTTCTTCTATTTATAAGATGGGATGGAGACGACACAGGTGTCATCGCACACTAACAGTGACTATATCAGCATGCTACAGTATATCCTTGATGAGAAAAGACAAGACTAAAATGGAGTTAAAATAATTGAATGTAACAAACATTTGTTATTTTTGTCACCATGTATCATTGTTGCAGTCTGTTCATTTATTATGGCAAGAGTGTAAGTTGCATAACAGAAGAAACTACAGTATGGTACAAAAAATAAAGCTCAAGCACATCAAGGTTAACCAAAAAGTTGTTGCGATATCTTAACAATTGTGTTTATTTTATGTTTTTAAAAGGGAAAGTAAGCCATTTAAATGAATCTGTGAGAAAATGTCCCACCACATCACACAACAACCTCAAAACATTATGCAATTCAGATCGTGCCTCACCAACGCAATCTCACGGCAATTCGTAACTTTTTGATTTAGTGGCTAATTCGTATGAATTCCTAATTTGTACAATTTAGTACGATTTGCTCATCATCCAATGACGGTTGGGTTTAGGGGTGGGGTTGTGTGCCACGCCTTTTTTTTTAAAATCATACATTTTCGTACGACTGAACTTACAAAACGTAAAATACTTATGTTTTCTCGTGAGATCAGGCTGGCCTCACACAGGTGAGTGGGCTTGACAAACCACCTGTAGAAAACACACACTTTCATCTCTCTGACACTAAAAATAAAATAAAATAAAATGTGCATTTATGAAGTGTGCTTCACACAGGTGAGTGGGCCTGAAAAAAGAACTGTAGAAACACTCTTCTGTCTATATAAAAAAACACTCCCCCCCCTCTTAATGCTAGTGCTTAATTCTTAAAACGCAGATGTTTACCTCTATACCCGGTACAAACATACTGTGTCATATTTGATGCATGAATCAAAATAAATGTTCAAATAAACAATCTTAGTGATATATATAAACAACAACAATTAAAAAATGTCTACATTAGCAATTTCATAAGCATTATATGCAAATATGATGTGTTTGTTTATTGTTCTGTCAATCAGCTTTACAGGCCTTTTTTATGTCCAACACAACTAAATCACAGAGCTTTCATTATAAAACCAAGCGCTTAGATGCAGTTTTACAAAAGAGGGAATTTTACAAAATTGGCAGACATAAAGCATGAACTTATATTTATATGCATGCATTTAAGTATTCACTTAGACTATTGTATAAGTTTGTATACTATTACTATTGTAAATTCCATTTGTGAGCAAATAACGACGTTGTTACTTTCAGCTATGCAATGCTGCCAATTGGAATTGTGGCATTTGCTTGATTTTATGTTCAATTCAGTGATTATATATCAGTAAAATCCTCAAGGGACTGTCTTAAAAGTTAAAGTATAAACACATCTTTAAACTGTGTGTTTTATTTCACTGAATGCACGTTTTAACAAAACAAAACATTATGTTTTCAGTGGTTTGAGAGTTACTCTTGTTATTAAAAAAAGTTGTCAAATCAAAAAACTGACTGCATGCACTCCTTAAAAAAATAACCATGGTTTAATTGTAGTAAAAGTGTAGTTACCATGTTTTGTGTGTGTATGTGTGCATACATTATTGTGTATAACCACATTTTTACAATAAATGCCATGGTTGAACTATATGGTTATTGTAGCAAAACCATGTTTAATTCGAGGTCATATCATGGTTTAAATGCAAAAAGCATGGTTAATAATTTCCATAAGGAACAATTCCATGTGGAATTTGAAAACTCATGGTATATCCAAATGGCTTACTTTCAATCAAATCTTTGATTCTTTCTTTCTTTTTCTTTCTTTTTTGTTTTATTAAAAAGTAATAAAAGTAAGCCATTTCACTAGTGGTCTCGAGACTTCTGGACCCCTGCTGCAGACAGTTGCTTTGCCCCAGATTCAATATAGGAATGCTGTGTTCCATGAACTAAGAGCACCATGCTGGTTAGAATGTGTTGCTAATCACCTCCGTCTTTGTTATTTTCTGCGGTTGAATCCTTTTCAGCTCAGCTGATTTGATCAAGGCACCGCCGTTTCCAGACTTTGAGCAGTTTCTCTTTCCCTCCCTCTAGAGAAAAAGCATTTACTGAGAATCCAAAAGAAAAATATGGTGTTAGAACCTCCCCTTCCTTCAACACGGTCTCGTGGGAGCCAAGGAAAGGTATCAAAACAAAGAAAATCAAAAATTTCAGACTAGATAATAACTTGGATTACAAAGAAGTGCGCAGCCCGAAGAACTAGTAATTGGGTCAAGAGTACTTCATGTGCAAAGAATGAAAATAATAAGATGAGATGAAAAAGGAGAGATAAGATTAGAAATATGAAACCTTGCGCTTGTTAACTTTCCGAAAGATTGGCATGTTTTAGTTGCATTATTTTGCTTTGCTAACTTGCAATATGTCTAATATAGCACAATATTGTCATCCGTTTAAAGGTTAGTCTTCAGCCATGGCCTCTTGGGCATATATGAAGCATCAGGCTGCTGTCCATCCTGGTTACTTCGATTGTCTCTTCAGTTTTTGGACCATGTGTCAAAGCGCTGAGCATTCATACAGCATGGCCGGACGGACGGTAATGCCTTTCTGTCCACTACAGCCACGGATGGCCCCAGGGGCTTTATAAGCGTCTTTGGCAGGCCTGGACGCCAGAGTCCTCTAAATAGAAATAATTGTGTTGGACAATCGCTGTGTGCTTAGCTATCGCCTTGTGACAGAACTTTTTTGCCGTTCTGACGCCCACGAGCCTGGCCAGCGATACATGCAGAATATGCTAAGCTATGTAATCTCAGTGCTGATTAATAAATGCCAAGAGTGCTTTGGAGTGCTCACGCTGGACGCTAATGGCTCCATTCAGCGGTTGTGTGACCACGCTGGAAACGGCGGGACCTAATGTCTTGACATTATTCCACTTGACCACTCTCGAGTAGGATGATGATGACCTTAATTGTGATAATTTAGCCCGGCTGCTAATATAAATTCGTCCTGAATGAAGCTGAATGCTCATGTAATGCAAGCTGTTATCTGTGTTCATTAAAATATATATGTAAATATTTTTGGGAATCATATTTCTTGAATTCCAACTATTTCAATCAATTGTTTGAACAACATACCCTGTGTTTAGCAAAGTGGCAAGACATATGGAGACTGACACTTGTTTCAACAATAATAATGACGTAAAAAGGCAACGAATGGATCATTTCGGACAATTTTACAGGTTTTTTTTTTTTTTAAGTTGCCTCCTTAAGTTGTTTCATTCTTTCACCTCTTCTTTTCTTTTTCTCAGACTGCACCGCTAGCGCCGCAGAGCAAATTTGCAGGCAGCACAGTGCACCTATGGCAGACGCTAAATACAAGCTAACAAAAGACCCAAACAAACACATTCAAAAGCAACTCTCCTCAATTTTCCAAACGACTTGTCCATTTTATGACAATACTTTTTTCCCCCTCGTTTTTGTGCCAAGCCAGTCTTTCTTTTTCTCCCCCCTTCTAGTCAAGGCAATCACCTCTCTCATATACATCTGTACAAATTGATTTCCTCTTTACAAGAGAAGATAAAGAGCACAGCAACAGAAATACCTGTAAGTGAGGTATAATTACTGAGAGAGACACCCCCTACTGAGTCCATTCAGCAAAGTCCCAACAACATGCATTTAAAACCTCAATAGCGCTCGACAGCCTCGTACGAATAAGCCAGAGATTTGATTAAAATTATAGCTCTTTTGCTCCTACTTCATCTATTAAGATAAGCATCTTGTTCAGGGCATTTTTATATATACATATGAAGAGGGCTGGTACAATTTAACAGTTTTCTCCTGCTGCTCCCTACAAAAGGATCCCTGAGGGACCCCACTTCACACTCACCTGTACAAAGCGCTTGGTGTCAGAGTGGCAAATGGCCATATTCAATAATATTCAGGGGCTCTATCTCTGACAGAGGGTCTGAAAGAATGTGCCGCTCCATTGTTCCCTTTTTAATGTGTAGTGTGTTGGCTGGCGGTGGCCTTGGTATTTGTCAATGCATGAGGTTGTAATATTGTATGATTTTTGTTTTGTTTAAATTTAGCTGGCAGTGTATGAGATGCAATGTACATAATCTGGAATGGTTTACTCAAAATTTAAATTCTGTCATAGGTTACTTATGTTGATCTACACCAGTCTCTCTTTTTTCTTTTGCGGAAAAATGTTTATTGTGTTTATCTTTGTTGTTCATCCAGTTACTATCTATGTATGGGGAGAAATGGTTTCAGGATTTTAAAACACTCCAAAGTTCCAAGATCTACACTCCAAGTATTTTTTGAAGCCCCATTCGCACCACCAGCGACTTCATCACTGCTTGTCACCAGTGGACAATGGTTTATTTGCTAGTGGTTGCCTAGTTATGTTCATACATTTTAACCGACCCGTTTTTACCGGGATTCTCGTGTATTTCACAGTTCTATCCCGCTATCATCCCGTAAAGGTATTTTCCTGTATTTCTCCCATTTTTTCAATCTTTTTATGAAGGATGGCAATAAACATTAAAGAGCCGATCCTTCCTATACACAACCCATACCGCCGAACCACCAGGGGCCGCCCCTTGTTTTTAAATGGTAGTCTGTTCTGTGCTTTCGTTTTATTTAGGCATGAAAATACTTTTAAATAAATATAAAAACGGCGGGATTCCCTTACTTTTCATTACAGGTGCCGTCGCCCCTCCTATGCAATCCCCAAAACATATAGCGGCGCGTGACTGTCTGCTGATGTGCTCCATAGTAATAAATAGATGCTGTTTCCCAAACGGATTCTGTACACGCGATTTGAAATGGATCGAAAGTCTGGGTTTTAGGTGCGTGTTTGAACAGACATATAAACATAGTTAATAATAATAATAACATCTGAAGATGTCGATCTTGGCATAAACAGTTAGGTAAGCAATTGAATGCTTTCATTATAACGTTTGATGTGTGCATTTTTAAAGTAACACCTCTGTTATTTAATGTAATCAAATGAAAAATCCAAATGAGAATTATTCGTTGCTCTTTAATCAGAATGCGTAAGTTTTACAGTAAAGAAAAAATTTATGAGATTTGATAACTTGATTTTATTTATTTCTTTATATTAGCTATTAATTTTAATAAGCTGAACTGTTTGCTAATGTATACAATTTATTTTTTCTTTTGTAAATAATAATAATAATAATAATAAAACATATGACTGTTTATTTGTTTATTTACAATGAAACAGCTCCAGAAGAACAGATTTAGTAATTTGGGGATTTTTTTGGGATGTGAAAATATCCCTTATTTTCACATCCCAATGTTGACAGGTATGGTTATGTTTGTGAATGGATAGAATGAATTAGATTGATAGAATGAATCAGTTTTCTTGCTGCTAAAAACCTGCATTTTAGGGGAATTGGTACATTAAAGGCCCCATCATTCACATGACGCAATGTGGTCAAGCACGACTCCCAGCAAGCATTTTTTTTGTTTTTAAAAGATGTCTAATAAACATCTAAACATAGTCGTCTTGTCTATAACAAGGCTAAATTTGGGCTGTCAGTGAAAATCTAATAGATGTCTAAGAATAGGCCAAAACTAGACTAGTCATCAAATAAACAGAAATGAATGACTACACATGTAAAGTCTGTCTAATCTGTCTATTTGACGACTAGTCTAGTTTTGGGCTATTCTTAGATGTCTATTAGATTTTCACTGACAGCCCAAGTTTAGCCTTGTTTTAGACAAGCTGTCCAAGTTTAGATGTGTATTAGACGTCTATTAAACACAAAACTGTTTGCTGGGGTGTTTTTTGTTAGTTTTAGCCTGGCACAAGTATCTATTTCACCTCCTGCGCAACACTGAATTTGTTTACATGGACATCAGTAATCTAATTGTTTGCCTTAATCTGAATAAGACAATAATATGATTAAGGTGTTTACATGACTTGCTTTTTAAATGTTACTTTTATGATCCCGTTTTACATGTTATAGCACATAATTCGATTAACATCATTGCGTCAGCACGCTATCCACATTTCTTCCAGAGTTTCATGTAATTTCGGGTGTTTTATTTTTATTTTTGTCGACTTTACTGCAGTTTGGCACTTTCACTTTCTTTCAGGAACATTTCATGCATGCCCCTGTGACAAACGAGATATTGGATACGAGTATGAACTGTTGGAAGAGTGCTGTTTTAATGGAATTTGATACCGCACGCCGTAAGGGAAAAAAGCCTCCACATTTCGCAATGCAGGTGTCTATGGTCCTTCACTGACTTGGTAAGTGCAGAGAATAGTGTCAAACAGCCGTGTGTGTATAGACCAGGAGGGCCGGTGTCCTGCATAGTTTAGCTCCAACTTCCTTCAACACTCCTCCCTGGAAGTTTCTAGTATACCTAAAAAGAGCTTGATTAGCTGGTTTAGGTGTGTTTAATTGGGGTTGGACCTACAATATGCAGGACACCAGCCCTCCAGGACCGAGTTTGGACAATTTTTGGACATTTTGCGACAGTTTGTCGCAAAATGTCCATGTAAATGTACTCACTGTTTAGAAAATACATTTATGTCCATTTGTGCAGCCATGGTTAAGCTGGTATGAAAAGGACAAGTGTTATGGCACATTGTTAGCGTGTTGCTATTTTGAGGAAACTGAAATAAACTGCATCATTGACCAATTTTAAGCTGGTCTAAAGTCAGGGATGCAGGGTTTTCATTTATTTTTTTCTCATTCAAAGAGCATGTTAGTGAAAGGTGGGTTTAAATCGTGCATGCACGTTGCTTATTACACACACAGGGATTCACAGCAGCACCACAAATATCTTTAAATATGAAAAATTTAAGTATTAAAATACAAAAGATTATCAGTTAAAGCTAATTAGCTTTCTCGCCAGTGAAGAAACGTGCAAAACGCCTGTCTGTCTGGGTTTATGAAACAATTCAGTCTCAAGTCAACACATTGATTATTACAGACTGGTGCCAGAGCAGCAAGTCACCATCACCCTGCTACAGCAGATTAAGCACATGCTATTCATTGACTTTACACCCATTGGTTATCGCTTGTGAAAGACGCATCTTTTTCATCAAATGGAGTATTTCTGAAGTTTTGTCGCACTACATCCTGTCGCTAGTGGTCACTGTCGTCACGTCTCCATTGAAATGTTGGTCTGTGTTGCTGGTGGTGTGAATTAAGTCATAAGCCCTTTTTCTACTTGGTTTTAACATGCATTTTCTCTGATCCAATTACAAATAGTCACCAAAGTCCCTTTAATTTACCATTTTGAATTACCAAAGGTGTGTTCTGGTGCATTTTTTCACAATGATTATGTTATATGCCTGTATGTGGAGAGCAGGTGATCTTTGGAGGTTGTTTGAATGCTTTTGTCTAAATGATCGTCTACCTTATGAAGTAGTCCAGTCTAATGCTGTGGTCACACTAGAGATTGTGCTTGTGAAATTCTGTAGTACGATGCTCTGAAAAGGGGTGGGATTAAACAAGATGATTAGCCATTAAAAAAAGCGAGCGATTGGTCCATGTTTTAAATTTCTGTCCAGAGAGGTCATGTTTTGATCTTCGATTGGGGTCACGCAATCAAGTGATGTGATTTCGCAGGTGAGAGTTCACCAAGCTTGAACTTTCCAACGCAACGAACTGCGAAACTTGTCACACGAAGCTTGCGTTTCCGGTCTGACGCATTCGCGTACATATGAATGGAAGTCTATGGGGAGAAACGTACAGTGTGACCGCAGCTTAATGCATGTTTGAGTAGTTGTGGAGATGCTCAAAAGTGGACTAGCTCAAAATGTTATAGACCCTGTTTTCACCTGTATTTAGTGTTGTCCACTTGCGATTACATTGACAAACAACTATCTTAATGCAATATCTGCTGTACTGCAGAGCTAAATATGATTAACAGACAAAACTGGATGGTGTTTTTCACTCATATTCTTTATGTTCAGATGTTAACTGCTATGATTGAATCATTAAGTCAGTTAGTTGAATGTTTTAAATAAACATGAAAGTGACAGACATTAAAAAATAATATTCCATTGACTGCTTTTATCACAATATAGTGACACTTTTGATTCATTTTCCATCTTTTAAAACTCCACATTCCTTGTTGTTCAAAATTTATCCATGTGCATTTCACAGATGAATAAAAGTCATAAGTTCGGAACAACATATGCGTGAGTAAATGATGACAGAATGTTCATTTTGGGTGAACTATTCCTTTTCAAAAGAAATGAAAAAAAAAAAAAAACAATCAGAATATTGTCAGATGATGACTGTGTTATGAGTCTCATTTCAGGCAGTGTTTTTATAATTTGTTTGTCTTGTTTTAGGTCATTTTGGCAGCTATAGTGGAAACCTTGCATTTGAACAAAGAAATAAACAGAGTTTTCAGCTGAAAATAAGTTGTAACCCACTGAATAAAAAAGCTGCGACAGTTCTGGAGAGGATAAAGCGAACGGCAAGAAGTTTTATGCACTTTTACCTCATATTTTGCAGGTGACAGATATGTCAGGACCTAAAAACCCTGCGGTACAGAGTTTTTCTTCCACTTAAAAAAGGAGTTTCTTAAACCAGAGAGCACACAGACAACCCGAAGGACTTGTATTTTTAACAAAGCTTTTCTCTGTTTTAAATATCTTCAAGTAGGCTCACCTCATCCCTCCGAGCTTTCGCACTTTTCTTTTGTATTAAATTTTTTTTGGGAAGGAAACGCATGAAGCAAAACAAGAGCAGAGGGCTGTTTTTCTTTTTTAGTGGTGAGCTGATACTAAGGTATTGTGAGTTTTGCGCTGTCTAATGATCCACTGACGGTGCTGTTGTGTCCCGTGAGGCCTGGTTTGAGTGACTTGTCTGATGTGGAGAGCTTTTAATGGTACATAAAAATGAAGTCACGTAATAAATGAGAGGGAGAGCGAGAAACGGGGAATGGGGGTTTGAGAAAGAATGTCCGTTTAGTGATGACAGTCATGCTTTCCTTACACTGGCGTGTACAATTATATGCTATTTAATAGTTAAATGGTTACTACACAAATAAGATTTAAATAATTGGCATGACTTTGGTCCATTTGCATATAAATACATCTAAATACTTCCAAGTATCTGGCACTGCCTCATAGGATCAAACAATACAAGAGGGCATGATAGAAATGACTAATAATCATTTCACAGTATGATTCTCTTGAACCGTATTCATGGTTTATTTATAGATGCAGATATTTTTGCATGTGTGCGTGTGTGATTGTAAGCTTTAAGCAGTGATCATGCTCAGATATAGAATGTCCAGAGTTGATTTCAGGATGCATTACTTTAAGATTAAATGAATTTTTAAAGGAGGCATTTGGAATTTCTGTGCTTTACATTGTCATTACTCTTCTATTGTTGGCAGAGTTTTCTACTTAACTAAACTGAAAAAAAATGAAAACTGAACCAAAAGTTGAGAGTTGGATGAGTGGCAAAGTAAAGCACAGGAAACTTCTGGAAAGATGTTAAATGACAAAAATGCATTAGGATAAAAACAGAACTTTACTTATTGTTTATTTATTAATTTGCTGATTGATTGGTTGACAGCTGGTTTGATTGATTGCTGGTTTGATTGACTGCTGGTTTGATTGATTGATTGATTGATTGAACAAATATTTGCGATTGTGTGTGTGTTTTTTGTACTGGTACCTTTGCTGGTATTATTCATTCAAGTGATTCATTCAAAGTAGCTGAATCATTTAAGTCAGGGGTTCCCAATCTTTTCAGCCTGTGACCCCCAAAATAACAATGCTAGTGATTCTGCAACCCCCAATATCCTCTGAGGTGGTTATACATATATAAACCTTGCGCACCATGATGCACACATACCAATAGGCCCAAGTCTGTTCACCATTTAATTTTGAAAAACGCCACCATCCTCCTTGTTCAGTTGTGGCCTGTATTTATTTTCAATATGCGTGAGTGCTGTAAAGGTGTCAGAAAGTTTAAACTGGTGCCATGAAATCAATGTGCTGTGTCTTTAATATTACATAATCACCTCAAGGGTCACAAAAAAATCACAAAAAAAGGCTGATGGCTTTTTATTTGCATGTTTGTTTTTTTATGTAACTATTAACAATTTTTTTATTCTTATAGGTTATGGTTAAAAATCACCAAGTGACCCATTTAAATATCACATTTGCAGTCATGCTAACATGATGAATTTTGGAAAATGCAACTTTTGTTTGTTTAGCACTAGGCATGGGACGATAACCGTTTTCAAGGTATACCGTGGTTTGAAAAAGTGAAGGTCTCAAAACCGCCACAATTTTCTGCTATACCGTTCCTATGGTATATGTATGTTTTTTTTTTTTTTTTTACATTTTGTTTCACATTTTTTTTAGGACAATAGCATCTTCAGCAGAAAAGATATCCAAGATGCTGTTTTAAATTGTAATGAAATCTGTGTTTTGGAACCTAATGAAGACAGCAGAAGTTAATGATTCATTTGAATTATTTAGCCTGACATGTTTCCCAAAATATTTAAAAAGTTTCTGAAAATAAAATATATTGTGTTCAAAGGGGGAGAAAAAAGTTTTATTTTTGTATTTTTTAAGAATCTTTTGTCGGCCCATACCTATGTAGCACCCTCTTCCTATTACCATCCTGGATTCTTCTTAATTAGATCACTCTAAATTGTATGTTAACCCCCCAAAAAACCCATAACATGATACCAATAGTAAATAATACAAAAAATAATAATAAACAACCAATCTGGTACAAAATAACCTTTCCAAATTTACTTAAATACAATTAAACAAACAAATGCATACAAACAAAAGAAATAAAGGTTTGTTTGAAAATAAAGCTTTTCGTTTTCCTTTTTTCAAAACTCAAACATCAAAAATCAACAGTTCATTTAGTAAAGCTCAAACACTGTCCATATAAAATGAACAGTAAAATAAATAAACCCCGTTGCAGGCCTGTGTCCGTGCTTCTGTTCCTAGCGGCATAAAACACAACTGCCCCTTCGAATAAACAACAGTTTGCTCTTACCGGAGCCAGGGAATACTTTAGAACCAGAGTTCGTGAAGAAAACGGAGAGAGTCGGCAGGGTGAGTCGCATCCAGCGCTGCAGGAGAGGAACCACTGAGATGTCCTGGTTTGGTTTCTTAGGGCGCTATCTGGATTCCGGGGTCGTTGGCGATACTCAGTTGCGGTCCACTGACGCGAACTCGCTGATCTCTTTTAAGCTGGCAGTGGGGTTTTTATGTTCCTCTGTGTCGAGTTTCTTCGCTGGTGTTTTGTTTTTTCTGAACGCTATCTTAATCTACAAATAGCTCAAACTCGCTCAGTTTGAGGTGGGAACCGGAGGACGTGCAACAACTTTAATCATAAGGCAAACACAAAACAAAACTCCATCTAGGCCTACTTCACGGGAGTCCACACTTGTAAACAATTGCTCCAACAGGTTCGCGCGGCTCTCGGTCCCGCCCACAATGGTCAGTGTGACCAAGCCGACCAATCACAGAGCTTGCGCTACATGTCGTTGCAACGTGTAGTTACATTTTTTGAGAGGTCACGGCGAGGGCTATACGTCAACGCAGAAGAAAAATCAGCCTTTAGCGGCTAACGCTGTATTTAGTTAACACAATGCAACAAATAGTTTGGTGATACTATTTCAATATAGCAATGGAGATTGCTATCCTCACAGGATCATAGACATTATAAGCTATCTTCAGTTTTCTATTCGATAACTAGGCGAACAAATAATCTCTCTCAAGCCAACGTTCACCCCGACGACATCCACCCAACAATGCTTTTTTTTTTTTAATCTTTTTTGTATTTTTTTTATTGAACATATAGTAATGTTACAACAACTTGGCATTATCAGAACACCTTTACATTACAAAAAAGGAAACAGGTGCAAATAAAGAACAAATAATATGTTACATAAAATAATTATAAGTAAAATAATGCATAACTAAATATAAAAAAATAAAAAGGACTAGGGCATACCTGTCAACATTGGGATGTGAAAATAAGGGATATGCCCACCATAATCAGGGATTACTCCGACCCCCCTTAAAAAAATTGCCAAATTACTAAATATGTTCATTTGGAGCTGTTTCATTGTAAATAAACAGTTAAATGATCAGTAAGATGTTTTATTATTATTATTTACAAAGGAAAAAAATAAATAGTATACATCAGCAGCAAATAAATTAGCAAACAGTTCAGCTTATTAAAATAGCTAATAATGAAATAAAATCAAGCTATCAAATCTCATTAGCCATTTCTTCACTGTATAACTTACACATTCTGATTAAAGAGCAACGAATGAATCTCTTTTTTATTTAGATTTTTTTTTTCGTTTGATTACATTAAATAACAGGTGTCCCTTTAAAAATGCAACCATCTAACGTTATAAAGAAAGCATTCGATTGCTTTCCTAACCTTTTATGCTCATTAGGACAAAATTAGTTGTGTTTGAATAAAACCCCACCAAGATCGACATCTTTCGATATTATTATTATTAATTATGTGTATATGTCTGTTTAACACGCACCCAAAACCCAGCCTCCGCTTCAAATTGCGTGTACAGAATCCGTTTGGGAAATAGCCTCTATTTATCACTATGGAGCGCGTCAGCTGATGCTCATATCACCGCTATATGACTGTTTTGAGGATTGCATATGAAGGGGAGACGGCATCTGTAATGAAAAGGCAAGGAAATCCCGCCGTTTTTATATTTATTTCAAAGTGTTTTCATACCTAAACAAAGCGAAAGCACAGAACAGACTCACATTTAAGAGCAAGGGCCGGCCCCTTGTGGTTCGGCGGAATGGGTTGCGTATAGGGAGGCTCTGCTCTTTAATGTTTATTTGCCACCCTTCAGAGAAAGACTGAAAATACGGGAAAATACCTTTAAGGGATGATAGCGGGATAGAACTGTAAAATACGGGAGAATCCCGGGAAAAACGGGAGGGTTGACAGGTATGGACTAGGGATTTTCCTGTAATTTACACTTTTCTATCAAAGGCGGATTAATTGTACTTTTTGTTTTCATTATCTTAAGGGATTTTATATATGAAAGAATCTCATTTTAAAAAGCACAAAACATTGGTTTCACCTTCAAATATTGTAATTTATGTATGTCAAATTTTCCAAGCATAAGAATGTTGTTTATTACTAAGGCATCTTCCTTACTGTCCATTACAAATCCATAAATGATGTCATTCACATTCAAGATCCTGGGATGTGGAATCTTTGGGTAAAGCCAGTCACCAAACAATGCTCTTCTGCTCCCCTCATATACCTTTCAAGATATTCATTTCCGGTCACCTTACAATCACCTCTGTCTCAGCACAACAGGTAAAACTGATAAATTTACCTATAAATGCATAAATTCAGAAACAAAACATCCATCATACAATAATCAAATATTATAAAAAAAAAAAAACCAAAATAGTATAGCAAATAAATTAATTGACAGCTGGGCTTCATTTGTTTGATATTACATATTTCATATCTTTTAAAAAGCAAAAAACCCATATACAGTAGGGAATATTTTAGTTTTCATAACCTGAATTAAAGGGCCATTTAATATGCATTCTGATAATGCTTTTTTCAATATAATGTCATCTTGCATATTGTTAAAACAGCTAAAACATTATCAGAGTCAATAAATATTGCACCCAACACGTTCTTTCTGATAATCTCAGTGACCAAATAAGCACTTATTACAGCTTACTATATACAGTAAGGAGTCTGATTGGGTAATTTATGGTCATCTCTGAGGATTTGGGGGCGGCGGCAGTCAATTCCACTGTTGTACAGATAAAACAAGACTTAAAGAGGTTCTCGGTGTCTACGTCAATCCCAACTAGCTGGTGGGAAGCACAGTCTTAAACAGAAATGGAACAGTGTGAAAATCAAATTGTGTGGAATAAAATCTAATGGCTGTGTTTAAAAGTGTCACAACATTGGCGAAATATATGGTTGCGCTCTGTCACAGTATCTCCGTTACTCTGAGGGTGTTCATTTCCTTAAAACAGTCCCTTAAAATAGATTGGTATCTTTATAAACCATGGTATTTTTCAAAGCGTTAAAACTTGACAGTTGCCCAAATACACCGAACATAACTTTTATTTCCTCCTCTTGAATTCCTTTACACACCTAAGAAAAAAGCAATAACGGCTTGTGATGGAGCAGTGAGGCCCATAACATAAGACGGTATGCATTGCACTTCTTTTTCCTGCAGTTATTACCTGCCTCTCCAATGCACTCTTTGTATTCAGCATATGTTAGACTAGCAGATTGCTTGGCTGTTCTCTTGTGGAATAATCAGTGCCAGAGCAAATGCATCTGCTTCATGATAACCATTCTCAACGTGAGCAAATGTCTCAGAGGTTGTCCAACACATCCACCTTGAAATGTAGCTGATTCACTGAGGCCTGCTTCTCAACATTAGAGAGTTGTGATAAAAATGTTGATTTTTTTTTTTTTTTTTTTTCGTGAGTGGGATCCACAGGCTAGCTTCTGTTGCATGGCAAGTCAAAACAACTATCCTGATTGCTGTACACTATAAAACGCAATTACTTGACTTTACTTTGACAAAAGAGAGTTAACTGGTTGTTTTTTAAGCAATTAGTTGACTTGATGTGAACCTGTTGCCTTAAAATTAAGTAAATGAAATATGCAAATAATTTAAAAAGTTCAGTCAACTTAGCAGTTCCAAGTTTAGTTAGTTTACTCATTTTTTTTTAAAGTAAAAAGTGAACTTGTCAATTTTAAGGTAATGGGTTTACTCACTTTTTAAGCAAGTAATGAATCACCTTTTACAGCTTAGGTTGAAGTAAAAAAATAAATATTTTAACCCACAATTTTGCATTGTTAGTCACATTTTACTATTTGACCTTTGGCAAAGCATTTGAAAGGATTTTAATAGGAATCCAGGAAAGTTGTTTAATGTCAAAAAATTTCCACAGATGTCACTTATGGTCAAGTTACATAATTCTGACCATCAATCGTTTTCTCAGAGGATGACAAGCTGACAAAACATTGCTGTTACTTTGATACAAGTTTTATTTATGGAGAAAATTACAAAGCACTGCAGCTTTGTGTGTTCTGTGTTCGACTGAGATAACTAGTCCACCGAAATGTGTATATTTCCTACAAAGTATGAAGCTGATCGGTTAGTTCTTTTCACGTGACTCGCATTGCGTTCATGGCATTCATTCAACTGTGTGCATCTGGAAGGCGCGAGTGCATCGTGTCACTTGCGCACACAAGCCGCAAACCTCCGTAGGAGATAATAAACTTGCGCGAACTCTAGAAAAGATGCGATATGTGAACGACCCCTAAAAGTCCGCCATCATTTGCGATCTCCAGCAGTTGATCTTCTTGCACAGACATGGTAGATTCACCTGATTTGTTGACAAATGGGTTGCGGATCAATTCCTTAACAGTTTGCGGGTCCTTCACTGGGCCTTTTCCCCTTAGCAAAGAAACTTTCCAAAGTCGCCTGTTTCTTACTCATTTCAAGAGTTCACACTTAGCTAAAGATTGATTATAAAGCGTGTTTGGCATGCTGTCCCGGGAGAGAGCCCTGAGCTCATAAGATCCTCGAGCCCCGGGCTCCCTCCCGTTGCAGGGCGAGAGAGGAGTTTGAACTCAGGTAGATCTCAAAAATCCCCTGCTGTAGTAGCTAATGAAAAGATAGTGATTGCTCTTAAGACATAACTACTTAATAGGAGCACATCTATGATGCCGATTTGGATTTAGTCAATTGACTTAAATTGTGTGTATTTGGACGGTGGGAGTAAACTAGGGGGCCCGGAGGGAACCCACGTGAGCACAGGGAGAACATGTAAATTCCACACAGAAACGTCGGCTTGCTTGGTAAGGACTAGAACCAGTGACGTTCTTGCTGTGAGGCGAGTGTTAATCACTGGGCCACTGTGTAGTAAGTAACACGGAAACTATTAATGACGTCTTGTGCGGCCCGGTACCAATTGATCCATGGACTGGTACTGGGTCCACTGCTCTATATCACTATTGGCGATACTGTTTTGCCAGAATTTCACTATTTTGACCTCAATTTTAAAGTGAAGAAATCAATGTCTCTCTTTTTTTGTTTTTCAGTGATCTAGCACACACTATAGGCCCTGTTTTTATAAGCTATTAAAGAGATTCTTGTCATCATTTACTCACCCTTCATTTGTTCAAATCCTCTTTGACTTTCCTTCTTTTGTTTAACCTTAAAGAAGAAGTTTTGAAAAATGCTGGTAGCTGGCACCTATTGACTTCCATAGCATGTTTTTTTACTATAAAAATCTATGGGTGCCAGCAACTGGAATTCTTCAAAATACCTTCTTTTCATGTTCAACATAAGAAAGAAACACACAAAGGTTTAACACTACACGAGGGAGAGTAAATGAAGATGTATTTTTCTTTTTTTTTGGGGGGGGTACACTATCCCTTTAAGATGAATTTTGGTTGATCGGATTACAAGTAAATGAGCATAATTCCTATTTCCTGTTTCTTTTATCCACTTTTGACCAGTTTCCTGAATGCTTTAAAGATGGAATCTCCAGGGGACCATTTGTATGGACCTTTTCGGATCTTTTGATTTTAAATGATGAAATAAGATGAACACAATAAACAATGAAGAGCAGCAGCTTTCCTTTCTCCTCTGATAGCAGCCAAACTCTGTGGGTTTGTTGTATGAGTAATATTATGAACAATGTACATTTATTTCAGCATTAAACCAAACCTAACAATTACAGATGGCAAAGTTTAAAAGGTTAGTACACTTCAGCAACATGTCCTGCAATGTATTAGGGTGCAGCGTTTTTTAATGGCCATTTGCTGTACACTAAGAAAGCAATCTGATTGAATGAGTTTTCAACTACTGCTGGAAGTGGTCAAAACAAACAAGCTCAATTTCAGGCCCCATTTACATCTATATTTAGAATTGTACACTTGTGATTGGACTGACAAAAAATGATGTCAGAAAAAAAACAGGAATATAGAGATTAGAGTAGATCCTCATTTCTTTTGGAATAAAAGAATTGGGGAAGTTAAATGGGTTGTAAATTCCATTTCATGTGTTAGTTTAGACTGTAAATGACAAAAGTATTAATTTTTTTCTCAAAAAACGAGTCACACATTCTTGGATAACACAGTAAAAGGGAAGTGAACCCATCAGAGATCATCCAATGGCTTTAGATG
Organism: Danio kyathit; assembly: GCA_903798195.1. Classification (NCBI taxonomy): domain Eukaryota; kingdom Metazoa; phylum Chordata; class Actinopteri; order Cypriniformes; family Danionidae; genus Danio; species Danio kyathit. The sequence goes on along the minus strand of LR812535.1, from coordinate 23,364,402 downwards.
AAAGGCAATATGTTGCTAAGCTGAAAAATACAATATAATACCTATAGGCTTGTGTTACTAAGGAATAAAAAAAAAAAACAGCATGAGGATTCAAGGATATTTAGATGACTAAGCGTCAATGGAAATGTCAGAGGGACGGTACCGTACAGCTCAGCACTTTCCGAGAACACAGATGCCGTTCTTCTGAAGAAAATGGCATCACAAACATATGCTTTTATTTAGCATTTTATGGTTTTAAATTGCATTCGCAGAACCCGGCACCCCCCATATCTCATTTCTTAAGCGCATGGAGGCGAGAGTGAGGCATTGTGACAGTGACCATGTGCAGTCAGTAGGAAAGGGCCCTTTTGTCTGCCCCGCTCCCTGTCACGGAGGGTCACGCAGGCTTACCCTCGGAATAAAGCCCTGGCCATTGTTATAATTTGCATTGATGCATAGAGAAGGAGATAGGCTGCTAACAGGGGTTACTCGGAGCAGGGGTGTCTTTGCATGGAAATGTATGCTCGGGATGGACAGTATGCGTATTTCATCCTCCCTCCCTCCCGCCGGCGGTGTAGGCCTCTTCAAGGTCACTTCCAAGGACAGTCGAGCCAATTAGTATGCAGATCAGGACCCGATATGGTTTAAGGGTATTGCTCTGATGCAATCACATTAGTTAGGCCAGTAAAGAATCCTCAGCTTGACCTCAATCATTGCAGCCACGGGAGAAGGTGAAGGAAGAATAGAAGAAGGTCCGCGATGTCCTGATGTGTCTTCTGTTCTCGTACCCGCCGTCGCCACGAGCTCCACTGTAGGATCATGGCTATTTTTGATCTTTGCTGTCACTGTGCAGTGAATTAATTTATGAGATTACTGGGGATCTTATTATTTCTTTATTTCGTTTTATTTGGTTTATGGCATCCCAGGGAAATGAACCCATATCCTTGGCATTTCTTGTGTTCACTTATAAATTGCAGTTTGGGTGTGAAAATGCATGAATTTTGCTGTCAATTATAATTTTTTTTGATTACTTTGATTTCTATAGTCAGTAAATTAATTTATTAATATTAAAGAGCCACTATTTTGCATTATAAAAGGTCATATTTTGGTTTTGGGGGTCTCCAACAACAGGCTGATATGCATGCAAGGTCAAAAAACACTTTCATTGTCTTATAATATGCATTTACTTTTTGCCTAATTATCCCAACGACTCCCATATGATTCGTTCAGCGATTCATTTGCTCCAAAACCCCTCCTTAGCACGAAGCTAACCTGTGCTGATTGGTCCGATGACCCAGTCTGTTGTGATTGGTCAACTGGGTTCAGCGCGAGACAGAGAGAAACGCCCACCATGGCTATGAAGTAGCACACAGAGTATGTGAGAGCCCAATGGTGGCCATAGCAAAGGCAAACGACAGAGGATTGCAAGTTCAGAAATGCATTTAAACTGGTAAAGGAAGAAGCACGCGTCACAATTTCAACGTGGTTTTGGATGAACTATGTGAACAGCCCCATAATGATTTAACCTGAGAGATACAATAGAAGCACTGATCTATGTATAATGGATAAGTTAAGTGATTACAAGCCACGCGGAACAATTACAAGTTACAACACACAATTAAACACATATTTACTAATTACACTTACATGTTATGGTCCGGAGGAAGAAGAAACTGGTCCATAGGAACTGTAACAGTTACTGACAAAGTCCCACACATAATAGTCTCTGCTGCTCCTTCCTTTAATAGCAAACGGTCAGCTAATCCCACGTTGCAGCATAGGTTATTGTATTGAAAATCAGAAAAATGACAGGAACAAACACAGGTTGGCTATACTGTGGTATTATTGTGAAAATTAACTTTAACCCTTTATTCCCCACAGCTGAACTCCATCTGTTAGTGACCGTCATCTCCGTGTCATGATCAGACTCATGATCCCCCTTGCTCCTCTAGTGTCTGAAAGGAAAGACCCATTCAAGTTTTTACCGGAATTGGCACTTCATATTTAGTGATGTACCGAATCGACATTGACGCATTCAAGCAAAAGATCCGAACACAACACGATTCATATATTCGACTCTGAGTCGACTATTTCGTTAAAGAACCAATAGTTTTAAACACGGTGCACTTTCAGATTTAAACCTTAGCAGGATGTTTTCATTCACTTAGTGCTGTGTTAAACACTGCATGGAAGCTCATTTTTAAAAACCCATAACCTCTTAGGGCTTGAGTGTCCACATATGTGGACAGCACATTTTAGCTCTTAAGTAGCTATTTAAAATATTTTTAAAGTTTTATATTTTGTTACAGACATACAGTGTCATCCTGCAACTGTTTTGCAGCATATGAAATGTCCCAAACCCTATTTTTAACTGTCCAAAATGGGAAAAAAAAATTGTTGTTTTTACTCTCTGATAGTCAAAGTCAAGAATTATATGTTATATATGCATTAAAAAAAATTCAGAAAAAAGTGTTTTATGTAAATTCGGAACACGAGTCCACATATATGGACATCATTTTTCTGTAAAGGTACATCATATCAAATTTTTTTTATTCTAATTAGGTTCCAATAAGCCCAAATAGCAAAGAGAAATAAAAAATGCATGTAAAAAAACACAGTGGGCATTAAGAGTTATTAGGGGCTTTTTAAGATTTTTTTTTAATCCATCCATTCACCTGTCAATAAAAACAAAAATACAACTTTGGTGTTTCTTGCATACGCCAGTTAACTTAAAATTAAGTTAACATAAAATTGCCAATCAAAATGGAGCGCTGGTGAAAAGACTCCTATTTTCTGGAATATAATGTAGTAATATTAAAATAGTTTTTTTACTTTACTTTATTATACTTTTTGCCACACCACCCTTTGGAAACCAACCCCCAGCCTTGGTGATTCTGATGTTAAGATTTAGCAGTTTGTCTTAAACATGGCCTATTACAGTGAGGTTCAAAAGGTTATTAAGCTTAGTGATTACTGTATTTTATTTATTTTGATATTTTATTTAGATTATGACATCCCACTGAACCCACAACCTTGTTGTTTTTTGCTTGTTGTTTTTTGCTTGAATATCTACAAGTTCTTCTCAAGACACAATAATTAAAAATATATATGTTATTTATTTTTCTTAAAACCACATTTGTATTCCAAGTTTAAATAGCAGATAAAAAAATTCAGATGTTTTCTCAAACCTCTGGCCCCTACTGTATCTCTGGCTGCTAAAAGCTTGATCTATGCACTAAATGTGACCAAAAATGTTTTGTAAATAACACTGATTTCCCAGCAAGACCAGTGCAGTGCTGCTGTTGTGTGGTGTAAACATGATTTCAGATGAAGAGTGTTGTTCCCCTGGTGGTCTGGTGCCTGGTCCGAGCCGGTCTGCAGTGGCCTTAGAGCCTAGAATGCAATTTACTACCCCCCTTTTTTTTCTTTAAATCTGTGTCCGGGTTGTAAATTTCTTCCAATTCTCGCTCTTTCGCTCCTTCTATCTTTCTCCCCTTGTCGGAATTAATGAGATCAGGTTTGATCAGGGCAGCCGAGTGTTCAGAGAGAAATCTCACAAGCGCCTTGTGTCCTGTAATAGAATTTGCATCTAATGCATACATAAATCAAACATCTTTCTGGACATTTTCATATGCATAATGTCATTTCATCCTGTTTCTTTCTGAGTGGGGTGCTGAAGGAGAGGAGGGGGTGTATGTAGGTGGCTGAGGGGATTGTAGTCAAGTAGAGAGGTGATTTTCCCCCCCTTCCTTTTTAACTTCCTTTTAAAGGTTTTCTTTTTTTGCTGACTGAGTATTCATAGAGAGTTACAAAGATTACAGATCTTTTGGGGGTTTTCTTGTCAGGAACTTTTATCATGAAGGGGATTGTTGTTGTATGTTTGGGTTGAGCGTCTGAGCGTGTGCACTAATATGTATAAAACATGAGATATGTGTATTTTTGTGCTTGTGCGCAAAGAGGGGAGAATAAACACGCTTTGTGTATGCATGTGCACATCCACATGTGTGGGTGCGAGCATGTGTGTGTGTGTATTTGGGCTGATGGCATGTTGATAGAGAGACCAAGGGATGGGGTGGGCCGATGCTACAATATTTCTTTCTTCCACTACCTTAGTCTTTGGGGCTTTGTTATGCAAATGCACGGAAGAGTAGGAGATTCAAAGTGCCAAGATTTCAAGATATTTTTTTTTCCCTTTTTCTTTCTTTTTTTAAGAACAAAGTGATGAGGTATTTTGATTGTCCTCAATGTTTGGTGCTTCCATGCTAACAAGGCTTTGCTTTGTAGAAATCGCATCGTAATTTGCATGTCTAAGAAGGTACTTATACTACACGTTAGCGTGCGACAGATTTACAGTATATATGCAGCAGAAGTGCGCAATGTTAATTTATAGCGGGCATTACAGCTGGCTCGGTTTACACTGGAGACCTTCATATCTGACAGTGGTCTTGAGTGTTTAGCACGAGCGTTATTGGCTGGCTTAACCTTGCGCGGCTCCGATTTTAAAATACATTTGCATTTTTTTTTTCTCACAGATTTATGAAACAGTTTTCACTTGATATTACATTCATTCCGCTCATGAGCGAGATTGTCCATAACTCACCAGAAGATGAATCTGTTTTCCCACCAGAAGTAATTAAATATCATATTTTCACTCGGAAAGTTAAAATAAATCACTTTTTATGTGAGCAGGAATCCTTGGAGATCGCGCACACGTGTTTCGGTGATGAAATAAGCTCAAATGTGGATGTGGCTCCCGACCAGAAAGAATTAAGCGCTGGCGACGAGCCAAGCTGCAGGAAAAGAATCAAATCTCACACAAAAGAAGCCATTGGGCTGTTTATATCCCTCATAGCGTCCGGGTAAGAGTGTTGGTAATTTGCTTGTTTTGAAACGCGCTCTGTCCCTTAGCATAGGCTCTCCGAAGGCCTCCGTGGCCCACTTTTATCCGCTCATTACGATCTACATTAATATCTTCAAATATTAATTGGACTCATGAAGCCATATGAGTCGGCACCCTTGCATGTCGGCTTGTCAAGAGCTTGGGCTGAGGACGGGCTGACGTCCCGGCCACAAAAAAAACTTTCAGTGCTAAAACAATGCCATTAACGCCAATCAAGATGACACTTATGAGCCTTATTAAATGATATGTAGCGTTCAGCATTCTTTCGTGACTGCTCTGCCCATTAATGTAAACCGCTTCTGACCTCTTGGGTTTCTAAGCGCCATAATCTAATGTGATTATGAGTCCAGTCTCATAAATAATAAAGAGGGCTAGCAGCATCATTTATGTATTTACATGATGATAATGTGTTGCTCCTTGCTTTGATATGAATTAAAAAGTAATGTGTTTTCGTGTCATTTTGTGCCCTGGCAGAGATGACATATGCCATAACAGAAGTGCAAACATGCTTTAATTACTACACACACACACACACACACACAGAAAAGAAAAAATCTTTGTATTTTGGTCTAATATTTTTTACTATACATTTCTACACATTATTAAATCAACATGATTTTACTTTGACAATGACTAAAGAATGAAATATATTAAAAGTATGTTGATGACAATGATGTAGCAGAAACAATTCTTATTCCTTATTATGCACATTATCCTCTGCACATTTGGGAGGAAATGTACACAACTATTTGTTTACATGGACACACACATGCACCAGTTCAGATCTGAAACCTTATTGATGTTGTGTAGTTCTGAGCTCTCAGATATACACAGAAACTGCAGGTTTCTGCTGATTTTTGAGTCCATTATACAATCTATTTATTTACTTATGTAAATGTGTGTGTATATATAAAGTAACACTTTATTTTGATGGTCCATTTGAGTATTAGTAGACTGTCTGCTTAATATCTGATGATACTGCTCCTTCAACAGACATTTAACTGACTATAAGAAACTTTGCAAGTACATCTCAACTTACACTAACCCTAACCCCAACCTAACAGTCTACTTATAATCTAATGAGAATTAGCTGGCATGTAGATGCAATGTAACTAATTTCAACAAATGGACCATCAAAATAAAGTGTGACCAAATATTAGACTAATATTAGTTCAATAATATTATTGATTAATATGCAAATGTTTAGATGATTTTATGTATAACAGTTTGTAGAGTAATACTTTCTGTCTATTAGTGGATGTATGACACGAGACAATTGGAATCAAGTAGATCTAACTTGATTTGCTTTGTAAATATTGAATAAAAGTCAAGTTTTTTACTTTTTATTTTACATTTTATGTAGCAGGTTTTCAGCATTTATACTCTCAAAATCATTCCGTATGATTTTGATGATTTTTCTATTTATTATTGTTATTATCTTTACACAATTCTGTGCAGAAATAACAAAAAAGTCTACAGATTCTCTCTTGCCTGATGTATTCAACATAGGCTCATTCTGAAAACGTAGCCCTATATACATTTCTGGAGATCGTTAATTATGTAGGCAGAGGTATGTATGGCTGCATTTCATTTTTTAAACAAACGCTACTAGGCGGTATGACGCCGTTCCTTTTCGCGCTTATCAGCTGACTGCTTACCTGCATATGGACAGCTTTCCGGCTGTCACTAGTTTGTACAGTGGGCTCACCATGTACGTCGGTGGACTTGAGATGCAGAGAGGAGTTAACCACAACGACGGGGTTTGAGTCTGGCGAAGAACGGTTCCAGAAAGTGTGTAAGACAAAAACAGAAGTCAAAAAATTAAATAAACAAGTAAATAGTGAGAATGTGGTAAAACGTGGTAAAAATCAGGCGAGGGCTTTTCTTTTTCTGAATTGCTTTTTAAAACTGTCGGTTGGGTTTAGGGAAGTGGGTGGGTGGGTCAATTGGTGCTTTTGAAAATACTATTGGTTGGGTTTAGGGAAGGGGGAGGGTGGGTGAGTTGATCGGTAAATCAGTCAGTTATTCAGTCAGTCAAACAATCAGTTGACATTGGCCTCTGGTGGATTTACATGAGAACAGCAGGCACGAATGGCACTGGCAAGAGAAATTTAAGATCTCAAAAAGCATACACAGCGTCCTCTCGTGGATTCGCGAAAACCATAACTGCAAAAAAACATACCTCCTGGGACGTAATCGTCTCCAGAAATGTATATAGAGGTACGTTTTCAGAATGAGCGGATGTATTAGTCATTACATTTAATCATTAAATGTTTCTATTAAATTATCAATTATTAATCAGGGCTCAAAATTAATCTTTTTGCTTGGTAGCACGGGTTCTCCTAACTTTAAAAATGTAGTTGGACAAGCCAAAATTTAGTCGCATCCATTAATTATGAGCACCATTATTACGTTTTATATTCACCGATTTATTGCATTTGAATGATGAAGGACTGAATGATTAAATGAATGATTAAACAGAACCTCTCAAACTTAAATTGCGTAGATGAGGCGAACGCAGTTACCTGCAAACTCCGTCCCACAGGCTTTACAGCGAATGCTTTAGTCATTTTCAAAGCGAACTTTAACCCAATGGAAGCCTTTTATCCACTCTTCGAAAAGTGTAGATGGTGGATTACATTCACCACATGATTACTAATCAGATGTGGCATTATTTGTAACTTTAGGCGGTTTTCGAAAACTAAATCTGTACTACAAGTGTAGTTTTCATTCTCTCATCTTCAGCGTTTTACATTTTTGCGGTTGTAGCTCCCTGTCATCTGAAGGCAGAAGGCATTGACTGAGTTACTGACAACTGATATTAACCAATCTATTAACGTTCAGTTCTAGCGCAGTGAGCCAATCAGAAGAGCTTGAAGGCGGGGCAAGCATTGCAGACTTTGTTTACTGCAGCAAGTTGACAACTATGGAGCTAATAATATGCCAAAACAATCTGAATTTGAATTATGTTAATTTGAATTAATAACAATTGTAAGTTAATAAAACTGAATATTATATGCCTTAAACACTTCTTCATCTACTCCTCCCTGTTGATCACCCCTGACCTACTTTCTGCGCGATCTGAATTTCACAATCTGAATTTCTGGTTTTGAATTTTAGAATATTGAATTTGATGTTCTAAATTTCTTCATCTTGAAAACTTAAAACTGTACTGTTACAAACTCAATATCTGCAGTCTATGAATCCAGAACCAAAAAAATCTGAAGTTTGAAAATACGTCTATAAAAATCTGACTTCAAAAAAGTTGCCCGAAATTCAAAGTTATGAAATTCTAATTCAAGTTAAGAAATTTAAATTCAAAACATTTTTAAAGGCATAAAATATTCATTTTTATTAACTTACACTTGTTAATAATTCAAATTAACACAATTCAAATTCAGATTGTTTTGGCATATTATTAGCTCCATAGACAACTGTTTTAAACTATTCATTAGCGCTGCGTTTTGTGTTTCAGGTGCAAAGATTTATTCTGCGTGAATGTGTCCTAAATCCGTGCATGTGGTGAACATTTTGCTGTGAAAACCGGTCGCACGGCAACAATTTTATGCACTTGCACAAAAGCTCCCAAATATATTTTAAGGTCGCACAGATACAATTTCGGCTGCATATGTGACCAAAACGGTCGCAATTTTGAGCCCTGTTAAAATTAAGTGAGTTTAACATTAAAAGAAAACACATGTGCCAGAGGGGTCAAAAATATTCATCTTGTTTTCTTTTTGAACTTCATCTATTTTTCTGACGCCATTGACGATTTTATTTTTCCCATTTTAAACATATACTGACACACATTTTTCTTGAATAGTTTACCTTCAAGAAAATTCTGACATCATTTACTCACCTTTGACTTGTTCCAAACCAATTTGAATAGTTTAGTTTTGTTGAACACAAAAGAAGATATTTTGAAGAATGTTGGAAACCGATAACCATTGACATCCATAGGAAATACAAAAATTCAAGTCAATAGTCACAGGTTACTAACATTTTTCAATTCATCTTCTTATGTGTTCAACAGAACAAGTCAAGGGTGAGAAAATGATGACAGATTTTTCATTTTTGGGTGAGTTTTGCCTTTAAGTTTATTTAAGAATGTATATCTACACGTTTTTATTTATTTTTTATGTAAAATTACAATTTTTTTTTCATTCAAGTGTAGTTTACAGTGCACCAATATTAATATAAGACAACACCACTCCTTATTTCATAAGTTCCTTTTAAAACTAAGACAGAAAATGATTTATTGTATTTCGTCATGACCAAAACATGTTAAAAAGTGCTTGAGTGGAGTTGTGTAAAGATATTGAGTACAATCCAGGCAGCTAAACATTGCCCAAAAGCCTGTTGAAATGTCCCAAATATTTTGCACAATTTGGGAAGTGCTCATGTAAGCCCCGTTGAGCTTCACTCATTTGGGTTTCCACTCATTTGGGTGGCAAGTCTTGTGCATTCCCTTCCATTTAACCAGTTCGGCTTTTTTTTCCAGAGCAATTGCTCAGCTTATAGTTTCTGAACAAACAAATGGATGAGCGAGTACTGTATCTGTTTGCATTGTGTATCAGTGTTGATCATTATCTTCTATTCTCATCACAAAATCATCATCATCATCCACCACAAACAGATTCTTTAAGGTCTCTCTCAGTTGCAGTACTTTGGGTTTTTATCTTCCTCTGCCTGTTCATTTGATTCATTAGCATACAGATAGTGCTCTCCAAAGATATGTCACGCTAGAGGTGTCCTCATTGCAAAGCAGCAAGTCTTCTAAAGGTACTCCATATCTGTGACTGCGACTTGTTTCTATTTTTTCCTCCAGGGATGCTTTGTTCTCTCGTGTGGGAGCGACAGTCACTAATCCTTCATTAAATGGCATTGTCAGCATTTAAACCGGAGCCGCATTTAATGGCTGCTGACCAGCAACACAGTTAAACCGTAATTAATTTCTTTGTGCTTGAATTAAGGATGTTTTTCAAAGCACAAGCCGTTCACTAACATTTAGCTCATTTTTCAGGTCTTAATAAGAGGTTTTCTGCATTATTGGTGGCTTCTTGTGAATGAAAAGCGAAATTGTTACTTTATTCTTTTTCTATTTTTGTATATTTTTCAAATTTGCATTTGTCTTATCTACATAATTATGTTGTTTCCATGCCCGTACCTACTGTAAGTGTGGTTCTTTAGGGTTGTGCGATTATCATTTTACATACAACAATATGTCTGTCTGTACAATCTGTCAATCTTTACATATAATCTGTCTGTCTTTTTTTAATAATTATTTTATTCATAATTTTGTATTTATTTTTATGATATTCAGATATTATTATCCTCCTATTTTTATACTCCTTTTTCACTCTTAATAACATTTTAACTCCTAATAACCATCCGTCCATCAGTTCGTCTGTCCATTCATCCGTCCATCCATCCATCCATCCATCCATTTATCTATCCATCCATTCTTCCAATGATCTATAAGGTTAAAACTCATCCATCCATCAGATTAAAACTCATCCATCCATCCATCCATCCATCCATCCATCCATCCATCCATCCATCCATCTAAAAGATTAAAACCCATCCATCCATCAGTTTAAAATCTATCCATCCATTCATTCTTACATCCTTCTAAAGGATTAAAACCCATCCATCCATCCATCCATCCATCAGATTAAAACCCATCCATCAGATTAAAACTTTCCATCCATCCATCCATCCATCCATCCATCCATCCGATCATCCATCTAAAGGATAAAAACCCATCCATCTATCCATCCATCCATCCATCCTTCCATGTAAATGATTAAAAACCATCCATCCATCAATTAAAACCCATCCATCTATCCATCCATCCACCCATTCATTCATACATCTAAAAGATTAAAACCCATCCATGCATCAGATTAAAACCCATCCATCTATCCATTCATCCATCCATCCATTCTTCAATCCATCTAAAGGATTTAAAACAATCCATCCATCAGATTAAAACACATCCATCTATCCATCCATCCATTCATACAATTAAAAGATTAAAACCCATCCATCCATCAGATTAAAACTCATCCATCCATTCATCCATTCTTCCATCTATCTAAAGGATTAAAACCTATTCATCCATCAGATTAAAACCCATCCATCCATCCATCCATCCATCAGAATTAAACTTTCCATCCACCTATCCATCCATCCATCCATCCATCCATCAATCCATCCATCCATCTAAAGGATTAAAAACCATCCATCCATCAATTAAAACCCATCCATTTATCCATCCATCCACCCATCCATTCATACATCTAAAGGATTAAAAACAATCCATCTATCAGATTAAAACCCATCCATCTATCCATCCATCCATCCATCCATCCACCCATCCATTCATACATATAAAAGATTAAAACCCATCCATCCATCAGATTAAAACCCATCCATCCATCCATCCATCCATCCATCCATCCATCCATCCATCCATCCATCCATCCATCCATCCATCCATCCATCCATCCATCCATCCGTCCTTTCATCCGTCTAAATCATTAAAACCCATCCATTCATTCATCCATCCATCCATCCATCCATCCATCCATCCATCCATCCATCCATCCATCTATCTATCCATCCATTCTTCCAATGATCTATAAGGTTAAAACTCATCCATCCATCAGATTAAAACTCATCCATCCATCCATCCATCCATCCATCCATCCATCCATCCATCCATCCATCTAAAAGATTAAAACCCATCCATCCATCAGTTTAAAATCTATCCATCCATTCATTCTTACATCCTTCTAAAGGATTAAAACCCATCCATCCATCCATCCATCCATCCATCAGATTAAAACCCATCCATCAGATTAAAACTTTCCATCCATCCATCCATCCATCCATCCGACCATCCATCTAAAGGATAAAAACCCATCCATCTATCCATCCATCCATCCTTCCATGTAAATGATTAAAAACCATCCATCCATCAATTAAAACCCATCCATCTATCCATCCATCCACCCATTCATTCATACATCTAAAAGATTAAAACCCATCCATGCATCAGATTAAAACCCATCCATCTATCCATTCATCCATCCATCCATCCATTCTTCAATCCATCTAAAGGATTTAAAACAATCCATCCATCAGATTAAACACATCCATCTATCCATCCATCCATTCATACAATTAAAAGATTAAAACCCATCCATCCATCAGATTAAAACTCATCCATCCATTCATCCATTCTTCCATCTATCTAAAGGATTAAAACCTATTCATCCATCAGATTAAAACCCATCCATCCATCCATCCATCCATCAGAATTAAACTTTCCATCCACCTATCCATCCATCCATCCATCCATCCATCAATCCATCCATCCATCCATCCATCCATCCATCCATCTAAAGGATTAAAAACCATCCATCCATCAATTAAAACCCATCCATTTATCCATCCATCCACCCATCCATTCATACATCTAAAGGATTAAAAACAATCCATCTATCAGATTAAAACCCATCCATCTATCCATCCATCCATCCATCCATCCATCCATCCACCCATCCATTCATACATATAAAAGATTAAAACCCATCCATCCATCAGATTAAAACCCATCCATCCATCCATCCATCCATCCATCCATCCGTCCTTTCATCCGTCTAAATCATTAAAACCCATCCATTCATTCATCCATCCATCCATCCATCCATCCATCCATCCATCCATCCATCCATCCATCCATCCATCCATCCATCCATCCATCCATCCATCCATCCATCCATCCATCCATCCATCATCCATCCATCCATCCACCTACCTAAAATATTACAACCTATCTATCTATCTATCTATCTATCTATCTATCTATCTATCTATCTATCTATCTATCTATCTATCTATCTATCGAATACATATAAATATTGCTAGAAAACCCTGATCTGCATTTTGTTTTATATAATATATAGTTTGACCACATCAGGTTTTACAAAGAACATTCACCATTTTTGTTTAATGTAAATTGTGACATGGCACCCGATAGTTATTAATGCTTCATTTTGCCTAACGTGCTGATAGCAAAAATACCATAAACAGTTTTTGACACATTCTTCTTCTTCATTCGAGTTTGAGGAAAAGAAGATAAAACACTTAAACTGCCGGTCCCTGATGACAAAGCAGGCCCAGGAATATGCAGATAGATTTATCGAACTAGCCATACGTGGCCGTCTTCCTGGTCATGTAATGAAGGAAATATACACGGCGAGTGGTCAGAGAGCTCCCGCGGCTTAATGACAGTGGATATCTCTCAGACAGGCCCTGAAATATTTGCTCGGGAGACTCTCCGAGGGTTTCAATCTCCCACAAATCCATTTATATGTTTGCAGCTGATTTATGGCCTTATTTTAACTGTCTCCTACATGCAAATGCAGGAGGCCGCTTAGAAATATACATAATGTGATTCTCAGGGTCATCCCTCCTGCCTGTCAGAACACATTCCAGCCAGGGAGAGTGGAGGGACTGGGGGGAATTGCTCTTTTCTGGCCAGACGCCGCTACCGTCCTGCCCTCTTCTGTGTGGAGCCCGTCATTAGGAGAAAATCACTTTAAATAGGAGAGTTCACCCTAAAATGAAAATTCGCTGATAATTTACTCCGGTCATCCAAGATGCAGGTGAAAGAGGAGCATTTTAACATTGGTCATTGGTGAGTCAAAAAATAGAAATTAATGGCTACCTGCATTTTTATAGAATAAACAAACAAACAAACATACAGGCAAAACAAAAGTAATGTAAATACATTGAGGTCTTATGAAGTGAAATGTTCGGTTTGTGCAAAACTGAACTTAAGTTACTACATTATTCACTTCGTGGCTAACGGTTCTAAGGATGTTCATTCCCAATGTTTGAAATACGTCATCATGTATCTGAAATGTTTAGGCTCCATACTGTCATGAACACACACAGGACATTTCACAATGCTGTGATTTAAAGTAAAGGTCTTCATGGGTCAACTTGGATCCAAAAATATGATGTCCAACTAGCGCCAACCTGATTTCACCAAGTAGGACATGTTCCTGGATTAACATCTATGTTGATCCTGGAACAACATTCCAATCAGCCAATCAAAATTAAGGGATATGTTTACCGTTTATGTTAAGTTTGGGCTTACGGTTAGGTTTATGCACTTCTACATGATTGTTATCCAACTATTATTCCACTCTGATTTTGGGAATAATTTACAGTTATGGTTGGGTTTAGGGGTAAAGAATAGGTATAGATTACATTTTCAAACAAAAATGATGTTCCAGGACTTACATAGATGTTAATCCATAATCACATCAAATGCTCAAACGATCAAATAATAAATCAAAATGCATTCTCAAATAAGAAATCAAATTTATTTGATATTTAATTATAATAAACAACCCAGTAAAATCCTGTAATAATTACAGTTTTTCTCAGTCGCTTTGGTGCATTTCTCACAACACTATTTACATTTGCACAACAGTTAATGCATTTCTCAAAACAATTAGTCATTTGTGCACATCATAGTAGCAGTTTCTCATTCCTTTCAACAAATTGCAAATGCTTTTGGACATGCATCAATTGCTTTCATACAACTTTCTGCTGTTTGTAACATTATCATTTGCTTATGTCATGTCAGTCAAAATGAACTAAACTTGTGGATGCTGAATAGTCATTTCATATAAAACTAATAGTCTTCATTTCATTACTTGAGTCATTACATCCAAAAATGTTGAACTAGTTGTCAAAATCTGTCAAGCTAATTTTATTTTAAAAATGTTAAATCTTTTTTTTCTGAAAATGTCTCCTAAATTGAACAATTTGATGAAGGATTGACAGACCAGTGTATGTTGTAGATTCAGTTCCAATATGCACTGCAATATTGTTTACAGTTGTGCACAGCTCTACCCAAAGGAAGTTTATGTTTGTTGTAAATAAGGGTGTGTTTATTCTTTTGCACAATGCTGTGACTAAATTAGAATTGCAAAGGGCAAATGCAGTAAAAAATGTGAAACACATATTCAGTGTCTTGTACTCAGATACCTCACTAAATGCAGTGATGTCTAACTTTACTGTAGTTTTCAAATGGCTGTGCTAATAGTATATACTGTAGTGCTGCCTTGAGCATTTTCAGGACGTGTCACTAAAATCTGACTTTTTTGCATTGGAAAAAATGTACAGAGTAAAGTGTCATGATGAAATCATGACAAAGCCATTTGACTATCTTGTTCATAAACATGGTGTCAGGACTTTTCATCTTGATGACACTGACACTTTCATTGACATGAATACTTGCTTTTGAGGAATGAACTTTCCATTTTGAGCAAGTGACACGCTTTTGCAGGTTATCCACTAGGTTTTGCAGTTTGCACTAATTGTTTTGAGAAATGCATTAACTGTTGTGCAAATGTAAAAAGTGTTGCACCAAAGCGACTGAGAAAAACTGTAAATAACAAATAAAATGCTTAAACTATAATTCAAATGGAGGAACCAGTTTCTTATTTCTTAGTAAATTTCCAAGAGTATTTTTGTTCACTCAACTTCAGACATTTTAGGTCAGTGCAACTGATGTTTTCAAAACTTGAGTACACGAGAAAAAGCGAAAATAAATAAGGATTGTTTTTTTTTTGTTCACAACTTCAGGCATTCCAGTTACAGACAAAAAATGTTCAGTTGGCACAACCTGAAAAGTTTCCTTACAAAGTAGTTCACCTCTCCAGAAAACTAATAATGTAATGTTGACCCAACTAAATATTTTTGTATTACTGACAAATAACTGTAGGTCAGTGCAGCTGATATTTTAAGTTGAGAAAACAATGTTACGTTTCACGTATGTTTTGTGGTGTTTTGTTTGTTGTTCTGTTGTGCATTTTCTTCTGTTGTGTACTCTGTCCTTTCCTAGTTGTGCAACCATTGGTCGAGTAGGCTGACAATCACTATTATGACGCACTCGGCGCACCAATCAAGAGCTGGTCTGCCATGTTTAAAAGGCGTTTATTTGCGCTGTTCAGCAGGAGTGCTTGGCTCGCCACCAAACTCCTCACTTATGTTGGCCAGCCTGGTCATTGGTGTTGCTGCTGTTGTTTAGTTTGTCTCTCGTTTAAGGGATTTATTTTTTAGATAAGTTTGTGCAGCTTAATTTAGTATTTATTATTGTGAAGTCGACCGATCTTTATGAGAATTGGATTATCAGATAAGCTCTTGTTTTGCTAATGGCTAACAGTGTGTACTTCATGAGAAATTTTGAGCAGTATAGTTTTTTTTTTTTGTTAGTTTATGGAGGAGTTGCCACGTTTGTAATTATGTTTTGGAATAATTAAGAAGTTTAGTTAAGCGTCGCATACGCTGAAGATTACGGTTTTGTTTCTGCATTTTTCTTTGGTTAGTTAGTTTAGTTTATTTATTTCTTTGTGTTGGCAACACTCCTGTTTTTGTTTAATCTGGTTATGTAAAATTACATTCATATATTCATTGTTTAATATTCTTCGGTTAATAAAGTGTTGTTCACTTATCCATCTGTTGCTTTTTCTCATTTTCACCCAGCATCATTAGAGACTCAATGTTACGCATCATCCAACATGATAACTTAAACATGTAACAACAAGAAAAAGGGAAAAGAAATAAGGATTATGTTTTCAAGTGGGTTAAAAACTTCAATGTGTGCTTTAATTGGTCATGGGATAGTTCGATATTAGTGACCTTGGGTCTCGGATAATTTAAGATAAATGCATTTTATTCCAAATGTAGCAGGTAAAAGCCTAAATGTTATTAGATTAATGACTGATGAGGCCAAAGTGATCAGCATCCGTGTGCTTTATGATGATTTATTAAGCTATCAATTAAAATTTTTCATTGAACTATCAGAATTATTTTTCTAATCCACTCAATTCACTTGATAAGTAGTTTTGCCTGTATGTGTTTTTCTTTTCTGTTAAAGTGCCGTTTTTTGGCATTGTTTGCATAAAAAAGGACCACAATTTCAGCTCAAAACCTTCACCTACATCAGAAATGGCCCGAGAGTGATTAAATTAACAGGGTTTTCAAATGTATGTCAAATTGTCCTTTTAAAAATTAACGTTAAGGGAAAGTTCACCCTAATATTTTTATGAAATTTTGTTATTTACTGTACATACCAATGACTTGTTTTAAACTAGTTTGGGATCTTTCGTTCTAGAAAATTGGAAATCAGAAACTATTGACTAAGTAGGAAAAACAAATACTATGGAAGTCAGTGGTTACCGGTTTTCAACATTCTTCAAAATAACCTATTTTGTGTTCAGGTTCTAGAGCAAGTGAAGGGTGAGTAAATGATGACAGAATTTTCATCTTTCTGGGTGAACTATCCCTTTAAGAGACAGCTACTTATATTACACCTGCTCATTTTGATGTGAATGCATGAAGTTTAATTGTGCCTGGAAAAAACGAAAACAGAAAAGTCTCCATATGGGTTTGAAAAGACACCATGATGAGTAAATGACAGAATTTTCCCTTTTTTTTTGTGGCAAATTCTCCCTTAATGAAACGCTAGAGAAACTGATGCAATGTTCGTGAGCGTATTTGCCTTTGTTACGTGAAAGTACAGATGGAGAACTTGCCATGTGATGGGCTTGTTTACATTCAGACGAAGCTACAGATGGCTGAATTTGCATGATGTGTAGAAACATCATGAAGAGATTCTGATATCAGTTCTGAACATGACAAGCGAGCAGAAGCCAAATGGGATCCTGATCAATTTCCAGCCTCTTCCCCTCAGTAAAGCTCTTTCTGCAAGAAAAAAAAAAGATGCATAATGCTATTCTAATGTTAATGAGGCATATACGTCCATTGGTTTGTTAGAGCAATGCACTACTTGCTTCTGCAGGTCATTAAATAACAAATGAAAGAAATTAAGTGTAGAGAATGCGTTGAATCCAAATGTGTCCATATTTTCAGGTCATGGTGTAGCTTCATTAAAGACATCTGTCATGGAATGTGTCATCGGTGAATGAGGATTGCAGTGCCAGCCCCCCTATCTTACATATAATTCAACATTTATGACTTAAAGCAGGGGTTTTCAACCTCCCAGGGACCCCATAATATTTAATATTTATAAATATTTAAGAATATTTAAATAGATTTTATTATATAAATTGAAATACATTTAAATAAAAAAAATTACAAGACAGCGCAATTGCAAGAGTTAAATTCCTGGTGTTACTGTGTTTTGTGAGTGAAGTGTTGTGTTATGGTGTTGAATTAACATTGATGGTGTAAATTGACTGGTGTAATTATTGAAAGCCGGACCTCATTAACACTGGTAGTGCGACATATATACATCCAGGGCATTTTACGCGGTACGCGCTTCAGTCAGCTAAAACTTTTCTCATGGACGCCATCTTATTTCAGTCACCATGAGGAGCGACGAGCTGAACCGTGTGTTTTAGTGATGTTTTATAAACAAATTTCGGGAGGAGCATGATCAGATCATCTTTGACAAGGCTAATTCATTACAGACAATCATTCTATTATCCAATCAGCTCAAGACCAAACCCCTATAAATAGTCAAACACATCATACCTCTTGTCTTCAGCAGCATCCCCCCACCACCCCAACTCCACACTTTTAAACCCGTCCTTCGGATGAGACGTTAAACCGAGGTCCTGACTCTCTGTGGTCATTAAAAATCCCATGGCACTTCTCGTAAAGAGTAGGGGTATAATCCCGGTGTCCTGGCCAAAGTCCCTCAATCGGCACTTACCCATCATGGCCTCCTAATCATCCCCATCCACCGAATTGGCTCTATCACTGTCTCTTCACTCCACCAATAGCTGGTGTGTGGTGAGCGCACTGGCGCCGTTGTCCTGTGGCTGCCGTCGCATCATCCAAGTGGATGCTGCACACTGGTGGTGGTGTGAAGAGACTCCGCTCATGATTGTGAAGCAATTTGGGTGTATGGCCATACACAATAAATGCGCTATATAAATACACATTACATTACATTACATACATACTTAAATCTGAGGGGAGAGCGTTCTGGAGCCGGGCTAGGCACTGTGCTCGGATCCTATCTCTCTCTATCCTGATAATGGGAATAATATAGAGTTAGGGTGTCTTTCCAAGCTCAGAGGAATCTCCCCGGACAGCACGCCAAATACGTATATTCTATTCAGTCAAATAGTGTAAACTCGTGAAACCAGGATTATGGGAAACAATTATTAACTGGAGATGTTCAAAATGTAAGTGATGCATTTCATAAAGTTGTGTAAATTTTTAAGCAGTACTTGTCATAAACGCCTGTGCAGGTAGATTTAATATGGGCTTAATGTTACTTTGAAACAACTAATAAAGCTATTTTTTAGCTCAGTGTAATTAATATATATTTATTATTCATTTGTACATTTCAAATATCATATTTGTGAACTGTTAGCTTTAAGGGCTGGCCGCAATAATATGCATATATTAATATATAATATATACAGTGCATCCGGAAAGTATTGATAGCGCTTCACTTTTTCCACATTTGTTTATGTTACAGCCTTATTCCAAAATAGATTAAATTCATTTATTTCCTCAAAATTCTACACACAATACCCCATAATGACAATGTGAAAAAAGATTTTTTGAAATTGTTGCAAATTTATTAAAATATAAATCCTGAAAAATTACATGTACATAAGTATTCACAGCTTTTGCCGTGAAGCTCTAAATTGAGCTCAGGTGCATTCTGTTTCCACTGATCATTCTTGAGATGTTCCCTAAGAAAACCAGGCACCACTCATCACCAGGCTAATACCATCCCTACAGTGAAACATGATGATGGCAGCATGCTCTGGGGATGTTTTTCAGCAGCAGGAACTGGAAGACTAGTAAGGATAGAGGGAAAGATGAATGCAGCAATGTACAGAGACATCCTGAATGAAAACCTGCTTCAGAGTGCTCTTGACCTCAGACTGGGGTGACGGTTCACTTTCCAGCAAGACAATGACCCAAAGCACACCACCAAAATATCAATGGAGTGGCTTCACAACAACTCGGTGAGCGTCCTTGAGTGGCCCAGCGAGAGACCAGACCTAAATCCTATTGAACATCTCTGGAGAGATCCGAAAAGGGCTGTACAACGTCACTTCCCATCCAACCTGAAAGAGCTTGAGAGGTACTGCAAAGAGGAATGAGCAAAAATTCCCAAAGACAGGTGTGGCAAGCTTGTGGCATCATATTCAAAAAGACTTGAGGCTGTAATTGCTGCCAAAGGTTCATCAACAAAGTATTGAGCAAAGGCTGTGAATACTTCTGTACATGTGATTTTTCAGGTTTTTTTATTTGTAATAAATTTGCAACAATTTCAAAAAATCTTTTTTTCACAATGTCATTATAGGGTATTCTGTGTAGAATTTTGAGGCTGTACCATAAAAAAATGTGGAAAAAGGGAAGCGCTATGAATACTTTCTGAATGCACTGTACATATATTATTATATTACAGTAATATATAATATATACATTCATGTACAGTATAAATGAATAAAAGAGTAATAAAGGTTTAACTTTTACTAATTCTATATTAATCAAACAATTTCTTGTTTAAAAATACTGGCTTTAAAGAAATAATTAAATTAATCCTTTGAGAATGTAAATAAATAAATAAATATATATATTTTTTATTAGTAGCATTCTGAATAAAAATAATAAAAATAAAATTGAATAAATAATTATAATTAATTATATTATATTATATTATAAAACAATTTATTATTATATTATATTATATTATAAAATAATTTATTATTATATTATATTAGATTATATTATATTATATTATATTATATTATATTATATTATATTAATTTAGATTTTCATAATTTTTTATTAATTACTCAAAAGTGTTCTATTTGTTTTTACCGCAATCCTGAACACATTCAGCATATAACTCTGTTTGGCTGTCCATCACATAGAAAAAGTAAATCGGCTCAACGTATCTAATTGGAGAATCTTTTAACTGAATCTCATTTTTTACTCCATTCCTGTTCCTAAGAGAAATTAAGTATTCCATTCGCTGCATAAATTTTCAGGTCTTACTCATGCGACACTCGGGGGTGTTGAATTTTTTATGACAAAAACGGTCTAATAATTGTTGAACAGATGTATTGTTGAAGAGTGGGCTCCAACAGACCTCATAAAACAGATTTAACATGTTAACCCTGGCTAGCCCTTGAATGCTGAAATGATGCTGTGTTAGCATATTGAAATGGGAGGGAAACTGCATGATGTGTTTTTATAATCTTATCCTTAAATTACTTAGTTTATTATTTTTTATTGTTTTGATGGTAGATTTTAGAACATCTATGTAGTCATAATTTTAGAAGAGGTATAGCGGTCATGATTACGCTTACAAGTTTTGTTATTGATCCATTTTAGGTTCATATTAAGATAAAAATTATTGCAACTTTTCATATTAAAGTTATTTTCACCATAAAACAATTTTGTTTTGAATGGTACAGTAGGTCAATCCTATGTGTCAGAGACAACTTATGTGTCTTTTTGCTCAGTGGGACTGAAATTAGGCGGTGTGCCAGTGGCAACATTTGAGTTCCTTCATCTAATTTAGGTCTTTTTTCGCTCCCTGACTTGCTGCATAATTTAAGACTGACCCATGCCTGCGCCGATGGCACTGAAGTTTTGACCCATGGTTTGCTTTAATCAGATTCAAAAATACACGAGTTACATGTCAACTGAACTTCCCTCATGTTTACATAATGGGCATCAGCTCTAAATTAGCCCACTTCCGAACTTGACATGCATCAGGAGGCTCCGGGAGGCTTTGAGGGTCTGGATAAACATTATCAAAGGTCAGGAATTTAAGTCAACTTATTCCCTCCGATGTTAGTCCACTTTCTATCAAGTTTTTTTTTTTTTTTTCAGCCTCTTTAGCAGAAGACCTATTTCAACTGGCCTTGTTGGTTTTTTGATGAAAAAGACTGGGAGATGAGTTAAATTGGTTGCAGTATGTATATCTGTTGACTTATGTCAATGTACAGAAGTCCTCAGACACTTAATTCACATCTAAAAATGCATGTATGTTATGTTATAAATGTTGCATGAGTTTAAAATGTGTGTTTTGGTGTAACTGCTGATTATTTCTGCATGTTACGTACATGCCAGACAGTGGTGAAAATGAACAATTCTTTAAATTAACAAATTACAAATACTCAAATTACTGTAATTAGTAGTAGAATTTTACTACTGCAAGTAGTATTAAAGATATGTTTACTTTTACTGGAGTACATTTTAAGTACTGTATTGGTACTTTAACTGCATTATGTTACTTCAACCTGAAGTTGTGGCAGGTTAGACAGCCACTCCCACTAGCCACTTTGGCTGGCTAAAACTCATTTTTAAATTGCCAGTGCTGGCTCGTCACTACAGATTAGACTGCTAGTTTATGTTTATCAATACAATATGCATACAAATGTGATCTTAGAATCGAGAAGCAGCACGACTGACAAAAACAACTTTTCGCGCGAGCAAAAGAAAGCAGGTGAATAACGAATGACAGGCTCTCCTCACTCACTGACGAGGGCTTTAATGTCGCGCGCACAGATAATTTGATGCGCGCGAGTGTTTAAAAGCTCCTGTGCCGTTTCCTCACTTGAAGCAACCGTGCCTGGAAACGAAACTAGTGCGATGCTCGTGCACCCACAATCCCTCAAGGGCTCGAGATTCTTTGTAAGCAGCAACAGTCGTCGCTTTCGCTTTAACCATTCTTTGAACAGATTATTAATTGGCCTAACATTAACAGTGTGCGCGGCATCATCATTTCATTATCGCGCACAAAATGTTTTTTAACCGCTTTCTTTTGCTTGCTGTTGTTTTTTGTTAATATAGTTTAATAATCATCTTTTACAATAATATTGCTTTAATATGTTGTTGTATGCATAGTTAACTGGTGATCTGAGATTTTGAGCCAGAACAGACCACTGTGCATAGTTTTAGATGTATGAGAATATATATATTTTTAAATGTCAATTGTTTTGTTGAATAAAAAGTGTATGTATACAGCAGTATTTTGCTTGTTTTGACACATTATTTAAAATTTGTGGCAATGGAATTAATTAGTTTGGTATGGCCAGAGAAAAAAAATTAGAAAAATTGTTATTGTGTTGAGCCCTGAAAAGTCCTGTGAAAGAAAACTAATTGCAATGCGACACTTTTTTATGAAAGCATAACCTATTTGCTCATGCTCATTGAGTAAGCTCGGAAACAAAAAAAAGTTAAATGAATGAGGAGGCAAGTGGAAAAAACACAAAATCTAAATTAGGTAAATTTAGCATGCCAAAGTCAAATTTATGCAAATAAAACAACAAAATTGTGGCTAGTAAAAATGACGAGGGGCTAGTAACGGTGGAAAACTACTAGCCACAGTGGCTGGTGATCAAAAAAGTTTACTTTTACTTGAAACTCTGGAGGAAATGTGGATAGCATGGTGACACAATGACATTAATGGAATTATGTGCTATAACATATAAAACAGGATCATGAAAGGAATATTCAAAAAGCAACTCATGTTAACACCTTAATCATATTATTGTCTTAACTAGATTAAGGCAAATAATTAGATTACTGTTGTCCATGTAAACGCAGTCAGTGACTCACCGTCTAAACCACAGGTGTCAAACTCAGTTCCTGGAGGGCCGCAGCTCTGCATAGTTTAGTTCCAACCCTAATTAAGCACACCTGATCAAACTAATTGAGTCCTTCAGGCTTCTTTGAAACCTACAGGTAAAGCTGTGGTCACACTAGAGTTTAAGCTTGCGAAATTCTGTTGTACGGCACTGCGAAAAGGGGCGGGATAAAACATGATGATTAGACATTTAAAATAGCAAGCGATTAGTCCACATTTTACATTTCTGTCCAGAGAGGTCATGTTTTAATCATCGATTGGTCTCACGCAGTCAAGTGATGCGATTTCGCAGGTTAGAGTTCACCAAGCTTGAACTTTGTAATGCAGTGAACTGCAAAACTTGTCGCATGAGCTTGCATTTCCAGTTTGACACATTCGCCTGCATATGAATGGAAGTCTATGGGGAGAAAAGTCCAGTGTGACCACGGCTTAAGTGTGTTGGAGCAGGGTTGGAACTAATCTGTGCAGAGCTGTGGCCCTCCAGGAACTGAGTTTGACACCCCTGGTCTAAACAACCTCTTGGTCAATGCGTGGAACAATTTTGCATGTTCTTGGACACTTTTAAAGCTTCCACACTGCCATGTTTACTGCATTTATAAAGCTTTCGTGTCTTGAGGTCAGTCTCTTGTGATTTTTCAATGTCCAACTAGATGGGAATCATGGGACTAATTATCATACTCAGCCAATCACTAGACAAGAAGAAAATGAACGTATAACGACTGCAGGTTGAAGAAAAATAGCACAGTAAAAGTACAGATACAGCACTAAAAATGTACTCAAGTAAAAAGTACACCTTTTCAAACTACAGTACATAGTAAAGAACAAAAAGGAAAAAAAACTACTCAATTACTGTAATTTGAGTATATGTAACTCGTTACTTTACACCACTGTCTCCATGTTGTCATTAGCATTTTACCTAAAAAAACAAAAGATTCATTGGGTTTACTACATTTTTTACGGTAAGTTGTTGCAAACTATTTATATGGGCTGAACTTAAACAAACACATTAAATTTAATAATGTTCAACTTAATCTGTTTATTTAAATTCAGCTCATATGAATTGTTTGCAACCACTTACCTTAAAAAAAAATAATTCAGTAAATCAATACAGTTAGTCACATCATTTCACAAATTTTCTCTGGTGTCCTCATGGGATAGTAAATTGTCCATAAAATGCACACTTCAGAATTCTTCTTTTGCCATTGTTCTTGCATACTACAGAGTCGGGACATATGCAATTAGGAATGCGGCCATGGTAAGTTACTCTATTGATTTCCTGCCCATTGAAGTGCCATATAACAGCGGTATCATTGTATGTGTTTATTGTTGCGATGTATTTTGCACGCCTTTGTGCATTAAAGCCAGTTAAAGACCTTTTAAATTCGCTCATTGACTTTTTTTCCTGCACAATGTGTTTCTGGTCACAATTTACAATAAGGTTTCATTAGTTGATGTATTTACTAACATAAACCAATAATTAACAATACTTGTAGTGCATTTATTAATCATGATTTAACATTTACTAATGCAATATTTACATACAAATTCATGCTTGTTAACATTAGTTAATGCACCATGAGTTAACATGAACTAATGATAGTACTGTAATAAAAATATTGTTCATGTTAGTAAATGCATTAACTAACATTAATTAATATAACCGTGTTTATATAAGAAAAAAATGTGTTTGACAACAGCAGTTTGCTCCAGTGATGTCCAAGTGCATAGGCTTCCATGGCTGTAACACAACCTGTGCATGAGTTACATCTACACTTAACGGCCTGGTTAAAACACCATTTATTTCATCCATTGCAAGCTTCCCTTTGTTACTAGATGAAGCCATTTAACAAATCCCCATTAATTCTGTGTATGGCAGTAAGATATAATTTAGGTAGCCGTTAATTACGTACAGTATGCCCTGAATAATTTACTGGTCAAAGACAAATTTAATTAAGTCACAGTTCGTTGACAGTGTAGGTGTGCGAACATTGTAATGCTCATATCTTATGCAACGCAGAAAGTGTTTAAAGAGCAGACTAAGGACAGACATTCTTTGTATTTCTGCTCTTTAGGACTTAAGGGATTGTTAGTTCATCTAAGTGCTTTAATGTTCTTCCTACTTCTCTGTATTGAAATACCTAGAATGCCTCTCGACTGCAGTTATCCCGTGCCCTTTATAAACTTATTTTTTCTTTCTTTCTGTATTGCTGGTGAAAAGATGACTTCAGACATTTCTTTTAATAGGGTCTCTCGCACTCTTCTTCTCACTTTCTCAAACAGAACAGAAAATAACCGCCTTTGTGAGAGGTAGGTGAGTACCAGTCTATCACTTTCCTATTGACTTTGAGGTATTTCCTTAGCTTGTATTGATTAAGGCTTGGTTTTGGGTACTGGAAGCTAATCCAAGGTCGTTGCTTTGAGCCAAACACCATGTACTTTCTCTGAGTTTTTATTGTTAAAGAAAGGCTCTACAAGAGCTTGTTTTTGAACTTGAACTTGGTGTTATGTACTGCTAAATAAATAAATGTATTTTCTTTAATGTTACCCTGAAATCAAACTTGACAGTATTTTTTTTAATGTCCCATCCTGTCACAAAATGCCACCATAAAAACCGAACCGCAGGTGGAAGCACACTATAATTACATGAAAAGTTAAGGTCTGTTTGGACCATGAATGATAACGGTAACTATATAAACGTCTACAGCTCACAATATATTCCTGTTTATTATAAGCTTGTGGATAATGTTTTGCTATTTTCTGCTTTAAATGTGGCATAAAAGGCATTGATACATTATGTATACTGTAAATTGTTCTTTGATGACTACATAGAAAGTGTTTGTCTTAGATAGGTGCAGAAAATCTTCAGAAATTGTGTGCATTTATATGTGTACCTAGAATGAAATCTCAGTTTTTACCGTCGTGAATATTAATGAGCTCTGCTCTTGCTTATGATGCTCACACAACGTGCAGTATTCTGGAATATACATGTATACACAAAATAAATAAATACTTGAACAAACTGAGTAGATACATTGGCAAATGACAATCCTCACGACTGAAATGGAGAAGAGGTTCACTTGCTTTACTCCATTACTGCTTCATGAGTTATGCTTTGTGAATAAAACAACCCAGGCTCATTCTGAAAACGTACCTCTATATACATTTCTATAGAGCGCCAAGTACGTCCCAGGGACTACATTTTTTTTGCAGTTTTTGTTTTCGCGAATTCACCAGGGGCCGCTGTGTAGACTTTTTGAGAGCTCAAATTTCGAGTGCCATTCGCGCCTGTTGTTTTCGCATAAATCCACCACAGGCCGCTGTCGACTGTTTGACTGACTGACCAAACGACTGACCCACCCTCCTCTTTACCTAAAATTAACCAATAGTATTTTTAAAAGCACAGATTGACCCGCCCACCCACTTCCCTAAGCCCAACCAACAATTTTAAAAAACAATCCAGAAAAAGAAAAGCCTTTGCCTGATTTGTACCACGTTTTAAGATTTTACTACATTCTCACCCTGTTATTTACTGGTTTATTTTATTTTTTGGCTTCTGTTTTTGTCTTACCTGCTTTCTGGAAACGTTCTTCACCAGACTCGAACCCCGTCGTCGTGGTCAGCTCCTCTCTGTGTCTCTAGTCCACCAACGTACATGGCGAGCTAACTGGACAAACTGGTAACAGCGGGAAAGCTGTCCATACGGAGGTAAGCGGTCAGCTGTAAGTGAGAAAAGGAACAATGTCATACTGCCTTGTAGTGTTTAATAATTGTTATGTTCACTAGAAAACTGTGTGGGGTGTCATATCAGTGATCCTGTGAGGAACATCACAGTCTGTGGTTTGTTCTGATTGGCCTGTTTTTCAATGGGATTTTACACTACAGGTTTACATGGGAACAAGGAAATGATGGTGTTTGAGGCCCATTTTCATATACTGAACTCATATTATATATAGGTATATGCAGATTTTCATTATATGCCACCTTTAATCACTGTAAAAACTGAAAAAAAAAATCCTTCCTGTTGTCCTATCACAAACCGATTAAGTTAACTTAATTGTGTTTACAAATTTAAGTGAATTGAACATAAAACAATTAAGTTGTCCCCCTACCCCCAAAAAAACGCAAGAATTGCGTTGATTCAGCTCATTTTAAATAAGTAATTTGAACATGCAGCAAAAATTATTTTTGAGTGATTTGTTTGTGCTATTTAAAGGATTCTGTATTATATAATGGTAGAAAATTCACACATCTCCATTAATCAAAAGCAGAGTATGAATTTACTGAGGTCACAAGCCCCAATCATCAAAATAGGCATCTATTCCTTACAATAAATGTATAATAAATATGTGTATTATTTTTAGCTGAAACTTCTTCTACAAGTTCTAGGGACTTCAAAGACATCTTTTCAAAGAGCACAATAGGTCTAATTCAAACCAGGTTATATTTTGACTCCCTGTTGATATTGTATTGTTATATTGTAGTTATCTTCCTTTTTGTGAAGGGTTCTTTAAGGTTGTTCTCAGTATTGCAGAATCAACTGTATTATAGTAGATACTATAAACCATTTAACATTAACTAATGTGTCTAAGCAAGGTAATACACTCAAAGAAAATAACTTATTTGGTGAACTCAATTTAATTGAGAGTAGGATTTCCATCCAATAAATTTGTTTAGCAGCAGCTAGAAAAAAACAACTATTTACCCGTAAAGGGATGTAATGATTAACCGGTTTCACTATTAACCGCGCTTTAATTTGTCACGGTTAATTAATCGTAAAGGCCTCTCAACACCGTGGTTCTGCACGGAACAAAACTGCGGCAACTAAACAAAGTTATAACTAAGGCAAGTTCGTTATTTCCAATGGAAGGACGCGCACGCGAGACAACGAACTCACACTTTCCAGCCGCACCTAGTTGAGATGAGAGGGAGCTTCTGTGACCACGGGAAATGCAAATGGCTGAAGTTTAAGGAAGACACAATGAAAAGTACACAGGTTTGCAAACCCACCTAAAGTTACAAACAATGGCGCCGATGAGAGCGATCATGTGGTGAATGTTGATCCGCCAGCCGAGATCAATCGAGTGTTTTCTGAGAGAGTGCTGAAAGACTTGATCAGCTGTTTTTAATGGCTAGAATCTCGATGCGTTGCATTCACGGCATGTTCAGTGCAAATGTAAAATCTCTGTTGCTCATTCGCAGGAAGACGATGAAGGCTCTTGTGTTGAGCCAAATGAGCCTTGCATCCAAAAATAGAGCAAGGGTGTTTCTTCGGTGACATCGCTTTGACTCACACGCAGAAAATGGAGGACGTGAAACAACAAACTGAGGATATGGTAATGCACGCCTGTCAATCAATATTGGTGGGCGGGGGCACCGCACTCCTACATCAAGTTGCGGTCGATCTCAAAACCGCTACAATCGGTCACCATTTTTATGCTGTTAAATTGAAAAAAAAAGCACTGGGTGTGTTTATATCACCCCAATATGACGGTCTATACACTATACCTACACACATGTCTGTCCAAAGTAGATTTTTCACCACAGGTGCTCTTTAAGCATATGAAAATGTTAGTCTGTTAGTACATTTAGTTTGAAGCAGTTTTGAATAAAAGAGAATTGTTTAATCATAATTGTGACTATAATTGATATATTACAAAATACACATTTTGAGAAAGTTGCTCAATTTCACTGTAAGTTTACTTTATCCAGAGTAAATGTGTTGATTAATAATCATGTAGCATTTTATAGCTAAATTACTGCTATTTGTAGAATCATTTATGAAATGATTATGATTCCCTATCGTATTTCTTCTGTATTGTGCACTTTTTTACAAACACAACTACATTTATTTAGCATTGAACCCAAAAAAGGCAGAAAATGGAGCTAATAATAGTTTTCTCATTCAAACAGATTTAACAAAAGTTAAAGCGATAAAATGCCTGATCTGCGATTTCTTTAATTTCTCTGGTTAATTCACACAGCCATTCTCTATCCTCCTTGCGTATGAAGAGCACCCCCTATGAGGAAAAACAATAGACTGCCTGAGTGGCACCAATTGCCAGGGGGCAGGACTTGCTCCATTAGGATCCCCAAAAGGTATCTAGTGAAACAAAGCCCGAGTCTACAGTTGATTGGCAAACAAAGTAGGCACAGGCACTTAGGAATTCAATTGCATTTTACCCATCACCATTTCTGTTCAGCCTAAATTGTGCGCCTGGACTAACAGCTTCTATTAGCTCTAGTGGTGCCTATTCAGGTGCTAATTGAGATGAAACCAGGGTTTGTCAAGGCAATTATAACAAATAGCTGGGAATGGCTGGAGATGGCCTTTGAGCGAGCTAAAACTGTGGAGGGGTATTAATCTTTTATAGCCGTGACATGAGTAATAAGGGGTAAATTTATCACTGTATCACATATGCAGAGATGATATGATATCATTATGATTTTTTTTCATCTTTGGAAAAAAAAAATACAGAGGGAAAATCTTCAAGTTCAAAAGCCTCAGAAGTTGGGATCTTGAGTTGCTTATGAACACATCGGCTGGGATGTAACATGAGCCATGGAATCTGAAGCACGCTTGTAGTAGATTTCATGAAAAACACTTGTCAGCTTACAACATTACCAGTCAAAATTTAGAAAGAATTAAGAATTATCAATTAGAATCAAATATAAGGCCCATAGCCAAGGGGGGTTCAGGTGACTCGAAAGACCCACCCCTCAACGACAAAGATCCAGAATTCGTTCCATACATGAGCTCATTTGTTCTATTTAGACTGCTACATCATCATAAATTGTTAAAAAAACACCCACTTAAAAACGTTGTAAGACCAAGCCGAATCATCTGTTGACCGTCACTTCAGTGTGACTTAAGCTAATTAGTCTTGGCCAATGCAATTTTTTTTTTCTTGAGTCCAACATCCAGCTGTGCAAGAAAACATACAATCAGATGTAAGTGAAGTCATCTTTCACTACTGTAGTGTTTTTAAACAGAGAAAACATTTTACAAGTAACTTTTATTCTACAACTTGAACATTAACCATGAAACAAAAAATGACCAATAAAAAGATGTGAAGGGCAACGTGGTGGCGCAGTGGGTAGCACAATCGCCTCACAGCAAGTAGGTCGCTGGTTCGAGCCTCGGCTGGGTCAGTTGGCATTTCTGTGTGGAGTTTGCATGTTCTGCCCGTGTTCGAGTGAGTTTCCTCCGGGTGCTCCGGTTTCCCCCATAGTCCAAAGACATGTGGTATAGGTGAATTGGGTGTGCTAAAAAAATTGACCGTAGTGTATGAGTGTGAATGAGTGTGTGTGGATGTTTCCCATTGATGGGTTGCAGCTGAAAGGGCATCCGCTAAGTAAAAAATATGCTGGATAATTTGGCAGTTCATTCCACTGTGGCAACCTCAGATTAATAAAGGGACTAAGCCGAAAAGAAAATGAATGAATGAATGAAAAAAGGTGTGAAGCATTAAAAGTGGCCCATATTAAATTTTATTTAAATACTAATTTGGTTATTGTTGTTATCCATTAATTTTTAATCAAATGTACTTTTTTTACAAGAGAGGCTAGACAAATCATGAAGCTCTTTTATTATGTTTTAATTTTTTGTTATTCAAATAGCCAATTCTGACTGAGGACAGTTGAATGGGCTGACCAGTTTGTTATTTGCCTAATAAATGACAATAGGCTACAGTTTTTAATTCAAAACTTTATGAGATTCCTTTTTTTTTCTAATAATATAGATGTCATAAATTTGTATTTTAAAATTAGTACTTCATACATATTTCTTTATTCTAAATGTTTAGGAAATATTTTGGTACATTAAAAAGTGTGGTTATGATGACAATCCGACAAGCTAATGCAGCTAAATAGTGGCTAAAATGTCACTAAAATGCAGTACTTAAATCGCATAAATAAATAGAAAATGGGGTGAATAACTGTAAAAAGGTCCACATTTTGAGAAAAAAAGAACCATCCCTTTCACCAGACTGGCTATGGGCCTGTATTTTTATTTTATAATATTAAGTATCCCTGTTATTCTATTTGAGTAAGGAAGCAGCATTTTGAAGGCTGCTGAAAGTTTAGCTTTGTCATTACAGGAATAAATTAGCAATAAAAATATGAAAATAGAAGATGTCTATTTAGGGCGATGTGATGGCGCAGTGGGTAGCGCTCTCACCTCACAGCAAGAAGGTTGCTGGTTCGAGCCTTGGCTGGGTCAGTTGGCATTTCTGTGTGGAGTTTGCATGTTCTCCCCATGTTTGCAATGGGTTTCCTCCGGGTGCTCCGGTTTCCCCAAGTCCAAAAACATGCGGTATAGATGAATTGGGTAAGCTAAATTGTCCGTAGTGTGTAAATGAGAGTGTATGGGTGTTTCCCAGAGATTGGTTGTGGCTGGAAGGGCATCCGCTGCGTAAAAGACGTGCTGGATAAGTTGCCGGTTCATTCCGCTGTGGCGACCCCGGAATAAAGAGACTAAGCCGAATAGAAAATGAATGAATAAATAAGCCGAAAAGAAAATGAATGAATGAATTAAACGAGTCACGGCTGGGCCAGTTGGCATATCTATGTGGAGTTTGCATGTTCTCCCTGTGTTCTCGTGGATTTCCTCTGGGTGCTCCGGTTTCTCCCACAGTCCAAAGACATGTGGTATAACTGAATTGGTTGAACTAAATTGGCCATAGTTTATGAGTGTGTGTGATTGAGAGAGAGTGTATGGTTGTTTTCCAGTACTGGGTTGCGGCTGAAAGGGCATCCACTGCGTAAAACATATGCCGGAATAGTTGGCGGTTCATTCCACTGTGGCGACCCCTGATAAATAAGGGACTAAGCCGAAGGAAAATGAATGAACGAATAAATAATATTTTCAATATTCATTTAAGGTTGAATAGCTTTAAAATTAGTAATCTGTGTTTGTAAATGCATTTTTAAAATAGTTCTATTGATATTTATCTACATAACTTTGAGTTTTAAGTATTTCTTTTTTTAGGCTTTTTATATTATGCTATTTTATTAGTGCTATATTATCATAAACCAGTGTTGTGATCACTAAAATTGGTCAATTTATTATCGTTTAACTAAAAAGTAAATGATTATTATAAGAAAATATTTTTACTGTGCAAAGCAAGAGCTAAGATGTAGACACAACTACTGTGACTTGAGACTTGAGGATATGCAAAATGATAATAATTAATTGTATCAATTTCTCTGGAAAGTAGGCCAATCATCAGTGCAGATTAGACAGGTTGTGTGTGTGTTTGCCAGAGAGAAAGAGAGAGAAAGAGCGAGAACACCAGCGATAGCGAGCAAAACCTCTCACAATACGTTAAGCTGTGGCTCAACTTAGCAACAATCCGTTTCTTCTCAATCTCTGATGCAAGTCTTTACCCAAACTGTATAAATAACACTCCCACCTGGACCTCATTCACCACCCAGTGGCATTTATTAGGAAGTCTTCCGTCTCATTTGCATCAGAATTACCTCTTCAGGTACTGCTGTTAAACTCTCAAGCCAGTGATTCCATGGATCACTTAAGCCGAAAGCTTATCAGTGTTATTATAATTTATAAAGGATTTAGGAAATCATATTTTGGAGAATGTTGATCCATAGACCATTCCCGAGGTGTTATTTTCTCACTCCCCGTGTTTACCCACTTGGTGGATCGGCATTGTGGAATTTTGCACTTATCTTTGAGGAAATCCGCTTTCGCCTCGGAGAGAACACTCCGATATTTCCATAAATTACACAGACAAAGTGCGAAATGAAGGTGCTTCACCTGAGGCGACTGAAGAAAGTTTTCTAGAGGTTGCTGAGCACACGTCAGTGAAATCGACTGATTGTGTCTTTAAGAGCGAGCTGATGTGTTGCCTCTAAATCACTCTTAAGACGTGCGAATGCTTGCTTAGCAGAACTGCAAAGCAGCGAATGCAAAGACGTGGGCTTTGATTGCTCTGAATATAACTGAAATAATTGTTTAGCGCACCTCTGGGTTGAAAGAACAAAGCTCGCACTTATTTCTGATGCCTCAAACAGCATTTTAGAACAGCTGTACAGTACTCAAGCCATTTGTTGGATAATTAACCAAAGTTTCTGACTCTTTGGTGTTATGTTTGTTTCAGCCAAATATAGTTCAAGAAATAGTGACTTTACTGTATGTGCCCTAAAAAGAGATGGGTGGTTTCAAACCAATTTTGTGTCAAATATGGACAAACCCAACTGATGGGTTAATTTTTTTGGTCACACTTTATTGTAATGTACAATTTACACATTAAAAAGCCATTAACTAAGACTATTAGCACAATATTCCCAGAGATGGGTTGCAGCTGGAAGGGCGTCCGCTGTGTAAAACATGCGCTGGATAAGTTGGCGGTTCATTCCGCTGTGGCGACCCCGGATTAATAAAGGGACTAAGCCGAAATGAAAATGAATGAATAAATGAATGAATATTAGCACAATAAAGTACTAATTAAATGCTTAGTAAATTAGTACACTGAAAAAAATGATTCAAAGATGATTCCTTGGATTTACAATTTTTTTTAAGTTAAGTGGTTATAAACTATTTAATTGGGCTGAATTTAGACAAATAAAATTAAGTTGAATATTACAAAATTTAGGGGCAGCACGGTGGCGCAGTGGGTGGCACAATCGCCTCACAACAAGAAGGTCGCTGGTTCGAGCCCCGGCTAGGTGAGTTGGCATTTCTGTGTGGAGTTTGCATGTTCTCCCCATGTTCGCGTGGGTTTTCTCCGGGTGCTCCGGTTTCCCCCACAACTCCAAAAACATGTGGTATAGGTGAACTGGGTAAGCTAAATTGTCCGTAGTGTATGTGTGTGAATGAGTGTGTATGAATGTTTCCCAGTGATGGGTTGCAGCTGAAAGGGCATCCGCTGCGTAAAACATATCTTAATTCTAGTTATAAATATTTTATGTTTTACAAAAACAAATTATGTTTAACAAAAAATGATGACTACCAACAAAGGTCAATTTATATTTGTTTAGTCTGCTGTTTTAGCAGAAAATATATTTTTTTTTACCATGCAGAAAAATAAATAAGATGTAACCTGAAATGAACTCGGAAAGAAAGTGCGCTTTGAATGTGACCTGAGAAGGTTCTCAGTGCGATTCTCGGTATAAAGGACGTGCAAAATGCAGGTTACGTTAGGAGAATGCCACGTTCAATTCACGTCACGTCACGACTGTGTGTACATCCTAACATTACGACAGGCCGCACATATGAAAAGGAACAAGCATAATTTGTGTGAAGCAGCATATGCGCCACACATTAACTCTCCGCGAGGAGTGCATCTCTCCGTTCCTCCATCCTAATTTACAGTCTCAATGGACTCTACCTTTCAGAAAGTAGAGTGCCTCTCTACAGTCCACTGTAATGCATATTCCCTTTGTTATAGCGTTAGTGTCAATTCTGACTCAACATGGATTGCCAATTTGTCTTTTTTTTGGCACGGGCAATTTAAATGCACTGGCTTTTATGCAAAACATACTAAAATCAAGCATTTTCTACTAAATTGGACATTTTTATGGTTATAATTTTGCCATTCTGATGGCAAGAAATGCTGCCCCAAAGGGATTGTGCCTCTTATCTTTTGTAGCTTTCCGTGATGTCTGGATGACAAGTTTCTTTAATATGCATGGAGAATGGCAATTTTGGGAGACTTTTGTCCTCAGATCTTGATGTGGCAGATGCCAGAGGAATTACCCGCACCCCTCCCCGTTCGTGGTCCTAATAAAAATGTCAGTGCTCTGGAAACCTGTACTCTATCTAATCATGATTGTAATGAAGTGTGGCTCAAATAAATATCAGGAAAATCTATATCAAATTTCTAAACATAGAAATTAGAGCTTCGCTATCATGTTCAGTATACGGTAATAGGATTATGAATGAATAATTGTGAAACAGCTTTGTGGAAATGGCTGATGCATAAGCTGCTTCATTAGATACAAACGCAACACTGTTAAAAATAAAGCTTCTTTTAGTGGTGTCAGTGATTCAATGAACAACATTGAACATGTATGGAATGAAACATATTATTGTTTATGTACTTAAGAATAAAAGGTATTTATGGAAGTGTCTTAGGGAAAAGAAAAATGGTTCTTAAAAGGCATTGCAGGGTAAAGCCTCTTTTTTGAACCTTTATTTTGGTTCTACTTACATCCTTTATTATACATGCCTTTCCATTAACCGTCAGGGGACTCAGGTGATTTTGGAGCCCATATTTGTATATATTTGTATTATAAGCATAATAATTACTAAAACAAGACCACAAAACATACTAAACAGGTCTACACAAAATGTTCCCAATAGTGCAAAAAAGAATCTAAGCCTGTTTTCACACATGTAGATAACTTGCCTTGTCTGATTAAAACAGCTACGACATTGCAATACATGTTTTGAGAGGCATTAGCAAAACAAATAAGGTTCTATCTGACATTTTTGTCAAAATTGAGTTATTGACATAATCTTATTAAATGACAAATTATTTACATTATGTGATGTTTTTGTATAAGTTGTTTACTTCTTAAAACTTTTTATTTAAAAAACAAAAAAGGTTTAATCTATAAAGTCGTTTGGCTCTATAAGGTTCCTTCTTTGAGCATTTTGAATGCATGCACGAGGACCAATCAGGATCAGCTTTATTTGTCATTCGTCGTACTGCTTTGTTGACAGCAGGAAAGACCAGAAAGAAACACAAAATCAGAATCGTCTAAATAATGCCACGCCACACAAAAGTAAGAAGAAACCTCACCTGTCGACTATTTAATAGACAATCTTGTCAAGGACAGCAGTCTAAATTCTAAAGCAGTCTAAATTCCAGGTAAGTTTTTTCAGTTTGTTTTGTTCTGTTTTTGTTTCTTAATTAAAACAATAGAAATGACCATATTAATTACATAAAATTAACATCTCCACTAGAAAAAATATTTAGCACAGCTTTGCTTATGCTTAATTTGAACAAGAACAAAATATTCATCCTAAAACATTAATTAAATGTTATAGAAAGCAAAAATGTAAATTTATCAAACATCAACGTATTGTTACAACACCAATTTTTATTAAATAAAATTTTATTATATATATATATATATATATATATTTGTTTTTATTAAATTATTAAGCAGGCTGATTTAATTTATGATCTGCCAGATAGAATCTTATAATAAAGCAGAAAATGACTTTTTAGAATTAAGGCTGATTTATACCTCTGTGTCAAGCGCACATGTATGGTCCGGCGCTGCCTTCAAATGGTCGCATAGCCCTCGTCATGGCTGATGCTGACGCACACCTCTCAAAAAATGTAACTACACGTTGCAACAATGCGTATCGCAAGCTCTGTGATTGGTCAACTTGGTAGCAGTGATGAGCGTGAGCGGTGCAGAGCTGTGAGCCCGATGGAGCGAGTGTTTACAAGTGTGGAGTCTCGTGAAGGAGCTCCAGATGGAAACTTTTGTTTTGTGTTTACCTTATGATTGCAGTTGTTGAACGCCCGCTGATTCCCGCCTCTGAATGAGCGAGTTTGAGCTACTTGTAGCACTCAAAAAAAAACAAAACACCCGTGAAGAAACTCGACATAAAAACCTACTGCCAGCTAGCATTTCGGAAGTGTTATGGCAGAGCAACACAAACAGCGCATAGAAGTAAAAATGCATGACTATGTGCAAAGCAGGTGCCATGGGTCACACCAATCACTCAACACAGAAGTATAAATCGGCCTTAAGAAGGTTCTATCTGCATTTGCCCTTTTTTTTTTTTACCCCAAATTGCAAATTTAAGAGAATTTTGATAATTTACATTTAGAGTACGTTTAGGGTTTCTGTCTTGTTAATGTATGAAAGAGAAATGTTACACACATATTGTTTGCTATATCGAATACAAAACCTTTGAAGCTCAAAATCTCAAAATCCTTAAGAACGCAGATAGAACCTTAGAATTTCCAGGCGGCAAAATACTGCTATTTTTGAATCAGTGCATTTGATAAGTCATCATGCTTTGTGATAAACCTGGTGCATTGGGTCAGATTGCTTCCTCAACAATTCGATCCAGAATATACTTTCAAGTGGGCCGAGACCACCTTGTTCAGGCGGTGCACCAATGGTACCATTGCACCAATGGGAAAAGAAAAAGCATCATTTACAAAAGACAAATAATGCATTAAGAAAGACATTCAGAAAAAAGAATGTGTTCTTTGTTGCAATGCAAAATCAATGGGAAATCAATGTTAAAAGTGTAAGAAATGATTCCCCCAGAAATTTATTTTCTCACTCTTACTCTTCCAAATCCACGGCTTTCTTTTTTCCAAGTGACACAAAAAGAGAGAAGTTGAAAATGTTGTTATTGTTACGAAATAAGTTTCTCATGCTCTTTTTCATATAATTACACGAACAGAGACCTGCAAGCTTAAAAAGCGATACAAAGCACGCTAAAAGAGGTTCATACAACTTCTGCGATGTATTCCTATTATTCCAAAGCCCAAATTTGAGTTCCCATTCACTGAAAATCCCACCACAGCTCCGCTAGGTGCATTCACAAGAGCAGTAAGTAAAATTTAGTGACATAATTGCAGCCGTATGCCTTGGAATATGGTGCATGAGTCATATGGATTGCATTTACTCTGCTTTGTGAGCTTTTTGAAGCTTCAAAACTTCATTCATTGGGAAAAAACCACCAACAACTAGAACAGTCTTTTCCTATTGTGTTCTGCAGAAGAAAGAAAGTCACGTTGGGTTGAGATGACATGAATGAGTAAACGATGGGTGACCCGTTCCTTTTGTGTTAAAGAAAAACATTATTTCCACATTATCTGCTCTTATTTGACATGCCCACCTCACACAACATTGTGCCACAGAAGGTAATTTCTGATTTCTCTGAGGTCAGCTATCATGTGCTGAAATAAAGCCTTTACAATTCCATTCAGTGTTGCATGCGTCTGAGCTTCAAGGTTTGGTCCACTGTCAGTAATATGAGAGATGATAAGAGAAGCTCAGAGTGTCAATCACAGCAGAAAGGAAGCGGCTGATGAGGGGTGCAGACTCATTTGCATAGTCTCCTTTTTTTCCCTCTGGTAACTTCATTGGGATGGGCGGGGCAGATGTTTGAGAAGCCCGGCCTCTCTAATACAGCTCCAGACATCACTCTCAATCTCTGTCCCCCGTCCCAGTTCTCTCGTGAACACAATTAAAAATGTATAAGGCTGCAGTGAGGATGGATTAGAGGCTGGTCCCCCACTGCTGCTGATCTGCAGTGTGAAACTGTCAAAGAGGGGGTTCGAGGCAAAGGTGTGAGCAGGAGCCTATGAGCCGCTTCATTTATTAACAACATCCAGCCGACAACATAAAAATATTCGAAAACTAGCTACATTTTCTACAATTTAGTGATCACTGCTTAGTTGTCAAGTTTTTATTTTAAGATTTTTATTTTTTATTTTTGCCATTTTGCCTTTATTTGACAGGACAGTAGAATGACAGGAAGTAAATGGGAGAGAGAGAGGGGGGATAGGATCGGGAAAAGTCCACAAAGTGGGATTTGAACTCGGGTTGCCTGGAGCGCTGTTGCACTACATGTCGGTGCACTGGGCTATCACACCGACAGTTATGTAGTTTTCGTTTTCATTAAGTAACATAGTAAACAATGTAAACAACAGGTCTTTGGCAGAAACTGTGACATAAACAAACAATTAACCATCCACAATTCAACACTATTGTGTCGGTGGACTAAACGTGTTCTTTGGGATGTTGTTCTGAGCATTCTTACCTTTCAAAATAAACTGTGATGTACAGCAATGAAGGTGTGTATGTCTTGTTATTACGATGATATGCACTCCATGTCTAATAAGCGTTTTCTGTACAAATGACACAAATTTAGCAAATACATTGTTTAAAAGCTTCCCGTTGAAAAACAACTAGCTAAAATGGCCGCTTAAGGGTTGTAGCTTTAGACTGGTGTATAGTTTGTCAAGATTACTCATGCTCTTTTTGATGTAATCTATTTGTAAACACTAAAATGCTCAAAAACAGCGCCCCAGTGCATCCATGATTTGCATATATTCTGATATATAAAATATAAATTAGGGGCCCTTTACATGATAACATTTTTAGCCAAAAAATGCCTGTTTGCTTTCCATGAAAATTGCATTTTGGAGACTAAAAGACCATAAATCTGAAAACGGGTTACAAATTTGTAACAAAAATGGCAAAGTACATGGTAGTGCTGTCATAGCTCAATTGTTTGCTAATGTTTGCATCAGCAAAGTATAGATTTGTTTCACAATACAACCAACAGCATGCATCACACACACACACACACATGGCAAATTATACATTTGCACCAGCATAGAGCCAAAAACGCCACATCATCACTTCCCTACAGGTGCTGTTTATTAACAAGGTGACAGTGCCTGACATGTAATAGTGTTTCTGGCTGTTTTTGTGGATATGTAAACCCAGATCATTTTAAAAATGTTGCCTTGTAAATGTGATTTTATTTTCTCTACGCTATGGAGAAACTTTTCAGTTTTTGGCTACAACATTGTCATGTAAACGTAGCCTTCAGAAACCTTAGTGGTATTAATCTAGCACCTGGTCATACTTTCCTTAACAACCTGACAAAGTCTATTTAACCAGCAGCTTAACTTTACAAAGTTAGTTTTCACCGACTTTGTAAGATGATTAACTTTTTTTAGTGACCAAAAGCCTCAGAAGACAGACTGACCAGATGAAGGCCAGAAGGATAAATGTGACCCAGGACTAAGGCCCAATCCCAATT
Organism: Danio kyathit; assembly: GCA_903798195.1. NCBI lineage: Eukaryota > Metazoa > Chordata > Actinopteri > Cypriniformes > Danionidae > Danio > Danio kyathit. The sequence continues at coordinate 23,324,070 of LR812535.1, read as the reverse complement.
CTGTTTTTGTACCCCTACCCCTTCTCCCTGGCCCTTGAAACAGAGTGTGAAGGGGAAAGGGTTTAAAATGTACTCCTAAGAAATGGGACAGCACTACAAAATTCGCACACGTGATCATATGTCATCGCAAGACGATCAGACGATCGCGACTACTACAGCAGTTATTCCAGTTGTGTTATTTTTTGGTATTTATAGTACCTTCAGGAAATCACTGAAGGCATATATTATGTTATCATGACAATCTAATGTGGCAATAAGATCAGAACTGTACTGTGCATTTACACCGTGGCCATATTCATCTATGTAAACACACCAAAACAACATTAACATTATAGCAGACACTGTAAAAAGTTAATTTTATTTTAGCATTTTTTTTTTAAGCATGACAGTAAAACACATGCTTGTTTGTTCTAAAAAAAAAATTGTAATAATGAAAAAAATACTAATTTGTGCATCTCCTGACTTCCGGGTGCAGCTATGCTGCCGTTGTTGCTGGTGCATTCTGGGAAATTTTCTTACCCCTTGGTTTCAAATGTGGTCCTGGAAAATCTCAGTTCGAAGGGGTATCTAGCCCTTCCCCTTAGCCCTACACATTCACTTAAAGAGAAAGGAGTAAGGGGAAGAGCTAAGGGGTAGAATTGGGACTGGGCCTAAGTGTCATAAGTGTTTTTTGTCACTCTTTATTTTGATGGTTCTTTTATTGAATTAAGTTACATTGCATCTACATGCCAACTAATTCTCACTAGATTATAAGAAGACTGTTAGGTTGGGGTTAGGATTGGGGTTAGGGTTAGTGTAAGTTGACAAGTGCGTGAAAAGTTTCTTATAGTCTGTTAAATGTCTGTTAAGCAGTGGTAACAACAGATATTAAGAAGAGTCTTCTAATACTCAATTGGACCATCGAATTAAAGTGTTACCTTTTTTTTAAAACTGTGATTGTACATATGAATAAGTTTTCATTAATGTTCAGGTCAGTTAGAATATGACCATATTTAGCTGAGATACAACTTTTTGAAAATCTGATAAAAATTCCCTTTAAAGTTTTCCAGATTACGTTTTCCAGCCATGCATATTACTGATTACCAATGTTTTATATATATATATATATATATATATATATATATATATATATATATATATATATATATATATATATATATATATATATATATATATATATATATATATATATATATATATTGTTACTGTATAGGAAATTTACTTAATGTCTTTACGAAACATGGTCTTTACTTTTTATTCTATTAATTTTTGGCATAAAAGAAAAATCAGTAACTTTGACCTATTTGAGCTATTGCCAAATATATACTATGCTGTGCAACAAGACTATATTGTGTCCAGAATAACAAATCCAGTTTAGCCACATACACATACTTTAGAATGTCACTCACTCATTCAAGCCCTCCAAATGCTGGATGTACATGAAAGACAAAAGCAGGAGATCTGGAATTGATCATCAGTTCAGCTGATCAGGGTCAGGATCTGTACATATCTCCACAAATAGTGTCTTCAATTTTAAAAGAATCTGGACTGAAAACCCACAGTGACCAAACCATCATCAGCAGAAAGAGTAATTTGGCGGTTCATTCCGCTGTGGCGACCCCTGATAAGTAAAGGGACAAAGCCGAAGGAAAATTAATGAATGAATGAATTAATAAATGAATCAAACTGGGTAAATACTTTTGCTTACTTTTCCAATAGTAATATGATACTGGGAAGTAGAATGAATAAATGGATAGACAGCATATACATGGAAGAAGTACTAACATACGCTGGAACAAGATAATGAATGTGTCCCAGGACTCAGAAAATAGACCCTTTGCCATCTACCATTTTTTTTTTGGTGACTGAACTTTTGCAGTCCCAGTGTTCAGACCCTCTCCTTCAGCTCCTCCTCCCACCCACAGTAACCCACTCGTCCCGCATCCACACGGATTACCTGCTTTTGCTTTTATTTAGCGTTTCTCCCCCAGGTGTCATCCCTCACCTGTCCCATACAGTGAGTAGCCTTTCATCCGCCATCACCCCCCTTCCCTAAAGTGCGGCTGTACCACCCCTGCCAACAGCTTGCTCACAGCTAATCAATCTTACCCGCTTTCTTCTTCTGTGAGCCACCCTCACCAAAGACACGCATGCGGCCCACAAGATGAAGCATCATTCCATCATGTTGGGTTACTTTAGCTTAAATATGTATCAGGACTCCGCCTTGCCGACTGGGTTTCCCTTCTCTCTCTTTTTTTACAGACAGGAGGGAGGAGGATATAAACTACCGTACACTTGCCAGAATAACTGAACAGGAAGTGATGTATATCTGTATGTGTCTGCACAGTCAGTGCAGTCAGTGTGTGAATATGGAGGAGTACTTATGTTTAAAGTCAGACTTACAAACTTTAAAGTGTTAAAATAATTTTCACACTTTCCATGATGTTTGCGTGAATATTGGGAGTAACTTCTGTTAAACTGTAAACAATCTGTTGAAAAACTGGGTACAATGAGGTGTCGTTATATTCCTCAACATTCATCCAACCAATAATAAAAGCAACCCAGGCTCATTCTGAAAATGTACCCCTATATACATTTCTGGCGAGTGCCAAATCCGTCCCAGGAGCTACGTTTTTTTGCAGGTTTGTTTTTACAAATCCACCAGAGGCCACTGTGTACGCTTTTCCAGATCTCAAATTTCTCTCGCAAGTGCCATTCGCGCCTGCTGTTCTTGCGTAAATCCACCAGAAGTCGCTGTCGCAGTTGACTGACTGAACAACTGACGAATAACCCCATACACCCCCTTCCCTAAATCCAACTTGACAAGGGGGTCGCACACCAGATGCGCCACGCAGCGCCATGCATTGTAGAATTCTAAACATATATTTCTACCAGTGTACGGACATCGGCACCGCAAATCGTCCGACTGTCCGCGGCATTCAGCAATGACTTAGGATACCGTTTATATATATCTATAGTTCCATATTAAAAAAAAAATTCAAATGTGTGCGTCTGGTGTGTGATACTTCCAACTATCATGTGCACTTTGTGTTGCAGCGCTGAGCAGAGAATCCGGTGTGTGACCCGCTATAGTGATTTTAAAAGCTCAGATTGACCAGCGCCCACCCACTTCCCTAAACCCAACCGACTTACCTGCTTAACTTTGTTTTACCTGCTTTCTGGAACCATTCTTTGCCAGACTCAAACCCTGTCTTCGCAGTCAACACCTCTACTATGCTGCGAGCCACTGGACAAACTGGTAACAGCGGGAAAACAGTCCATATGAAGGCAAGCAGTCGGCTGCTAGCGCGAAAAAGAACGTAGCGTTCATTTTAAAGACAAAATGTAGCCATATGTACTTCTGGCTACGTAATTTGAGATCTCTAGAAATGTACAGTATATAGGGCTACGTTTTCAGATTGAGCCTATGTTGAATAAAAGACAACAATTAACCCTAAAAACTTAAAACAAGATTTTTCTCAGCAACATTACTGGCATACCATGTAATACTATTGAATATTCTGTATGAAATTCAACAGGTATATAATCTGGAGGCCACCTTGATCTTAAAACGAGAGATTTGGGGCCCTATCATACACCCGACGCAATTGTTGTTTGCTAATTTCAGCTCGATGCAAGAGTCATTTTGATGTTTTTCACCACGCTGTTTAAATAGCAAAGGCATTTGCGCTCATATATGCGCCCATAGGCGTTCTGGTCTAAAAAAGGAGGTGTGTTGAGGTGCATTGCTGGTGCGTTGCTATTTTGAGAAACTAGAATAGACTGTTTAATAGAGCAGCTAAGAGGAGGTCTAAAGTCCAGTGCAGATCGCGTTAGTTGTGCGCCTCGCTTAAACATTGCTTAATACACACAGGATGTAGAGCAATACGCAAATATCTTTACAAATCAAAAAGAACTAAAGGAATAAAATATTACAAAAATTACTTTCTAGCCTACATAAACATAAAAACCACTGCCTTCATGCCTTCTTCATCTCGGGGGGCTTTTTCAGTTTATTCATGACAAATTGCTTTTGTACGTTAATATTATTAGCAGTATTATTTATTATATGCATATTTATATTTGTTTTATTAAAAACAAGCTTAGATTTGCCCACCTGTCAGCTTTTAGACCATATGGGGCATAACATGTGTATTTGGATATAACTAGTTTTTTGACCATGCTTCGTTATTATTGTTCATTTATTCGTTTGCTGGAAATTAGAACTGAATTTAGAAATAGTTTTGAAGCAAATCTTTGCGCTTAACAAACTAAATTAATTATGTAGGCTAATGGATGTCTGTGCGTACAACACGTTTCCTTATCCACGAGAGAGAAAGTGAAAGTAAAGAATGAGGAGGCTCATTCTCTCATTCTTGCGCTGCAGATGCTCTGTTTAACTGTTTTCTCACTAGTGAAGCGCTCAGTTTTTCCACTTACAAAGTCTGCCATGTAATAAGCAAATGCGCTATGGCGCGACGCAACTGACTCTTAAAGGGAATGGGAGATGCGACTCTGATTGGTTTATTCTCAAAACACACCTATAACTCATTAAGAGAATAAGCTCAACCCTGTTAGACCATGCGCTGCGGTGCAAAGCGGAATTTTCCATCCTTAGAATAGCAAAAGTGAATTCTGACAGGCTCTTAATGCTTTTGCACCCTGCGCTTTGGACTTTGCGCCTAGATCGTTAAAATAGGGCCCTTCATGTCAGAACTTTCACGTTCATTTGACAACCACACATTAATTTCGTTTGACCACTAAAATAATAACAAAACATATAATAATATAATAAACGCTTTATTTTATTTTATTTTATTTATTTTTATCCGAAACATACATATAAATTAGTCATTCCAAATCTGTGATTTCTAGAATCTTCCATCTTTATAATGTCACTCACTCAAGTGGACTCATTCAAGTCCTCCAAATGCTGGGTGTCCACGAAAGACAAAAGCAGTTTTGAAATTGATCATCAGTTCAGCTGATCAGGGTCAGGATCTGTAGGTATCTCCACATATAGCGTCTTCACTTTTAAGAGAATCTGGACTGAAAACCCACAGTGACCAAACCATCATCAGGAGAAAGAGTCAAAATCCAGACAAATCTTTGCTGAGGAGCATGTTGAGAACAGAGAATTGCTCTAAAGTTCACTTTCTTGATGAAAGAAAGTTTCTTTAATAAACATTTAATAACATAAGAAACTATATTATTATATTTATAAATATGTTTTTAATCTGAAACCTTGAAGTACAAATTACATTGTACACCAACAATGCATGTAAACTATCTTGATGTCAAAAAGACATTAAATTGACATCTAAAAGTGGTGTAAAAAATGTCTTAGTTCAATTAATTCAATTTTCGATGTGTTTTTTGACTGCAATGTTAGATGTCAATTTGATGTCATTTTGACATTAAAACAGTAAACTGACATCAAACTGATTAGCATTTTTGATGTTGTTTTGACGTCAAAGTGCTTACTCGGTTAGCCAGAGATTTAATTGTGATACTAATGTTACATTTTAAACAATGTGTAACAATATTTTTTCATTTATTCATTCATTTTCTTTTCGGCTTTGTCCCTTTATTAATCTGGGGTTGCCACAGCAGCTTATCCAGCATATGTTTTACGCAGCGGATGCCCTTCCAGCTGCAACCCAACACCGGGAAACACTCATACACTCTTACATTGACTGAAGCCAATTTAGTTTATTTAATTCACCTATAGCGCATGTCTTTGGACTGTGGGGGAAACCAGAGGACCCAGAGGAAACCCAGGCGAACACGGGGAGAACATGCAAACTCCTCACAGAAATGCCAACTGACCCAGCCGGGGCTCGAACCAGCGACCTTCTTGCTGTGAGGCGATTATATACCCACCGTGCTGCCCCTCATTATTTTTTCATGGCTGATAAAAATAAAGTACAACAAAGTAAAAAAAAAAAAAAAAAACATTGTTTATTTACACCACTTTATTATTTGAAATGAATCGTTTCAGTTCTTTTGATTGAATCTTCCGCAAACCGTAAACCCATAAATTCAAATGCTGTAAAAACATGCTAAAAAAGGAGGATAGCTTAAATAATTTATTGTCAATGTATTTCATTTTACTGTGCTTTTTAAAATGCTGATGGATTCCAAACAAACAGCCAAATGGGGCAACAGAAACCATTTTAATAAAACCGAAAATGTTCCTTTTCATTCAAATGGACTGCCGACATAATTTCTCTAGTTAGAAAGGGCACTTGCGGGTTCCTGTTGAAATATATGGCTTCAATCTTGTGAGAAAACATTAGTTATTATTATTCTGCGCTCTAGTCTCTCACGTTCAGAGGTTTTCACAGTGTTCAGCTGATCAATGCATTTTCACCTGCGTGAGTGCAGGTCTTCCCAGCTGTCAGGTTATGTTATTCCTGATGGGCTGCGAGCACCTGCCTCTTATTCTGGTCACCCCGAGGCCTGTTATAATGTCTTTACTGTCAAGATGCAGGTATGATGGGAGTGTGTGTGACAGAATGCGTCCATGAGCTTGCTTATCACACATTGCTTTTGACTAAAAGCAAAGAGGAGAGGCAAAGGAAGTCATGTGGGTTTGTACTGTATAGTGCGCTACAAATTTGCTATTGATAGAGGTTTCCGGTTGTAGCAACTGCGTGCAGAGCGTATAACATGCTTGTGAAAAGACTGCCATTACATTACATAACATTTTACATTTCTATTTAATAGTTGTAATATAATAAATATATATTTAGTGAATTATTTATAAGTGTGTAATAAATGTGTTTATGGAATTTATCTTATATTTATCTTGAAATATTGAAAGCAAAACTATTAGCCCTCCTGTGAATTTTCCACAAGGAAATTTTCCACATTATTTTCCTCCTATTATACAGTATCTTTTTTCTTCTGGGAAAATCATATTTTTTTTAGTTTGGCTGGAATAAAAGCAGTTTTTAAAGTCAATATTATTAGCCCCCCTTACGAATTTAAGTTTTTTTTTAATTAGCTACAGAATAAACTTTGTTGTCCAATGACTTGACTATTTGAATATAATATATTTGAATATATACAATATATAAAAAAATATTAAATAAATATTAAAATTGGTCACAGTTTTTTTTTTTTTTTGGTGGTCCGTTTGTTGAATTTAAGTTACATTGCAACTACCTCTCATTAGATTATAAGTAGACTGTTAGGTTGGGGTTAGGGTTAGTGTAAGTTGAAATGTACTTGCAAAGTTTCTTATAGTCAGTTAAATGTCTGTTGAAGGAGCAGTATTAACAGATATTAAGCAGACAGTCTATTAATACTTAAATGGACCATCAAAATAAAGTGTTACCTTAAAATGAATATAACAATTTAATAATGTGGTGACTAAACTGCAACAAGCATCAAAATGAGAAAATATTCTTTAGTTACAAGTGTGTTATTTTGTTCAAAAATGTGAAGATATTGTGCACATTAAAGGCATAGTTCACCCAAAGATAAAATTTCTGTCACCATCGACTCTATTTTCCCTTCACTTGTTCCAAACCTCACTGTAAAAAACGTTGGCTCAAGCATTGTGTTGTTTCATCTCATTATAAATAAGTCGTTTGAACAAACAGCAAACATTATTTTTGAGTGCTGTGGGATTTTCTTTCTTCTTTTAAACAGAAAAGAAGTTATTTTGAAGAAAACTGAAAACCTGTAACCATTGACTTCCATGATAAACTAAACTTTATGCTGAAACGTATCTTGAAAAGTAATAACAATGAAAACAAGTTAATTACTGTCACCATGACAAAAAAAAAATTGTTTATTAAAAAAAATAGTTATTCTTTTCTCTATTAAACAGCACTTGGAAAACATTTTTAAAAATGAATTACATATCACAGGAGGGCAATTAAGGTACAGTAATTTCACCTTTAATTTTATTTAGTCATTAAACTGTTTTTATAAATATAAATAAATGTATTTATTATCAATATAAAAAAATCTATAAAATAAAATGTACTGTGTACTTGTAACATCACACTATTTCTACAATTTTCTTACAATATAATTTTTTTAAAGTAATGGGCTCTATGCACAGCTAGAATTTTAAAGCCAATGATAAACTTCCGGTGGAAGCTTAATGTGACTATTTTCAATTTCACAAAGTTGTTTTTACAGCATCGATGTTGTAATGTAATTACAATACATTCAGTTAAATAGAAAAGCATTTATTTATTTGTTCAAGCATAAAATGAGATGAAACTACTAGCGCCGTCAGTAGCAACAGGCTAGCGCAGAAATTCCATTGTAAATACTGGGGTAAAATAAACTGTCATATTTTAAAGACATGGCAGAGGGAAATGGAATTTAATGCAGTGCTTCTAGTCCAGTCTGAGACCCAGTTTATATCTTATATCTATCAGATAGTGAAGATCGCTGATTTTTACAGTAAGGAAATCAGATCTTAAATGTGAAAATTTTGTAATGGGAAGACAGTTCACCGAAAACCCTTTGCCTGGCTAAAAAATAAAAATCTGTGTGCATATTGCCCATTATTATTGTTTTTATTTATTTATTTCTTCATTTTATGTGGACACTATACATGGGATGATAACCGGTTTCAAGGTTTACCGTGGTTTGGAAAAGTCAAGGTTTTAAAACCGCTAAAATATTCTGTAATACCATTCCTAAGGTATATGTAAGGATTTTCTTTAATGGTTTTTTTTTTATGTCTTGTAAAGGAATTTATGTTTTTTTTAACGAATGAAGAGATCAGAAGATTTATTTGAATTATTTAGCCTGACATGTTTACTCTTTTCTAAAATAAAATATGTTGTGTTCAATGGGGAAAATAGTTGTTGTTTTTTACCCAGACATATAAAATAAACAAATTTTAGAGCAGTCATCACAATACCGTCAAACCATGATATTTTTATCCAAGCTTATCATACCGTCAGAAACTTATACCAGCCCATGCCTAGTGGACACCAATATGGGAGGTCTGTAATAAGTTGGATTAATATTTATAAATGTACATTTTTATATTATTATTAGGAATATTTAGCTATTCTAAAATAATTCGGATTATTTAGCTATGAATCAATTGAGTATAATAAAAATTTAACCAGAATGTGTGTATTAGTAGCATTTATGTCATTAATATTCATATTTGTGCTTAACCAATAACTTTAGCTACCAGTTTGTATACTATAATCAATTTGATGCTTGACCCCCTACATACTTGAATCACTGACGTCGACTGCATGCAAAACTTTAGAGACTAAAATCTAAATATAAGACCAGATGTTTTGAAACATCCCCGTTTACAAGCAAGCACAGTCAGTTATTACCGTCAATCAAACTCCATCTCTATCTTTATCTCTAGCCGGGGCCAGTGGTCCAGATATACACGGGGCCCCCACACAAGCGGCTCCGCTCATTAGCCAGAGGTGTGTTCCCTTCCAGAGCCTCGGCTTTGACATTCACGCAGCGCTTCCAGTCCATCAGGTCCCAGCTCTGATAAATTTGCATCTCTTTGAATGTGACGCTAGGAAAAAAAAAAAAAAGAAAGAGAGAGAGCGGCGAAAAGAGGGAGGGGAGAAAAAGGGCCCAGCCACTAGATTAAATTTTGCCGTCTAGAAAATGAGAAAAAAGGGCCTCTATCTCCTGGAGTCTACTGGGAAGATCTTTATTCTGATTCTTGTTAGAATTGTTTATCACAGTGACAGAGCAGGCCTGAGCAGAGATAAAGGCAGTGCTCCATCACGCGCCCTGACAGTCGTAGGACATGCGCTGGAATGAAAGAAGCCAGGGAAATATTATTAATAGATGCTGACTTGATTTGCCTCGATTGCACGTCAAGAAGAGGGGGCCGCGGCTTGATTGCAGCCTATGAAGTTCTGTCCAAAAGGAAAGCTATTTTTCATTAAGTGATAGAAGTCTTTTTCCTTTTTTTACTCCTCTCTCTTTTTTTTGGGCTCCCTTTTGCTTTCCAAGGAGCTGATAACTTATGCAGTTTATTCTAACCGTGCTGATTTGTGTCAGGGAGAGAGAAAGAGAGAGAGAGAGAGAGAAAGAGAGAGAGAATAGGGCTTATCTTGTCTTTTATAAAATAAACCGCCGCTCCTGGTGTAATGTTAGTTTTGGTGCAAGTGAAGCGCATGCATGCACACATTTGACCTGTGCTTGTGTGTGTGATCTACATGCATGCAGCTGTAGTGTGGTTGAGAAATGCTGTGTACAAAAAAAGAAGAAGAAAGCATCGCAGTGTGCTGAATATTCACACGATTAAATGCAGTTACAACTATATCAGATACGCATGCTGCCATAAAAAAAACTGTTGTGCAGATCGGATTGAATTCGTCACTTATGCAGTAATAATTCACAGTGGGTTGAATGAGATTTGAAAAAAGATGAAAGATCAATGCTGTTACAGTTTGCACTAATACAGTGTGTGTGTGTGTGTGTGTGTGTGTGTGTGTGTGTGTGTGTGTGTGTGTGTGTGTGTGTGTGTGTGTGTGTGTGTGTGTGTGTGTGTGTGTGTGTGTGTGTGTGTGTGTGTGTGTGTGTGTGTGTGTGTGTGTGTGTTAATACTGATGTGGACTTTTGGGAATTACACAAAAACATGTAGTTTAAATTGTATATTTATTAATAATATTTACATTTTCATCATGCAATTATGTAAAAAATACATTTATTTTTTATTCTGACATTTTTTGGAATTTTTTTTTACATGCTAAGAATATGCAGCGCACATACATTAATTATATTACACTACTATCATAATCGGATGACATTACAAATTGGAGATCTACAGCAAACTTGTTTTTTTTTCTTCATGCATCACATAATTTAATCTTTAATAATCTTCTCCAAACATTATATGCAAATCTTAGATCAATCTTCATTTAAATCAGTTTTTAAAATGAATTGGTTCAATGATTCATTGACTCACTCCTTTCCTTCCTTTCTGAATTAGGATTTTGAACATATCGTTCGACTAATTACATTAACTAATACAACTGATGTATTATGGAACTTTAAATAAAAGGACAAAAAAAAAAATACAAAAACACAACAAAATTAATAAATGAATAATAGTAAAAAAAATTATATAATACTAACAAATTTAAAAAAAAAACTTGTTCGACTAATTACGTTAACTACAGTAATACAACTCGATGTACTGTATATATATATATATATATAGTTGAAGTCAGAATAGTAATGGTTTTAATAACTCATTTCTAATAACTGATTTCTTTTATCTTTGCCATGATGACAGTAAATAATATTCGACTAGATATTTTTCAGTACACTTCTATTCAGCTTAAAGTGACATTTAAAGGCTTAACTAGGTTAATTAGGTTAACTAGGCAGGTTAGGGTAATTAGGCAAGTTATTGTATAATGATGGTTTGTTCTGTAGACTATTGAAAAAAATATATAGCTTAAAGGGGCTAATAATTTTGACCTTAAAATGGTTTTTAAATAATTAAAAACTGCTTTTATTCCATTTGAAATAAAACAAATAAGACTTTCTCCAGAAGCAAAAAATATTATCAGATATACTGTGAAAATGTCCTTGCTCTGTTAAACATCATTTGGGAAATATTTATAAAAGAAACAAAAAATCAAAGGGGGTTCAATAATTCTGACTTTAACTGTATATATTGTATATAAATATAAACTGTAAAACCCAACAGTCAACTTTGTCATATGAAATGAGTGTAGTTAACTTAATATTTACTGAAAGTTATTTCTACTCATTCGAAAAAAGTTTTTAACTCAGTGTTGAAGGTAATGAGATAATTAAATTCATTACTTTAACCTAAATGGAGTAAGTTCACAGTACTCATATAGATTTTTTTTTTGAACTCAAATGGTTTGTAGCAATCGGTTTCCTCAAACGTTTTGAGTTACTTTAACTTATTGGGTTTTACAGTACTCAGTTGGTTTGAGTTCTCTTCATTTAGTATACACTAGTATTCAGCTTAAAATTACATTTAAAGGCGTAACTAGGTTATTTGGTTAACTAAAGGCAAGTTAGGGTAATTAGGCTATTAGTAATTAGTAATTGTTCTGCAGACAATCGAAAAAATATATAGCTTAAAGGGGCTAATAATTTCGACCTTAAAATGTTTATAGAAAAAAATAAAAACTGCTTTTATTCTAGCCAAAATAAAACAAATAAGACTTTCTCTAGAAGAATATCAGACATACTGTGAAAATTTCCTTTCTCTGTTAAACATCATTTGGCAAATATTTACAAAAGAAAAATGAATTCAAATGGGGGCTAATAATTCTGAATATATATATATATATTATTAAAATAAGTTATGATTGTTTCACTCTTTATTTGTGTATAAATTTATTGATGTATAAATTTTTGAGTTAAAAAAAAAAGTACTATATAAACTATTGCTAAAGTGTAAAATATAAGCTTTTAAAAAGTAAACCGTAAATGACAACCAATTTGAAAAAAATTAAAGAAAAAGAATCAAAGTAAGAATAAACCCCTAGCATACAGTATAAAGTGTGAATAGTTGAAGAAAGTCATGTGTTTTGTACATTAAATGTGCGCTGTGCACATGTGTGGTTTTCTCTGTAATGAGAATGGAAATGTGTTCGACTATCGCTGTAAACGCTGTGCGGAAGAGAGACAATAGAGGATTGTAATTGACGGGGTTTAGTTGGATGTCGTTTGTTTTTGAGGTGCTGATCGTGATCACACACAAACACACACACACACACACACACACACACACACACACACACACGCACACGCACACGCACACGCACACACACGCACACACACACACACGCACACACACACCTGTCATCTATACAGAGGATCTGACGTTGTTTAAGGGGAGGCAGATGGAAACCTAACACAGAGTAAATGAAAACTTAAAAGCACTCAACCTTGAACATTTATTTATTATGTACAACCGTATGTATATCTGCACTATTGTATCTGCCATATTTCAGCTTTTTAACTCAGTGAATGATGAAATGTCATTTTTGCACAATTCAGTATTTTCTGTGATATCTTCCTAAAGAAGTTGATTTCACTGTCAATTTTCATTATACACTATTTCTTAGGTTGCATTGTGTTTAATAATATTAGCACTATCAGACTTGGCCTCAGTATATTTAGTCTGGTTAAACGTGTAACAGATTTGGGTAATACTTTAATAAGGGGGTCCATTAGTTAATGTCAACATGCAGTGTAAGTTAACAACTTACAATAAACAATTGTATTTTCATGAACTACAGCTAACAAGGATGAATAAATGCTGTAGTACAACCCTGAATCAGAAAAAAGTTGGGACGTTATGGAATACGCCATGAACACAAAATATTTTATGCTTTGTCTGGTCAACTTCATTTCATTTGTAAATATACATCCTTTACTGTCATTCAGACCTGAAACTCATTCCAAAAAAAGTTGTCACAGGAGCAATTTAGGGCTAGTAATCAGGTAAATTGGTTAAACAATGATGTGATTTGAAACAAGTGATGTCAACAGCTAATTGTAAATATGATTTGATACAAAAGCAGCATCCAAGAAAGGTCTAGTTCTTTAGGAGTAAAGATGGTCAGACGATCGCCAGTTTGCCAACAGATACATGAAAAAATAACTGAAATGTTTAAAAACAATGTTCCTCAAAGACAGATAGGAAGACATTTGGATATTTCACCTTCAACAGTGCATAACAATGAAAAGATTCAAGGAATCTGGAGGAATTTCAGTGCATAAAGGACGAGGGCACAAGCCTAATCTCTGATCCCTACCCTGATCTCCGATCCCTGAGGTGGAACTGCATCAAAAATCATCATTCATCTAGGAGCGATATCACCACATGAGCTCAGGACTATTTTGGCAAACCTTTGTTAAGTAGTAGTTACATCCACAAATGCCAGTTAAAACTGTACTGTGCCAAATTGAAGCCCTATGTTAACAGTGTCCAGAAGCTCCATCGACTTCTCTGGGCTCGGAGGCATCTTGGATGGACCATTACACAGTGGAAACGTGTACTGTGGTCAGATGAATCAGTATTTTAGGTATTTTGTTGTAAGAAATGGACACTGTGTGCTCCGGACCAAAAAAGAAAAGGATCATCCAGACTGTTACCAGCAACAAGTCCAAAAGCCAGGCTCTGTCATGGTATGGGGTTGTGTCAGTGCCCTTGGCAATGGTAACTTGCACTTCTGGGATGCCATCATTAATGGAGAAAAGTACATATAGATTTTGGAGAACAATATGCTCCCTTCTTTTCCACGGACGACTGTGCATATTTCAACAAGACAATGCAAAACCACATTCTGTACACATTACAAAGTCTTGGCCGTGGAGGAAGAGGATACAGGTACTTGACTGGCCTGCCTGCAGTCCTGACCTGTCACCAATACGGAATGCGTGGTGCATTTTGAAGCACAAAATGCAACAATAAAAGCCCCCATACTGATGCCCACCTTAAGACTTTTTTGCAGGAAGAATGGGACAAAACTACACCTGAAACACTTCATTACTTGGTGTCTTCAGTCCCTAAAGTCTTTTAAAGTGTTGTGAAAAGGAATGACAACATTTCAAAGTGGTAGATGCTTTACTATTACAACTTTTTTGAAATGTGTTGCAAGAAGCAAAATTGGAATACGTGTTTATTAAAAAAAAAAGAAAAATCTGAGGAACAGATTAAATAATGTGCTGTGGTCTGCAATTAAATATTTTTAGATAGTTATTTTAGTAAATCAGGTAAAGCCAAATGAAAATGATAAATATTTACCTTTAATGAATTAAGTAAATTAAGTCATTTATATTATTTTAATTTTGTTAACATTTTCTGTTGCCAGTGAGTTGCTGTTGATTCAACACAAAGTTTTTCTATATTTTTATCTATTACGAAGCTCTTTTTTTTTTGGCTTAGTTATATTGCGACAAGTGCCAAGACAGAAGTTTTGGACTCTTGCATAAACAATGCGTTTTTTCACAGCGGCCCAGATTTACACTGCTCTTCTACTGGCTCCATTCACTGCGCCTTCAATCTAAACATTCACAAACATCACACAATCCATTAAATGTTTATATTCCACCTGTCAGCTCGCAGAGATGTTATATTGTATTTGTCAAAGGTTTTCCTGAAAGGAATCCCTGGCCTTACAAGTTGAGTTTAATGCAGTGCATGATGAAATGCACATGTAATGTTAACCTGGGTTAACAGCTTCAAATGAGCTATTAAATTGCTCATACAGAGACAAATTTTGAGTGCTATTCAAGTGGGTCTTTACAAGTGACTTTTCGTCTCTAATATGTTCTCAAGATATGTGAGAAAACTACTAATTATAGCCTTCAGTCGCGGCTCTCGGTTTGAGCTGTAGAGCTGTACATTAAGAGGAACAATGGCTGTACAGTTAGCAAATGTCTGATTTCATTTCTCTCCGTCTATTCAGAGCTGTGGTCACGTTTGCAGATTAACTGGCTGATCAGTGTATTCTGTACAGTACCTGAACGCAGAACAGTTCTGCTTGTTCTGAGGTTTTAAATGGACAGATTCACACTTTTTTACCACTTGTTAATGCAACTCAGTTTTATTTTGCCCGCTATATTGTTAGACACACACACAGCATTCAGTACTGGTGGAATATTTTACAAATAATATATATTTCCCAAATGATGTTAAACAGAGCAAGGAAATTTTCACAGTATGTCTGATAATATTTTTTCTTCTAGAGAAAGTCTTATTCATATGATTTCAGCTAGAATAAAATCAGTTTTTAATTTATAATGATTCAGGGGGCTAATAATTCTGACTTCAACTGTATATATGATGAAGTTAAATGAACACATTTAGGCCTTCAATTTAGATTTTATTCCAGAAAATAAAAAAGCTAAAGCTACAATAAAAAGTAATAAAATATACATATTTTTTTTATTAACTTTAACTACAATTAAAATGTAAAACTATGAAAAAACTACTAAAATATAGCTTAAATAAAAATAAAAAGTCATTTAAAATTTTACTAAAGCAACAATTGTACTTTATTGATTATAAAATAACACTGTAAGGCATAGGTCTCAAACTCCTGGAGGGCCACAGCTCTGCACAGTTTTGCTCCAACCCTGATCAAACACAGCTGATGCAACTAATGACGGTGTTCATGACTCTTTTGAACACCTCGATTATTTGGATCAGCTGTGTTTGATAGGGTTGGAGCAAAACTGTGCAGAGCTGCGGCCCTCCAGGAGTCGAGTTTAAGACCCATGCTGTAAAGAAATACATGTATTAACAAACATTAAACTTGCCAACTTAAGTTTAATGTACAATACGAATAATAAAATAAATATTTATTAATAGAAAATATAAGTATACTCAAAATTTGAAGCTTAAACTATTTTATAAAAGTAATAATTAAGATAGAAAAAACACACAACAAAGTAATTGAACCATAACCAGGGCCAGACAGAATCTCTGGACATTGTTTTGCTATTTCTGCACAGAATTTTGTACAAAATCTGTGGATTTACATGGAAGAATCTTGGGAGTCTACAGTACTAACTAAAAACGTAAAACATGAAATAAAAAATAATAACTTTTTTCTTACTTTTATGTTTACAATGCAAATCCACTTAGATCCAAGTCTCTCATATATTATCCCAAATATTAAGACAGAGTATATTACTTTACAAACTGTATTATATATAAATCGGTCACACTTAGGTTAAGGTTAATTAGTTAATGTATTTACTAACATGAACTACGTATGAACAATACTTGTAGTGCATTTATTAATCATAATTCAACATTTACTAATGCATTATTAACATCCAAGGTCATGCTTGTTAACATTAGTTAATGCAGC
This sequence comes from Danio kyathit, assembly GCA_903798195.1. NCBI lineage: Eukaryota > Metazoa > Chordata > Actinopteri > Cypriniformes > Danionidae > Danio > Danio kyathit. Next base: position 23,307,229 of record LR812535.1, on the reverse strand, counting down.
ATGAGTTAACATGAACTAACAATGAACAACTGTATTTTTATTAATTAACATTAACTAACATGAACAAACACTGTAGTAAATGCATTGTTCATTGTTTGTTCATGTTAGTAAATGCATTAACTAACATTAACCAATACAAGCTTATTGTAAAGTGTTACCAATAAATGATATAAACAATAATAATAATAAAAACTGAATTAATATATTTTTACACATATTTACATGAGTAAATAAACGGATTCAATGATGGGCTGAAAAATCTGTTGATTTTTGCGTGTGCAGATTCCTTGTGGGCCTAACCATAACTACGATGAAAATGAAGAATAATAATTATTTAAATGATTAATAACAACAACTTGTTTGTTATTTAAATGTTTAAAATGATTTTCTAACAACATTCTCAACTTTCTAAACATTGTGGTGTTATATAGCGTTCATCAGTCTCTTGTGCAATCAGATTTTCTTATAATATTGTAATATATATACTACGTGCTGCATTTAAATCCTTTTGTTGGCATTTTAATGGTTACACTTTTCCACCACAGAAACCCAAGTGTTGCAGCACAGAATGAAAATGAATATATTTTATATTGTGACAACATTGTTTTTTTTTTTCTTTGTGGTTACAGTGTGTGGAAGAAAAGATCAGTGCTGTAAGTGAAACTTTGAGCAATTACCTTGACAAGTAAGTGATTTTATGACAATGTATGATCAATGTAGTCTTTCACTACAAAAGGCCTGTTCTGACTGATTCCAAGCTTTCAGGAATAAATCGAAATGAACGAGAGCTGCTTGAATGGAAACTGTATTTTCATTTTACTTTCTGAATAGAAGACACAACTTCTGGAAAGTAATTAGATGGCCATTTTCATTGGGAAAGCTGATTTGTTTGTGTGTACAGTGAGCTTCAGACGTGGGAGAATATTGCATTGGGAATATGAGATTTTTCTTAAAAACATGGACTTTTAGGAGCTGAACGAAATAACATTTTATCATTAAAACAACTGGGAAAAGATTAAAATACAACACACACACACACACACACAAAACACTAACAAGATTTCATGATAACATCAGCTAACTATTAGTAAACATGCAAAATACTTCTAACACATGAACAATACTTATTAAGCATTTAATAAGTTTAGTTAAAATCTATTGTAACATAAAAATAAAGTTTTGAATGTTAACAATTTGTAAATGTTGTTTAATGGTAATAAACTAATATGTTAAAGCTTTGAAATGTAGTAAAAAATAGTTAATGCTAGTTATGCATTAATTTATGTTAACTAATTGAACCAATGGACATATTTCAAGAGTAATCACTTAAAGAGCTTAACAATTTAATAGGTCATTAGTTAGACCCAACGCAATCTCACAGCAATTCGTAACTTTTTGATTTAGTGGCTAATTCATATGAATTCGTTCGATCTAATTCGTACAAATTACTACGATTTGCTCATCACCCAATGACGGTTGGGGTTAGTGGTGGGGTTGGGTGCCACGCCTCCTTTTTAAAATCGTACATTTTTGTACTACTGAACTTGTACGAATTCCTACGAATTAGCCACTAAACTGACAAAACGTAAAATACTTACGTTTCCTTGTGAGATCAGGCTGGTTGACTTTATAAAATACAATGGACCTTACTGTATAATGAAGAAGAGGAGGGGGAGAAGGAGGAAGAGGAAGAAGAAGAAGAAGAAGAAGAAGAAGAAGAAGAAGAAGAAGAAGAAGACTGAACAATATTTCTTAGAGAACATTAAGTAAGATTAGTATGGTTAATTAACCTGCAGTAAAACTGAACTATTTTTTGTGGATAACTTGTGTAATTAAACACAAAAAAATTAATCACAAAAACAAAACATAACTTAACAAACAAACAAACAAACAAACAAAATCTAAAATAAAACAAGATATTGAAAAAAAAAGAAAATAAGTATATTTTACAATTTTAAAACAAATAAAAAAAGAATATTTAAAATCGATAATAAAAATCATATATGGAATGTTAAGTTCAGTTAACACTGCACTCAAAAAAATTACAGTTGCTGTTTGTTCAAACTACTTATTTAAATTGAGCTGAAACAACACAATTTTGAGATTTTTTTAGGCACAACTTAATTGTTTCATGTTCAGTCTACTTAACTTAATTCCTTCATGTTGTCTAATGCAAAAAAGAGGGTTCTACAACTGTGTAGAATCCAGCATTTTTTTTACAGTATATGTACTAAAACCAAAATTTAAATACATTTTATTCATGTTATAACATTTTTGAAACTTGACAAAAATGACAAAAACACAGAAAGATTTTAAAACCTTAAACTTTAAACAAAAACTACAATATATGAAAATAAAACAAGTAAAAATCAGAGCATCTGACTGATGCAACATAAGCTCATTCTGAAAATGTAGCCCTATATACATTTCTGGAGATCGCAAATTATGTAGCCAGAGGTATGTATGGATGCATTTCGTCTTTTAAACGAACGCTATGGGGCGGTATGACGCCGTTCCTTTTTACGTTTACCAGATCACCACTTACCTCCGCATGGACGACTTTCCCACTGTTACCAGTTTGTCCAGCTCGCCATGTACGTCGGCAGACTTGAGACACAGAGAGGAGTTGACCACGACGATGGGGCTTAACCCTGGCACAAAACGTTTCCAGAAAGTGGGTAAGACAAAAACAGAAACCAAAAAATAAAATAAACAAGTAAATAACAGGGTGAGCATGTGGTAAAATCTGAAAAAGTGGTAAAAATCAGGTGAGGACTTTTGCTTTTGAAAACACTTTCGGTTGGGTTTAGGGAATTGGGTGGGCGGGTCAATCGGTGCTTTTGAAAACACTATTGGTTGTGTTTAGGGAAGGAGGAGGGTGGATCAGTCGACCGGTCAGTCAGTCAGACAACAGCGGCCTCTAGTGGATTTACGCAAGAACAGCAGGCGTGAATGGCACTCCCGAGAGAAATTTGAGATCTGACAAAGTGCACACAGCGTCCTTTGGTGGATTTGTGAAAACAAAAACTGCAAAAAAAAAATGCACCTCCTGGGACTTAATTGGCACTCTCCAGAAATGTATATAGAGGTACATTTTCAGAATGAGCCCGAGCTGGACTGATGGTATTGATTTAGAAATATATATATATATATATAAAACAACAGATGTAACAATTAGCATTGCCAAATATAATAATGCATTTAACTTTGTTTTAAAAAAGCATATCCTGTTACATTGTCTACCTGAAATACGGCCAAACCTTCTTGACTGAATATTTATATGTGATGTTCATAAGTTCTATATGCTATATCGTAAATATAAACTGATTTCTACATAATTAATTTACTATCATGAAGGAACTTGTCTTGACCCTCCATGCTAATGGATATTTAAACATGAAACACACACAGGGGAGAGAGAGTGAGAGAGACTATAAGAAGGTATACGAGCAGTGTGTGCTTGATGAATCACAGCGGGGAAGATTTTTATCCATGTTACTCACTGCTATCTTATCAATGCAGCAATCAGTAAGCTAATAGTCATATAATGTAACAACGCTGGAAATGGCCAGTCATTTAAACATCATTCCTGACAATCTTGTATAACCTTGGTTTGAATTACTGAGCACGTTGCGATTGGATCAGATTTTTATCTGATCAAATCTTTATAAAGGAGACATATAATGAAAATATGAAAATAAAGACTTTTTTCATTTTCTAAGACCTATAATCAGCCCCCCGGTGCATCTGCCAACCCAGAAAACATGAGAAAGGACAAACTTATTTACTTTGTTTTGGAAAGTCTTTCTCTGCAAGCATGAGGAAAAACATACTGTTCAGATTTCTGTTCTCTAGTGATGTATGAAGTGGATCTTCTTATTTATTACCAAGGGTGGATTTAGTGATTTGGGGTCTCTAAGCAGTTCTAGCTATGGGGCCCAACAGTCCTAACATCCACCCTTTGTTTGTCTGTCTGTCTGTCTGTCTGTCTGTCTGTCTGTCTGTCTGTCTGTCTGTCTGTCTGTCTGTCTGGCTGGCTGTCTGTCTGTCTGTCTCTCTCTCTATCTCTATCTATCTATATTTATTTATTTAGCAGTCTTTTTCTTATATATCTCTATCTTGTTTTTCTATTTTTTTATTTTTATTTTAATGCAATTTCTATATTTTAATAAGTTATTTGTTTACCTAAAATAAGTTCACAACCTAAAATAATAAATAAACAAATTCATTTTAAAGCTAAATCTTCATCTGACTTGACTGCTTTACTGATCCATGATTGGGAGTGGGGAAACATTTGCACAGATGTAATAATTGCATTAAAATCGTATTTGTTAGACCCTCACCATACAAAATATGATAGAAAATGATGTTATAAATGACTATCGAAAGTAATAGGTATTTATGTGGACACCTCAGATGTACTGGGGCGCTAAGCAGATGCTTAACCCGGCTTATTGTTTAAATCTGCACATTTCCTCCCACAGTGCCACCATTTCTGTTTAGCACACAGAGTCAATATATAACATTTACAGACATTTATGGACAATACAATGTCTTCAGTTCAGATGTTGAGAGTCTATGGTGACTCTTACACAACAACAGGATATTTGTCATGTTTTTCTTTATAGCAGAATTCTGAAACGGGATAATTTATAAACACATTTTATTATGCACTATATAGTCAGGTGATGGATTATTTTCCATTTTTTTGTAAAGATAACAACATTAACACGTTAGTCAATGAGTCAACTTTTCTCAACTACACACATATATCCACTAAGCAAGTGTTTCTTAACCACGTTCCTGGAGGACCACCAGGTCCGGACATTTTCCACGTCTCCTTAACCAACACGCCTGATTCAGATCATCAGCTCATTAGCAGAGATTGAAATAGCTGAAATGGGTGTGACAGACATAGAAAACATCCAAAACTCGCAGTGCTGGTGGTCTTCCAGGAACATGGTTGAGAAACACTGCACTAAGCCTTCTGGTTCAGATTCAGTCTAGAAGTTGTAAGCTCCTCCTCTCCATCATTGTCTGACTCTGGTTTGACCATGTAAGGCTTTAATCCACTACTGGTTTTTTTTGACATTTTGGCTGTGTAAGATTTGCTTATTTTCTTGTTTCTGGAGTATCACAATAGTGTGTACAGGCTCCGCTCTCTTCTGAAAAGCAACAGCTCCTTTGCATTTAAAGAGACACACAAAAACAATGTGTTTATGATTATACCCAATTAGAAGCTAATTTGAAAAGCTGTAGACTGAATTCACCCGGCCGCCATTTTAAAAGCGAAATCGAGGCTGCGGTTCGATGAAACCCGGAAGTATCCCCTGAGTCACACAGGAACATTGTGTACCTGGCTGTATATCTTATCAGCGAAGAGAAAGTGGCACAAATTTATAATTTCACCGCCTTCCAAGTGACCCGAAGGTCTGTTCTGAATGGATAATAAAAATAAATAGGGATATCAGACCTCATTTTCAGCTAAGTTAAGTTAAATGCTAACGTTTTCTTTCCCAAACACACGTTTAAGTGTCATTTATCAAACTCAAGTTAATGAACTGATTCTTTCACTATATTAGATTTGTCACTATATTGAATTTCGGTGCTGAAATTTAAAAAAGAAACGTAAATTTCCCATTAACATTTAAGCACTGTTGAACGCATTCTTAAACATCAATGATTTGCCAAAGTATTCACCAGTGCTCAACAGAAATTACTGTGATTGGCTGTGAAAGTCATCAGTTCACCGCACTTCACCGATGTTTACCGAGTGCATACAGTACACAAAACAGGCAATCGACCTGTATTTGTGTTAGACCCCTATACCTCTGGGTTTCTCCCCACCGCAGCCTCACTTTCGTTTTTTAAAATGGTGGCCGTGTGAAATAAGCGTATAATAGATCTTCTGTGAGGCATTTTGAGTTCACAGTATGTCCCTTTTAAAGTATAAAGTAGATTAGAGCATCTCAGTGAAATGGCATCTGCTTTATTCTGCAATATACAAGCCATGAAATGTCACTGGAATGTAAAATCAAGAGAATACAGAATATTGTCTAATGCAGTCACTGTAAACAATCGCACATCCTTGAATAGAAGGAATTGTTTGAGCAACTAGGCCGTGGATAAAAATCTCTCCGTGTGAAATGCATAGTATTAGATATGAAGTAATGAAGTACATGGAGAAACACAAAGCTGAAGGAATTCAAAGCTGAAAGAGTGTAGCGGTGAAATAGTCTCTAATCATGTAAATGACACCCAGGCCATATGAAAACATCTTGTGCGTTAATAACAGTGTGTTAAAGGTCAGCATCACTGATATCACGTGCACACAGAACGAGAAAAGAAAGAGCACTATTTTTTTTTTCCAACCACAAATGTCATCTCTCTGATCTCTGGAGCATTAGAGTTGTGCACATGGGGTCTTTTTAACAGAACCGTTGAGAGTTTGTGTGTGATATTTGAACATATTATTCACTGTCTGTGCTGCTGCCACTAATGTTGATACATGCTACCGTTTAAAGCGTCGCAACTTTTGATTCATCAAAGACTTAATGGTTGCACAAAAATATGAACAGCACAACATTCAGCATGTCTAAAAAATATTCCTTGAGCAAATTAGCTTATTAAAATGATTTCTGAAGGATTGTGTGACCATGACAACTGTTGTAAATACTGAGTAATTCATCTCTTCCATTACAGAAAGTTCAATGCTTTATTACCAGTAATACATTTATTATTAAAAAATCATTACCGACACATAATTATTTTTTAGATTTATATTAATAATATTATATTAATTCATAAAGTCACATCACACATATATTTTAATAAACAGTTAAAATGACAGTTTATTTTTATTCTTTTTTCAAATACTTCCCAAGTGCCGTTTAACGTAAATAAGAATTTTCAGTTTCAGTAACTCATTTCTAAAAACTCTTTTTTTTTTTTTCGTGATGACAGCACATAATATTTTACTAGTTATTTTACAAGATACTAGTATTCAGCTTAAATTGCTAGGATAGGAAGGTTAATTGGGTGAATTATACAAGTCAGTGTTTTGTGCCGTAGCCAAATAAAAAATAAAAACATTCAATAATAAATATACAATTCTCAAGAGGGCTTATAATATTAACCTTAGCAGATTTTTTTTCATTCTTTTATTCCAGCCAAGCTAAAAGGAATAAGACATTCTCCAGAAGATTCCCTTAAAATTTAAAAATTAAATAACAATTAAAATTTTAAATAATTACATTTCACAGGAGGGCTAATACTCTAACCGGTCACACTTTTTTTAATGTACAATTCACGTCATTAACAAACCATTAACTAAGACTTTTAGCTCAATAAAGTATCATATTTAGATCATAAAGTAGGACCATACTTGCTAATAAAGAGTTAATATCTTAATAATATGCTTGTAATTAGCCAGTAGTAAATGGTGTGAATTGTTACTTAGTGTTACCCTTTCGTCTTCAACTGCATGTTTTAGGAAAACATATTGACCGTTAACCAGTTGCCTATTAGCTAAAATTGGCTATTTTTAGTACTGTTTAATACTTATAAACCACATATCAATGACCTAATGAGTAATAAGAAAACTTTAGTTAATAGCAAATATGTGCTCCTTAATGTATATTGTTAGTGTGCTGTTGAAGTCAGAATTATTAGCCTTCCTGTTAAATTTTCATTTTTATATTTTTCCCCAATTTCTGACTGGAAGAAGACTTTTCCAACACATTTCTAAATATAATAGTTTTAATAACTCATTTCTAATAACTGATTTATTTTATCTGTCACAATGACAGTACATAATATTTTACTATATTTTCAAGATGCTAGTCATTCAATTTCTTTTCAGCTTAGTCCCTTTATTAACCTGTGGTCGCCACAGCGGAATGAACCGCCAACTTATCCAGCATATGTTTTACGCAGCCGATGCAACCCATCACTGGGAAACACCCATACACACTCATTCACACTCATACACTACGGACAATTTAGCCTACCCAATTCACCTATACCGGAGCACCCGGAGGAAACCCACGCGAACAAGGGGAGAACAAGAGGAGAACGTGCTACCCACTGCGCCACCGTGCTGCCCAAGATGCTAGTATTCAGCTTAAAGTTTAAAGGCTTATCTAAGTTAATTACGTTACCTAGGCAAGTTAGTGTAACTAGGAAAGTTATTGTATAACAATTTCTTTTCTGTAGCAAATAATAAAAAAAGCTTAATAATATTGACCTTAAAATGTTTTGTTATTTTTAAATTAAAAAACTGCTTTTATTCCTGCCAAAACAAAACAAATAAGACTTTATCCAGAAGAAAAAAATGCTATCGTAAATACTGTGATTTCCTTCCTCCATTAAATATCACTTGAGAAATATTTGAAGAGCTTAGATGCAAAAACCTGAAGTGCCATCTGAAATTTCCAGCTAAACTAGCATTTTTCTCAGGCTGTTGTGTGTAGTTTCAGTAATTTTACTCTTAGTGCAAGGAATATGTTATTTTCATTGCCTTTAAAGTGTAATAACTGAACAGAAACATAGGAGATTAAGAAAAATGCAAATTCTAGAGGAAATTTTCAGATGACACTTTGAGGTTTTTGCAACTTAACTCTTCATTTCATTCATTTTCCTTTGGCTTAGTCTCTATTTCAGAGGTCGCCACAACGGAATGAACCGGCAACTATTCCAGCATATGTTTTACGTAGCGGATGCCCTTCCAACCGCAATCCAGTATTGGGAAACACCCATACACACTCACACACTACGAACACTTTAGTTTATTCAATTCCCCTGTACCGCATATCTTTGGACTGTGGGGGAAAGCAGAGCACCGGGAGGAACCTCAGATGAACACGGGGAGAACATGCGAACTCCACACAGAAATGTAAACTGGCCCAGCTGGGACTTGAACCAGCAATCTTCTTGCTGTGAGGCGACAGTGCTAACCACTGAGCCACTGTGCCGCCCTTGAGAAATACTTGAAAAAGAATAAACATTTCACAGAAGGGCTAATAAATTTGCCCTTAACTTTACATATGTTATGTGATGTTAAATTATAAAAATAAATCTCTTTCTCTCTCAAGTTAATTGATTGATTAATTAATTACTTAAAATATATTGTCTATCACATTAAAGCTGTGAGGCTGGTGAAATAGCCCTGAATGTCAGTCTCGGGACTTCTCAGTCAGTGTTGGTAATGTTAAAACAACTGTGGCATGAGTTCTGCCTTTGTGCGTCTGAAGAGTTATAAACAAAGAGGAGTCCACATCACTGCTATAATAGCCCCACAGTGTTACAAAGGGCCCAATGCGTTATCTTGACAGCGGAGGGAGAATCTTTTTGTCTGAGTGCTGTAGTGTTGTCAAGCACACACTGGCTCAAAGTGTGCGCTCGGCTCTGTTGGAGAGCCGCTGTATTACACGCCTGCTGCCGTACATCTGCCTGAAATCACCATCCCCACCCGAGGCCTTTAGCATGATTTGCCCCATACCTTTACAAACAATCTCTCGCTAATGTCCCAGACTCTCTGTATAACCTGCCGCTGCGCCGTTCCTTTGGCTGAATTCCACATCTACGAACAGCTCCGTCCTATTTTATGCTTTCCTATGATGGTTTGGCACAGATGATTGTGATTACAGTGAATCTGTCCAAATACAAACAGGCGATGAAGTGATTTAACAAGGCCAAATCTCACGAGAGGTCAGAATGTGATTGAAATTGCGAGCGTTTTAAATCCAATAGCCAGAGGAGCTTTTTATAACTGGATTTGAGGGCATTATGGCTGTGTGGTACATTACCAGACACAAATGACCAGTAAGAGGATTTTGACATTGTGTGAACAGGTGACCATCTCTGGAAATTAATGCAGGGATTTTTAATGCAGAAAAAGAAATGTATATCATGCAGAAACTTTATGTAGACTATATATAGTCTTTCTGGGAGTCAACAAGATTTAAAAAAGATAGATAGATAGATAGATAGATAGATAGATAGATAGATAGATAGATAGATAGATAGATAGATAGATAGATAGATAGATAGATAGATAGATAGATAGATAGATAGATAGATAGATAGATAGATAGATAGATAGATAGATAGACAGACAGACAGACAGACAGACAGACAGACAGAGAGAGAGACAGACAGACAGACAGACAGACAGACAGACAGACAGACAGACAGACAGACAGACAGACAGACAGACAGACAGACAGACAGACAGACAGATATAGTCTTTCTGGGAGTCAACAAGATTTAAAAAAGATAGATAGATAGATAGATAGATAGATAGATAGATAGATAGATAGATAGATAGATAGATAGATAGATAGATAGATAGATAGATAGATAGATAGATAGATAGATAGATAGATAGATAGATAGATAGATAGATAGATAGATAGATAGATAGATAGATAGATAGATAGATGCAAACTGTTTCAGAGTCTTTATCTAATTCAATGATTTGGTTCATTCAGTTTTCTGAAAAGAACTAAGAGAATCAAGAGTCAAAAACCATCACTTTGGATGTTTTCCTGAGGCTGTTGAATATACATTAGATGATATAATGCTGTAATGGTTTATATTGGTGTAAATAATGTTCATTTTCTTGCACAAACTTTCTTGTTTGCTTAACTTCTTTGGATCTCAATGTATCAGGGGTCTCAGATTTTAAGATGTTTTGCTTGTACTGTAAATGTTTGTTTGACTCTCCATGTGGCAGTATTAAGTATGACTTGCATTTTATGAATCACCGTAAAGCATTTTCTGATAAAAAAAAAAAAAAAAAAAAGTTTCAATGGCCTACTGATTAGAAGAAGAAAAAATCACCTACATCTTAGATGGCCTGAGGGTGAGTAAATAATAACAAATTGTAAATTTTTTGTAAACTATCCCCTAAATGTATTATAATTCAGCTTCAGCTATATATATTTTTTTATTATTATTTTTCCAAAAAATGTAGATTATGAATACAATTATTTCAATTTATATCATATTGAACTAAAGAATTAAGATGAATATTATATTAGATTTAAATATTATATTTGGATGTTTGAGCAATTTGAGTTTTTTTTAAGTATATTATATTATATTATATTATATTATATTATATTATATTATATTATATTATATTATATTATATTATATTATATTATATTATATTATATTATATTATATAGACATGATAAATGCATTTCTCTGAATTTTATGTTTTCCCTAGTATATGCACTAGGGGAGCCCTATTCCTCAGTTGAGATTTTCACAGAGCACTTTCACAGGACATCCATGTGCTGAAAACACTACTTACCACTGATCTGAGGACAGTGTAGGTCAGTTTAATTTAGCAATCTGCATTGTTGTCAAAAAGCCATTATTGTGCTTTTGCTATGACAACCAAAGTTAAACCAAGGGCAAAGCTCACAAAAAAAGAAAAGTCTGCCCTCATTTACTCATCCTTGTCTTGATCCAAACCAGTTTGAGTTTTAATCTTCTTCTGTTGAACACAAAAAAAGATATTTTGAATAATGTTGGAAACCTGTAACCATTGACTTTCACAGTGTTTGTTTGTCCCACTATCGTTAACAGTTACAGTTTTCCAACATTCTTCAAAATATCTTCTTTTGTGTTCAACAGAAGTAAAAGAAAAATGATTTGGAACAAGTCAAGAGCTTGAGTAAATGAGTAAATAATTTTTGATTGAAATATCCCCATACATTTAAGTCCTAATGAAAATATAAATACAAAACTTGTATTTGGTTAGTGCATCTATATTTAATATTTTAATAATTTTTATACTTAAATTCTATACAAAAATTACAATAATGCCTAGTTTGTTAATTAAGTAAAATAATCAGAAAAACCAAATGCATGTCTTTAGCATAAAAACAACATCAATGCAATAAACTGCTCTTTAAATGCTTCTGTGTGAATCTGTCTCACACCTCTTTTCTCCCTCCCTCTTTTCACTTGCTCACACAAGACTAGAGTTTCCTCAGAATGCACGTTTACACCCTTAAATAAATATATAACCGTATACCATCAGCCGAGACAATCCTGTGTTGTTCTAAACATGAGAATTCATCCATTCAAGCATTAAATACTGGTGTGAAGAACGCAGGCAGAGCAGATCCGGCCCTCGCTGCTCCTCAAGACACAAACTGACAAAAGAGGGCAGTATGATGACATTGACAAAGTGGACAAACTTTTACTCTTTGATTTGAAGCCAGTTGCTGGAGTGGAGTTTGCGTTTGCATGTGTGTGTGTCTGTGTGCGTGTTTGTGTTTTGTCTGAGCGCAGAATGTTGATGAAAAGAACTGCAGTGAAAAGTGGACACTTCAAAAGATGAGAGGCAGAATCAAGGACTTACTTTATGCCGTTATTCAGAGCGTATAACCAAGATCAAATGTTTATTGAGCGCTGAGATAACAGCACACCTTCCAAATTTAACCGCTGTCAGATTTGCCTCCGTTTTCTGTCATTTTCACACAAAACCCCAAAACATCAAAATTAAAATCAATTGACAACACCTGTAGGTAAATAGCGGGCTTTCATGGGCTGAAATAATGATGTTTGCAAATTAAATACACTACCAGTGATTTTTAAAAGGCAATTGTGTTGTGATAAATACACCCTATTTAAAAGTTTGTGGTCTGTTGTCTGTGATTTTGAATGTCTCTTTCACTCAATAAAACTGCATTTACAGTAGTTGTACATTATACAGTATATAAAACACAAATGGCTGTATTGTACGCAAAAAATACTGTACCACTTGTACATTGCAATTTCTACAAAATATCTGTTATAATTTCTATTATAAGAGCTTTGAAATGTATTCCTGTAATTCAAGGCTAAACTTTTACGATCATAGTCCAGATGTATTTTTATCCATTAAAATATTTATAATTTTTGTAGAATCTGTGTTTTTTGTGTGTAATTTCAGGATTCTTTGAATAAAATGTTCAAAAATGCAGCAACTATTCAAAACTAAAATAGAAATAAATGAGTCTAAATAAATAAATAAATAAAAAAATACAAATAATTGTGGAGAAAATATATAAATGACAGTATTTTTATTTAAAATATTGTATATCGGAATTTGATATAATAATAATAATAATAATAATAATAATAATAATAATAATAATAATAATAATAGCAAAAATAATTCTGGGAAAATATCAAAATGACTGTTTACTTGAAATAATGTATTTCAGAATTTGATATAATAATAATAATAATAATAATAATAACAACAACAATAATAACTAAAAATAATTCTTGGAAAATATCTAAACGACTATGTTTATTAGAAATAATGTATATCAGAATTTGATACAATAATAATAATAATAATAATAATAATAATAATGATAATAATAATATCTAAAAATAATTCTGGGAAAATATATACAATGCATCCGGAAAGTATTCATAGCGCTTCACTTTTTCCACATTTTTTTACATTAGAGCCTTATTCTAAATAGGATTAATTTATTTTTTTTCCTCAGCCTTCTACACACAATACCCCATAAGGACAATGTGATTTTTTTTTTTTAATTGTTGCAAATGTAAAAAAATCTGAAAAATCACATGTACATAAGTATTCACAGCCTTTGCTCAATACATTGTTGATGCACCTTTGGCAGCAATTACAGCCTCAAGTCTTTATGAATATGATGCCACAAGCTTGCCACACCTGTCTTTGGGAATTTTTGCCCATTTCTCTTTATACCTCTCAAGCCCTATCAGGTTGGATGGGAAGCGACGGTGTACAGCCATTTTCAGATCTCTCCAGAGATGTTCAATAGGACTTAGGTCTAGGCTCTGGCTGGGCCACTCAAGGACATTCACCGAGTTGTTGTGAAGCCACTCCATTGACATTTTGGCGGTGTGCTTTGGGTCATTGTCCTGCTGGAAGATGAACCATTGCCCCAGTCTGAGGTCAAGAGCACTGTGAAGCAATTTTTCACAGTTCGGGATCGGGATGTCTCTGTACAATGCTGCTTTCATCTTTCCGTCTATCCTGACTATTCTTCTAGTTCCTGCTGCTGAAAAACATCCCCACAGCATGATGCTGCCATCACGCTTCACTGTATGGATGGTATTAGCCTGGTTTTTCTGTAACCTTCCCCAGCCTTGTGCCTCGAGACAATCCTATCTCGGAGGTCTACAGACAATTCCTTTGTCTTCATGCTTGGTTTGTGCTTTGACTTGCACTGTCAACCCTGGGACCTTATATAACCAGGTGTATGCCTTTTCAAGTCATGTCCAATCAACTGAATTTACCACAGATAAACTCCAATTAAGCTGCTGAAACATCTCAAGAATGATCAGTGGAAACAGAATGTACCTGAGCTCAATTTAAAGCTTCATGGGAAAGGCTGTGAATACTTATGTACATGTGATTTTTCAGCTTTTTTATTTTTAATACATTTGCAAATCTTATTTCACATTGTCATTATGAGGTATTGTGTGTAGAATTTTGAGGATTTAAATGAATTTAATCCATTTTGGAATAAGGCTGTAACATAAAAAAATGTGGAAAAAGTGAAGCGCTATGAATACTTTCGGGATGCACTGTAAATGACAATATTTTTATTTGAAATAATGTCAGAATTTGAAATAATAATAATAATAATAACTAAAATAATAAACATCAGAATTTGATATAATAATAATAATAATAATAATAATAATAATAATAATAATAATAATAATTTTACAAAAACCCATACCTATTAAACCCCTGTAACATCCTGTAAATGCAAAGAAACTGAACATTTTAAAGTGGCCTGTTAATCCAGCATCGATTCCTCTATATATAACAGTTTTAAACTTGCTGTTTAACCACTGCTAGAGAAAACAAACATGACTGTAATTAAGCTGTTGACTTTTGCATCTGTCAAATTATTTAAATAGCCTGTGTGAAAACTATGCACAATTTGGATCGGATTATGGTATATTTTTAAAAAACACTCTCCCTGCTCTCTCTCTCTCTATGAGTAAGTAACTGGTGTAATATGGCAATGATATTGTTATTGGAGGCTGATGCCAGAGCTTAACGCCAGCTCTCTCTCACGATGCCAAACATTCTTCAGATTTCATTAGGTGAAAGCGCATTCGCAAATGGCGTATTATGTCACGTAGGATGTGATTCCTGCTCAGATTAATTTGCGATCCATCAGGAATCCATGCGATCGAATGCCAGTTCTGAATGATGCTGCACTTTTCTGATTAAAATAAAACATGTTTAGGTCATGAGGGGCTTCTTTTCATCCTGAATTGCGCGGGAAGTTTGTGTTTTTGCTGTTTAATGTTGTGTACCTGCAGGTGCTGACGCTCTGGAGTTTGACCTGACAGAAAGACGTATGAAAGACACATCCACTCCTCTGTTGAGTTATGTCTGGTGCAAATATTATAATAAATCCACATACTCAGTTTATTTCTTGCTGATGCTTCAGGATTCATGAAAATTGTTTGCAGATACTTGGTTGTGCAATGAGAAAGTAGAGTTTGCAAAACAGAGTGATTGCAAAGACCATGACATTTTGTCATTTGGGTCAATGACGTTCATGTGTCATGGAATTCATTCTTACAATAGTTTCACCATCTTTATTTCACTTCTTTACGCTTGCCTTCTCTATACGTATATATGTTTATCCACATATTGCAGTGACTACCCCTAAAAATAATACTCACATATGATCTCTATGGGCCCTATCATCCCGGCGCAATAAGACGCAAGACATGTTTGGCATGATATGTTGCTATTTTTAGACCAGTGCAACCGTATTTTTCACATTTTGCACCATGTTGTTTAAATAGCAAATCCATTTGCACCAGTTTGTGGACTCATAGGTGTGCTTGTTTAAAATAGAGGTGTGTTAAGGCACTTCATTGGCGTGTTGCTATTATGAAGAACTGAAATAGACCACGCCATTGGCCATCTAAAAGCAGGTCTAAAGTCCAGCGCAGATAATGATTTAAATGTTACAAAAATTATTATTTTCTACATAAATATACCAACCACTGCCTCCATGCCTCATCTCAGGGGGATTTTTCAGTTTATTTATGACAATTTGCATTTCTATAATGTTATTATTATTAGCAGTTTAATTTATTACATAAATTTTTGTATTTGTTTTAATAAAAACAAGCTTAGATTTGTCCACCTGTCAAACTTTGTGGATATGCATCACCATATGGGGCATAAGAATAGGACATGTATTTGGATATAACTCAGTTTTTTGACCACACTTTGTTATTATTGTTAAATTATTTGTTTGCTGAAAATTAGAACTGAATTTAGAGTTTTTGAGTTTTAAAACAAATCTTTGTGCTTAAAAAACTAAATTAAATATGTAAGCTAATGGATGTCTTACATGTCTACAACACCATTTCCTTCCCGACAAAAGTAAAGGAGTGAAGAGTAAAAGTTAAAAAAAAAAAAAAAGTAAACAGGCCGAATGGAGGAGGCTCATTCTTTATCTTCACACAGATGGTTTGTTTAACTGTTTACTGGTGAAGTGAAGCATTCAGGTTTACCACTTACAAAGTCTGCCATGTAAATAGAAAATGCGCCATGGTGCGATGCAATTGACTCTTAAAGGGAATGGGAGATGAGACTCTGATTGGTTTAATGCATGTTATGCTCAAAACACACCCATAACTCATCAAGAGAATAAGCACAACCCTGTTAAACCATGCGTCGTGGAGCAAACCATATTTCTCCGTCCTTAAAATAGCAAAAGTGGATTCAGACACGGGCGACGCAGTGGCGCAGTAGGTAGTGCTGTCGCCTTACAGCAAGAAGGCCACTGGTTCGAGCCTCGGCTGGGTCAGTTGGCATTTCTGTATGGAGTTTGCATGTTCTCCTTGCGTTCGCGTGGGTTTCCTCTGGGTGCTCCGGTTTCCCCCACAGTCCAAAGACATGCGGTACAGGTGAATTGGGTAGGCTAAATTGTCCGTAGTGTATGAGTGTGAATGAGTGTACATGGATGTTTCCCAGAGATGGGTTGCAGCTGGAAGGGCATCCGCTGCGTAAAACATGTGCTGGATAAGTTGGTGGTTCATTCCTCTGTGGCGACCCTGAATTAATAAAGGGACTAAGCTGACAAGAAAATGAATGAATGAATGAATGAATGAATGATTCGGACACGCCCTTAATGCTTTTGTGCCATGTGCCTAGATCATTAAAATAGTTGGATAATTGGTGTTAGAAAAATTACATTGTCACTTAAGGTTTCAAACAAAGAAAAAACAAAGAATGTACAGTATTTCTAGAAATGTGACTTAAAGTCATTGCATAGTAAGATTTTTCCTTTCTTTTCAATGATTTTTTTCTTTTTCTTTTCCATAAATATCATTATATAATATTTGACCAGGTGATTCATTCCGCTTTGGTGACCCCTGATAAATAAGGGACTGAACCAAACGAAAATGAATGAATGATTGTTTGACCCAATCAGCTCTATTATTCATTCATTTATTTTCCTTCGGCTTAGTGCATTTATTCATCAGGGGTCACCACAGCAGAATAAACCGCCAACTTATCCAGCATATGTTTTACACAGCGGATGCCCTTCCAGCTGCAACCCAGTACTTGGAAACATCCATTCACACTCATTCACAAACATACACTACGGCCAATTTAGTTTACCCGATTCACCTATACTGTATATCTTTGGACTGTGGGGGAAACCGAAGCACCCGGAGGAAACCCACGGGAACACATCCAAACTCCACACAGAAATGCCAACTGACCCAGCTGGGACTCGAACCAGTGACCTTCTTGCTGTGAGGCAACAGCACTAACCACTGAGCCACGTGTCACCCCCATTCAGCTCTATATGTCAATTAATTTGATTTTACATGTTTTCTATTTATCCATCCATCCATCCATCCTACCTACCTACCTACCTACCTACCTACCTACCTATCTATCTTTGAACAAGTTTGACTGATGATTTATAAAAAAAAATACAATATAATATTGTCAGGCATATTTAAAACAAGAATCATAAGATGGCATATTAAAATAATCTATTAAAATAACACAGAGCAGCCTTAAAATGTTAATTAATCATTTTGTTTATTTGATATGCTTTGCCACTATCATTCAAACCACTAGGATTTACCAGTTTTTTTTAAGTATGATCAATTATTATTTTATTTATTAAAAGTACAAAACAGTGAAAAGGTCTTGCTCAATTTTTACATAAGCATAACTGTTAATACTGAAAGACAAAGGAATAGTAATTTCAGACATATTTTGACACATTTAAAGTAGGAACTTGTATTTAGGTTTACTTATAAACTCATTTGACATGGACACCAAAATGTTTTTGGCCCTCATAACAACTGTACTGTGTGCTGAGTTGGTTTTATAATGTTGATTATAATCACACACAGGAAAGAACCTAGATATGAGTTTCCCTTTCAGTACATTTATGCAATATCTCTTTTGTTTGAAAGCTTTGTTCAGCGGGACCTGGGAGGAGGCCTGAGGTTATACATCACATTGCTCTTAAAGTAGCCATCAGCCAGTGGGCCAAAGCCAAATGAAGCAGTGTTCGTTACCCGTGAACAGCGACTCCCTTTCAGAGACAGTGAAAAGCTTGTTGAAGTTGAATGGGCTTAATTGAATTCCGTAGTCCTGCGCAAAAGAGAAAATATGAATTTTGTGTTGATGCAAAGCCCAAATGATTTTTGCTCCATTTTCATTTTTTTTTTCTTTTTTAGAAACGTCTCATAGTAAAGGGGATTTCAGAAATCATAATCCGACTTAAGTTAAGAGTATTCTTTGACTAATTCACGAAATATACGAACACTCTATATCTTCAATTAAGAGGATTGAAAGATAAGTGTGGAAATGGGAATCGACTGGAAATTGGATGTTTTGAGGCTAATCTGCAGTTTGCGAGCGGGTTGAGGACTGCGAAACAGATTACGAGAGCACGCACGTATATATCTAAGACGTATCACACACCTGGAGTGCCGTCTTCGCATGTGCGGATACTCACCAGCCACGATATAGGACACGGAATGTGCTGATGTGCTTCAAATTATTCCCGCAAATTAACATACACATGCAAATGAGGATTTAATTAATTGCAAAATGCATTTTGATTAAATACTCAAAACGTCATGATTCTAATCTTTACAAAACTTTTAATTAATTTTGCTAGTTAAACCTCATCAACACTTCCAATGGAGCTTAATTAGAAGCCAGCCTCCCCCTTCTAATTTAAAGCAGGAAAATCAAAAATTAGCCATTGTTATCACATATGTAATGCTACCAGTAAGAAAGATGGAGTCGCTGATAAATTAGCAGGGTCCTGATTTTCGCTTGCCAGTGAAATAATAGTGCTAATTGGCAGATACTCCAATATTGATTAAATGAGGCACACAACACTCATTTCATTAAGTCGTTCTGATACCATAATTCAGATCACTCTCTTTGTGTATCTCATCGCCTCAGGATTAACAATTCAATAAGACCCGAGACTGGAAACTAATGGCCAAAGTAAACATCCAAATTAAGCTCCGATGATCACTTCAAAAGGACCCTTCCCGCTCGCTGTTTTTCCTACACGGCGAGTTCACGAAAAGTTGGAAATAATTGCACGCCGCCAGTTTCCCACAGTACAGTTTTTTTTTCTCCTTCTTTACCTCGGGTGTGCCAGAGAAAGAGAGGGCGCATATTAAAAACGAGTGCACCTGAGTTGTGGCTGCTGTCAGGGTTTCTCGCCTTTCATCACGCTGGGAGCAGGTAACGCTAAGATTTTTAAGATTGCCTTTTCAAAGCCTGCAAACTTTCCTCCTCTCCAGTGGAAGTCCACTAAAGAGTCTAAGGAGGCTTACGGGGGATAATTCCTTCCGAGGTGCTTGAGGTGAGATAACCAATTACACATGATCACTTTTGACTTCTCTAATCTCCAGCCTGTATCGCTGGATTTTACTCATATGAACCTGCAAACCTCGTCCCTCTCGAATCAGACGTCTCAGCCTTTGTTATTCTAATATTCCAGCTTGACTTCGGCACTTCAGTCAAACAGTTAAGTACCATCCCGACGGGCACAGGTTTCTCCGGCACTGAAAGAAATTTGACCTGTGGCTTTGAATTACAGCACTCTTAGCTTAGCTTTTAGCTACATCTCTTGTCCATAATACACAATGAGCAGTTCACTCAAGTTGTGGCAAATGAACAGAAATTAATATGCAATTCGGCATTTCTGCTCACCTGTAATTGTTTTAACATTCAATGGTATTTGATTTGTTGTTTTGCTGTCTTTTGTGTCTTTTCACATTCTCTCCACCTCTTCGGTTCTTATCTGTATATGCAGTGTAAGAATGCAATCTTTGTGTTTGCTTGAATGGTGAACCCCGAGGCAGTCCAAATTGGAGAGTACTACTACTGCAAAAGTGGCTATTGCATGAAATTCTCTCCTTTTTTTCGCCCCTGTTGTTTTACTTTCAACTTTTTTTTTTCTCAAAGCCATTTAGACCACCAGGAAGGCTAGGTTTATATAAAATAAAGGGTTACGTTAGACAGATATAGAGTTTCACACTTTAGAAATCTGCCAGGTCATATTAAAATATCATTAATATATAAATAAATTTAGAGCACAGTGAATGGGAGAGTACAACATTTAATTTTTTTACCAGCCCTATTTGGTGAAATATTAAAGAAAAACTCAACGATGGTGTTATCAGACTTTCAGAAAAGGGGAAAAAATAATGTGGGACTGATAATGGCAGCCAGAAGAGAGAACAATGTCAACTTTACTGTCCTGTCCATAGGTGCTGAATTAGAAACGCCTCGCACAAGCGGTAATTCGTTTTTTGTAATTTAATGCAAATATGATATAATAAATAATATAAAAACACATTTTTAAGGTTTTTTAAAAATCGAAACTTTCAGGATTTAAGATGCTGATGACCGTTAAACGTGTCATAACAGTCTTGTGAAAAAGGTCCATTGAAAAATATCTTACCAGACCATTGGAAATATCTTACTAGACAATCACGTCAGCATCTCAAGGCATTAAGGGTGCATGTCCACTGAAACATTTTTGCGCTGCAGAAACACAAGCAATATTCTTAATTTCTGTTGTTGTCAATGGAAATGCCACCTTTTTAAAATGCCGGGAGTGTAGCAAGGCGCAGTTGGATAAGGAGCATTGGAGCATTTTTAAAACAGAGTTTGCATTTCTGCTGTGCAAAAACACTTCGATGGACACGCACCATTAAACTTGCAGACAAGTTCAAGATGATCTGCAATAGTCCAGCATCAGAACAAAGAAGGTAGATTTCAGTGAATCTGAACTTGTAATGCTTGTTGGTGTCAGATAAATTAGTCTGTTTATTTTAGAAATTGCTCAGGCATAAGAAAATTTATAGGGTTTACAGAAAAGTGTCTGAAAAATAAAACACATCTAGACATCGTCAATATTCCATGAGCAACAAACTTGAGCAAATAACTCAGGTAACCATTAATTACAACCTAGGTATACTGTAGCAGCTAGCTCTATGCAACGCTCACATGGTCGTCCACTGAAGCTAAGCAGGGCGGCGCCTGGTCAGTACCTGGATGGGAGAACACATGGGAAAACGAGGTTGCTGCTGGAAGTGGCGTTAGTTAGACCAGAAGGGGTCACTCAACCTGTGGTCTGTGTGGGTCCTAATGCTTCAGTATATTGATGGGGAATCTATACTGCTCAGTGAGCACCATTTCCTTCAAGAAAGAGTAGGGGTTCATGAAAGAGAGGCATCATGGCCTCCTAACCATCCCCATATCATAATTAGCTTCATCACTCTGTCTCTTCTCCACCAATCAGCTGGTGTGTGGTCTGGTGCAATATGGTTGCCGTCGCATCATCCAGGTAAATGCTGCACACTGGTGGTGGATGAGATTTCCTCCAAAAATGTGTTAAGCGCTTTGAGTGTCCAGAAAGCGCTATATAAATGTAAATAATAATTATTATTACTATTAAGAGCATCTCTGAATGCTCAACATTACAAAACCTGAAGCAGATAAGCAACAGCAGCAGAAGAGCACACTGATGACGTTAACATTAAACCAAGGCTAAAATGTATACAGGTTCAACAAAATTGGACAATAGAAGACGGAAAAAAGATTGCCTAGTCTCAATTTTTGCATGTCAGAATTTGGACATGAACTTGAAATTGATTTTTCTTGGTACACTTTGGACTGGTTCCAGGTTGAATACATTTACAGCTCTCAGTAAAAGTTATGTGGTTTTCTTTTATAGGCAGATGGGAATTGCATGAATGCTACCGGACAGCTTTCTCTACCTATTACTGTATATACATCTGTAAATTTGCAATTACGGCTAAATCCGTTAAGCTGTTGGTGTAAAAAAAAAATAAAAAAATTGTAGAAAAACAAAAGCAAAAATACTTCTTGAGCAACTGTTCTTTTGGCATCCTGGTGACAGCCGTCAAGAATCAACACCCTAGATTTATTGTCAAAGTACAAAGATTGCAACACTGCTGAATTAGCACCATGCACATCTCAGGCACATCTTAGCCAGAATCCAAATGAACGGGAAAAAAGGACACAGACAGCCAGAGAAAGAGACAGTTCGAGAGAGAGAGAGAGAGAGAGAGAGAGAGAGAGAGAGAGAGAGAGAGAGAGAGAGAGAGAGAGAGAGAGAGAGAGAGACCGATTTTACCACATTTTCACACAGGCGCACGGAACACCCACAACCTTCTGCTCACACTATTTTTAATCAAGCTTCCAACAGCAGTTATGGAAGTATTGTAACACTCCATGGCAATAACTTTTCTTTTTGGGATCTGCAGCAATCCACGTTCCTCTCCTCTTCTGTCGTTGGTTCCTTACTTTATTTTCCCTTCATATGCAAACTGCTATGACCACAAAAGTTACGAGCGAGTATATGACTAAATAGGACACAGAGACTTGAGAAATGTGTGTGGTTTGTGGCTTGGAGGAGGTGTGTGAGCTTTAGAGATGGAGTGTGTGTGTGGATAAGCCAATTGGTGTCCCGGCTTGTGCTTTTAATCAGACACAGATAATGGCTGCCATACGCCCCTGTCGATCTCATTCCACCGACCCCTTTTTTCTCACACGGCACTCAGAAACTTTGTTGGCCAAGCAGCAGCTGCTCATTTTCTCAATATTTAACACATTTTTATAATGGATATATACGCATGGAACTAATCCCCTGACAAGCCTTTGATTGGCTGGCTCGGTAATACTTACAGCCAAAGTTTGTTTTAAGTGGAATAAAAGAAATTCAATCTGTGCGTTTGCTGCAGCCGCCACTGATATATTCAACCACTCGCACCGCCAGGGGTATGTGTGTGTGTGTGTGCGTCCGCTCACTGTAAGGCTGGATAGAAATTGAACTGTGCAATAAAGATGTCCCATTATGTAATACCAGTTAGCGGCATGTTCCCAAATTGATTATGCTCTCCGGCTGTTAATTAAGTTATTATATTCCACTTAATTTGCTGATACTAAATTAGACTTTGACTCTTTGAAGCACATATAGGGTTCGGCAGGGTATGTGACTGAACTTAATGCGTAAGCGCTACTGGGAGGGGGGGTAAAGGAGCAATCAGTCGTATGCTGGATGTCTGGAAGTCTCCGAGCGATGCCTATAAATGTTGACTTCATTAATGATATCTCACAAACTGCTGCAGAGTCGTATACGTTTACAAAAGGAGAAAAGTGATTAGCAATACTTTAATCGAGATAAAAGAAGGATTATTCCAATTTGCTTTCCAAGCTCTGAGCCTCTGTGTTTTCAAAGACCTTTCGTGAAGAACACTAGCTTACAACTGGTCTTAAAGGGATAGCTTTCTCAAACTCTGGAAACTCACTCTAACCCCATTCCAAACATGAATGACCTTTTTCTTTATTTTGTGGGAGACAAATGAAGATATTTTGAAAAAAAAAAAAAAATGTCCCAATATTAAAATAAAGGTTTTTTTATTAGCATCTAGGATTCTTTTTACGTCCATGGAACATTTCCACTGAACTTTTTTTTAAAGGAAGACCATTCATTAGATGTTAAAATGTTCATTACAATTAAAAAAAATATTTTAAGAATAATTCACTAAGGAATGCTTCACAAAAACTGTCGGCAATTTGATGGTCTCTTGTAAAAACATCTCTGAAAACAAAAGTAAAAGAATCTTCTGACAGTGCTGCTAAACCCCCAATATTCGCACAATCTTTTTTTCATTCTTTTATTAAACAGTAGTTTGAACACATGCACCCGATTCGAATGTTATTACTCGATTGAATGGGCTTTATCAGTGGTTATCAGCTGATATGGGCAGGGCCAGCCCTGTACATTTGGGGGCCCTAAGCAGAATGAGTATTGCCATCGCAAATAACCCCACAATGGTTTTATTGCTTATTAAATACAATCAATGAAACAGAAAAGTAAAGTCTGATTTCATCTACTTAATAACTCTCTGAATGACTTGGACATTTTAAAACAGCAGTGTTTTTGTCAACTAGCAGCTTCAAAAGTGAAGAATTAAACAATGTTTAATAAAGGGACCAGTGATTCCTACTTTGCGTCCTTCTGGAGTGTTTAAAACTAATTTTATTCATTTAGCAAACAGATTGAAGATTCTATCAAAAATTCTAGGTTGAGTTTTTTTTTTTAATAAATTCCAAAAGTAAAAACCCTGCAATAAAAGACAGTGAGCAATAATTAGCCAAAAGTGAAAATCCACTACTTAATAATAAATGTACATTCTGAACTTAATAAAAACTCAAGAAAATGACATCAAAACAATTAACATTAATGCAAAGATTGATCCATAAATAATAAAATCAATAAGCAAATAGTATAATATATATCTACTTCCCTCTTCCTTACATTTGAAATGCAGGGTCTAGCGCTTTTATTAAACTATGATTAATTATATCAGGATATACTTTTTATATACATGTCTCAGGAAAAAAGTATTATCAGTGTGCAAAATATGCCAGTGAAAGACACTTCAGTAATGCATTTCAGTTAAATGCGTTTTAGAAAAAAAAAACAGGTCTGTAAAACTAGGAAAATAAAATATTTCATATAAGTAGACAACGTTTATTAATCTGTAATTGCCTATTTTCAATAAATGTGCTACTAGATGTCTTTAACATCATCATTAGCACTTAAAAGCGATGCTAAAAATGATTTTGTGCTTGTCTCTTCTCGCCGTCATTTTCTCCCTCAGTTTTTCTACGTCTGAAGAAGAACGTTACTTTCGTTTCATTTTCGTGGCCCAATTTCCAAAATAAATCAGGTATATAATGGCAGGCAATGAAGCAAAGGCCATGGCTGTGTCTATGCACGGGCTTGCGTTCTTGCGGCAACCGGTCAGTCTTGCAGGTTACCTTGGAAGAACAAACTCGAACTGCGAGAAC
Source organism: Danio kyathit (assembly GCA_903798195.1). Classification (NCBI taxonomy): domain Eukaryota; kingdom Metazoa; phylum Chordata; class Actinopteri; order Cypriniformes; family Danionidae; genus Danio; species Danio kyathit. Next base: position 23,281,797 of record LR812535.1, on the reverse strand, counting down.
AGAACACATATGAGAAATGAGATGCTGCAAGCTTCCTGTTGATCACGTGACTTTCACACAAAAACAATTTCAACTTTAATAAAGTTATGATTTTTTTCTTTTCAGTGAAAATTTATGTTAAATTTTTTAATATTCAGTGAAATATTCAAATACTAACGCATTGATATTGAAGATCATTCGTAAAATGCAAATAAAAATGATTTCAGCAAGGAAGCGGCTCGCACCACTAGTGGGTTGTGGGGGCCCCGTAGTGGTGACGGGGCCCTAAGCAGCCGCTTAGTTCGCTCATAGGGAGGGCTGGCTATGGATATGGGCCAGTAGGGGCCTTCTGCACCTACTCGTAGACTCAGAAGGCTGTTATCATCCATCCACATGGTTAATCACCTATACTAATAGAGAAGTTTTTACGTTTTTACATTTCTGTGACGGTTGGGTTTAGGGTTGGGGTAGGGGTAGACGTTAATAAAATACAATTATGTTACATTTTATAAATAATATAAATAATTCTTTTTAACTTTTGGCTGCAGCCGTATGTGATCTATAGCTGATTAATGTAATGTAATGAGTATTTATATACTCATTTATAAAATATACATTTATTGTGTATGGCCATACACCCAAAACACTTCACAATCATGAGAGGGGTCTTTCCACACCACCACCAGTGTTCAGCAACCACTTGAATGATGCGACGGCAGCCACAGGACAACGACGCCAGTGCGCTCAACACACACCAGCTATAGATGGAGTGGAGAGACAGAAATTGAGCCAATTTGGTGGATAGGGATGATTAGGAGGCCATGATGGGCCAATGGAAGGTATTTGGCCAGGAAACCGGGGATACACCCCTACTCTTTTATGAGAAGTGCCATGAGATTTTTAATGTCCACAGAGAGTCAGGACCTCCGTTTAACGTCTCTTCCGAAAGACGGAATCATGTGGAAGGATGATAACAGCCTTTTGAGCCTACTAGTTATCGCAGAAGGACCCTACTGGCCCATATCTATCAGCTGATAACCACTGAAAATGCCCATTCAATCGAGTAATAACATTCGAATCGGCTGACACATGAACTGATGTGAAGATCAAGATTGGTAAGCCCACATTCAAATTAAGACAGAGATGGAAGCCATCAGGATGAACAAGCACCCCAATAAACTACAGAGATCTACTGTCTTTAGTGTTGTGCCATTGATGTGATCCAAGACCTATGAAGAGATGACGCCAACCATAGAGGACTTCTAGAGGTCTCCATAATCCTGGACCAGGCCATATCCTGAGCAGATGCTGTGGCAGTCATGGAGTAGTGGAGAGCATGAGACTAATTCCTGAAAGACACCAGTGACAGACGAGTTTTCCTTATTGAACCTGTGAGCAGCCTGAACACCCGCCAGTGACCTACTCGGCTTCTCCATGATAGATGTCCAGTGTTCTCCAGCCTCTGGAGCCTAGACTGCAGCTCTGCACAAGATGTTTGGCCAGAGGAGAAATGGTTATGCTCAACTGAGCCTGGTTTCTCTCAAGAGTTTTTTCAGGTTTTTTCGCAACTGTTGCCACTGGCTTGCTGGTTTGGGACTTGTGGAGCTCCGCATCAATGGATTTGCTCTTCAGTGTTTGGACTTTCAGCAGTGAAAATTAAACTACACTGAACTGAACTAAACTGAAGTTCAACTCTAAACCCTGGACTGACCGTTTCAATTTACTAGAACTTCTATGTTAAGCTGCTTTGACACAATTCACATTGTAAAAGCACTTTAAAAAATAAGGATGAATTGAATTGAATAGTTATATTCAATAGCCATACTTGTAAAAGCTCTAATGAAGAAAATGAGTTGTAAAAGAACAGAATCAGGCATGCATTCCATAATGAGTGTTTCCGGAGCTGAAGTTTGGTTTGTTTGACCTCAACGTGCCAGTAGGCCAAAGATGCAGTTAATAGCACCAATTTGCCTCTGTTTAGCATTGAAATGATTGCGAAGCATTGCATAACAATCTACCAGATAATATTGCTATGCCAGTGCTAGAGATGCATCCAAAATCAAACTTTAAGGAAATGAGCGTGAAATGAAACCGTATGTAGTGGCTTTTTTTTTCTCTCCTGATGTTAACAAGAAGGGAACCAGATGCAGTGTGGGGCCTTAGACTTTGATATTTCGGCTTTTTGTCTCTCAGACTGCTAAATAAAACATCCCTTTTCCCCCGCTCACTGATAAGTTTTGAGCAAAAAAAAAAAAAATTCATAGCTTTGGACACGCTAATTTAGAACACATCATTTGCAATCAAAGCAACAAAGTGGTTTTGCCACAGAATCAGTGCTTTAGAAACCGCAGCAAACAAACACAGTGGGACCGTCTCAATTTCTGCAAACCACTGAAGCTGGATATGAACCATATCCTCTGTATAATTCTGGGTCTGTAATTAAAGATATATAATGTTAGCAGGATGGTTTTAGTGTAATTATGTACTTTCATATTTTGGCTTCAATATTTCATCATGGATTAAACAATCATGGACTTTCAGTTTTCTGTCTGTCTCTCTGTCTGTCTGTCTGTCTGACTGTCTCTCTGTCTGTCAAGTATCAATAATGTATTGTCATTTACCTGTGTTCTAAATAGTTTGTAAAGCAGATTGTTGTGCTGTTTTTTTTATTTCTGACAATCAAAATCATCTGTCTATCCATTCATCCGCTCATCAAAAGTTTCTATCTTTGAAAGTAGTGAATTGTCATTTCTAACCTGTGTTCTAAAAAGTTTGTAAAACAGACCAAAATGCTTCATTTTCTTTCCGACAGTCAACATAATTTGCCTTTTGTCAACTATCTGTCTGTCTATCCATCCATCATTTTGTCTGTCCATCAATTTTTCCATCTTTCAGATTACATTAAAAGTAGTGTATTGTCATTTCTTACCTAAGTTCTAAGTTTGTAAAACAGACAAACATGCTTCATTTTCTTCCTGACAGTCAATATCTCTTGACTCTTTTTTATTTATCTATCTGTCTGTCTTTCTATCTATCTATTCATCTCTCAATTTGTCTGTCCATCAATATTTTTATTCTTTCATATTACATTTAGAGTAGTGTATTGTACCTGTGTTCTAAAAAGTTTGTAAAAAAACTAAATGCTACATTTTCTCCAACAGACAATATCATTTGGCTCTTTTTCATCAATCAATCAATCAATCAATCAATCAATCAATCTATCTATCTATCTATCTATCTATCTATCTATCTATCTATCTATCTATCTATCTATCTATCTATCTATCTATCTATCTATCTATCTATCTATCTATCTATCTATCTATCTATCTATCTATCTATCTATCTATCTATCTATCTATCTATCTATCTATCTATCTATCTATCTATCTATCTATCTATCTACAGTTGAAGTCAGAATTATTAGCCCACCTGAATTATTAGCACTCCTGTTTATTTTTTTCCCCCAATTTCTGTTTACCGGAGAGAAGATTTTTTCAACACATTTCTAAACATAATAGTTTTAATAACTCATTTCTAATAACTGATTTATTTTATCTTTGCCATGATGACAGTACATAATATTTGACTAGATATTTTTCAAGACACTTCTATACAGTTTAAAGTGACATGTAGAGGTTTAACTAGGTTAATTAGGTTAACTAGGCAGGTTAGAGTAATTAGGCAAGTTATTGTAAAACGATGATTTGTTCTGTAGACTATCGAAAAAAATTAGCTTAAAGGGGCTAATAATTTTGTCCTTAAAATGGCTTTTAAAGAATTTAAAACTGCTTTTATTCTAGCCGAAATAAAACAAATAAGACTTTCTTCTGAAGAAAAAAAATTCAAAAGGGGGCTAATAATTCTGACTTCAACTGTATCCATCCATCCATCCATCCATCCATCCATCCATCCATCCATCCATCCATCCATCCATCCATCCATCCATCCATCCATCCATCCATCCATCCATCCATCCATCCATCCATCCATCTATCTATCCATCTATTTCTCTGTCTGTCTATCTATCTATAAATTCATCCGTCCATCAAATTTTTCATCTTTCAGATTACATTCAAAGTAGTGTATTATCATTTCTTACCTGTGTTCTAAGAAGTTTGTAAAACAGATCAACATGTTTTGTTTTCTTTCCAACAGTCAAAATCATTTTACCACTCGTCCTTTATATTTTTATTTTTTTACAATAGACTTAGCGCAGTCTAAATCTAGGCTTAGCTGTCGGGGCAGTTGTACTTAATTCCTGGCACTATAAGCGCGTCTGACTCGCCAAGATAGGGCTGGCAACCCAGTAAAAGAGCCCAATGCATCTTTTTACAATTTACAAGAATGTGTCAGCAATAGCCTCTTGGCGGCCATGGCTGGAAATTCAAAATGACAAACTAATGAAAGCATTGTGATCTGTATGGCAGTGAGATCCGTCTCTAAATGTGTCTATTTAAAGCAGCTGTTCTCCCGCTCTGATTTGGTAAGAACAGAATGCATCTCAAGTGACATCATACGGTTGGTGTTGATTAATTAGAAAGTTTAAATTGCCTTCTAAGTAAATAGAACTGGCCAAGAAAGACGGTTAATGATCTCTGCATTATAGCCAAAGAGACCATTTGGCTCCAATTAGGTCAGTGAGAGCAGAGAAAGAAATATTATCAGACTGATCTCTCTCTCTCTTTTTCTCTCTCTCTCATCCTTGTGTCTCCTGAACTGGCTGCCAAGGAGCATCTTTGACTCACAGCATGAAATTAAATTTCTATGGTGGCCCAGAGCATCATACAATGAAAGGGACTTTGTGTGAATTTGCCTCTCTTGTTCTTGTGCTCTGTCAAACATTAATATATCAAGACAAATGAAAGTGCGCCTGAAACCCACTGTAAACCTTTAACAGTGTTTTCAAGGTGAAATCTTCATATTTTTACTGACACATGCACCATGCCAAAAAAGGAAAAAGAATTAAAATGCAATTCATGCTTTTAAGGGAGTACATAAAATGTTTTATTTTATTTTAATGACCAGCAAATCCATCTCAAGAAAGAGGACATTAAAATCCATTGTATGCCTTTAAAACGTATTATATTATATTGTATTGTATTGTATTGTATTGTGTTGTATTGTATTGTATTGTATTGTATTATATTATATTATATTATATTATATTATATTATATTATATTATATTATATTATATTATATTATATTATATTATATTATATTATATTATATACACCTAAAAAAACTATTAATGGTTCTTTTAAAAGTAAAAGTAAAAATGGTTCTTTTAAAAGCTGAAAATTCATCTTTAAAATCACTGGAATAAATGATTCAATAAATTCTAAACTACTTTTGAACAGTTATTTTATAGTGCAATAACATTTCACAACTTTACAGTTTGTACTGTATTTTGTTGAAATAAATGCAGCCTTGGTGAGCAGAATAAGCTTATTTTAAAACATTTAAAAAACCTACTGACCCCAAACTTTTGACCGGTAGTGTAAATATTAAATAAATGACACCCAGGACCACAAAACCAGTCATACGTGTCAGTTTTTGCAAACTAAGATTTATATATCATATGAAAGCTGAAGATTCAATAATAAACATACAACTATTTGAAAATCTGGAATCTGAGGGTTTAAAAAGATCTCAATACTGAGAAAATCACCTTTAAAACTGTCTAAATTAAGTACTTAGCAATGCACATTACTAAAATTGCATTATTCAATTCAATTCAATTCATCTTTATTTGTATAGCGCTTATACAATGTAGATTGTGTCAAAGCAGCTTCACATGGAAGATTATAGTGAATTGAAACAGTGTCAGTTCAGTTCAGTTCATTACTAATATTGAGTTTTGACATTCATGATAGGAAATAAAATAAAATATCTTCATGGAACATGATATTACGTAATATCAAGGTATGTAAGAAAAAATGATAATTTTACAGTTTTTCTCAGTCGCTTTGGTGCATTTCTCACAACACTATTTACATTTGCACAACAGTTATTGCTTTCAAAACAATTAGTGCAAACTGCAAAACCTAGTTGATAACCTGCAAAAGCGTGTCACTTGCTCAAAATGGAAAGTTCATTCCTCAAAAGCAAGTATTCATGTCATTGAAAGTGTCAGTGTCATCAAGATGAAAAGTCCTGACACCATTGTTTATGAACAAGATAGTCAAATGGCTTTGTCATGTTTTCATTATGACACTTTACTCTGTACATTTTTTCCAATGCAAAAAAGTCAGATTTTGGTGACACGTCCTGAAAATGCTCAAGACAGCATTATATACTATTTGCACAGCCATTTAAAAACTACAGTAAAGTTAGACATCACTGCATTTAGTGAGGTATCTGAGTACAAGACACTGAATGTGTATGTTTCACATTTTTACTGCATTTGCTCTTTGCAATTCTAATTTATTCACAGCATTGTGCAAAAGGATAAACACACCCTTATTTACAACAAACATAAACTTCCTTTGGGTAGAGCTGTGCACAAATGTAAACAATATTGCAGTACATATTGGAACTGAACTTACAACATACACAGGTCTGTAAATCATTCATCAAATTGTTCAATTTAGGAGACATTTTCAGAAAAAAAAGATTATAATTTGTTTAATAAAATTAGCTTGACAGATTTTGACAACTAGTTCAATATTTTTGTATGTAATGACTCAAGTAATGAAATGAGGACTGTTAGTTTTATATGGAATGACTATTCAGCATCCACACGTTTAGTTCATTTTGACAGACATGACATAAGCAAATGATAATGTTACAAACAGCAGAGAGTTTTATGAAAGCAATTGATGCATGTCCAAAAGCATTTGCTGGAAGGAATGAGAAACTGCTACTATGATGTGCATTAATGACTAATTGCTTTGAGAAATGTATTAACTGTTGTGCAAATGTAAATAGTGTTGTGAGAAATGCACTGAGAAAAACTGTCATTCATACAATGCATTTTTGGCTATTGCCAAAAAAAACACCCATGTAACATAAGGGTAATTAATGAGGAGGAAATTGAACAGGTGAGTTCTTTTAAATATTTAGGTGTGAAAATTGACTTTGAATTCTCATTTGAAAAACACTCAGAGAATGTTTTTTAAAGGCTCAGCAGCGGTTGAGTTTGTTGAGAAAACTGAGATGTTTTGATATTGAGAAACACATTTTGATTGTCGTATATAAATCACTTATTGAATCTGTGCTTACTTTTAATATTGTAGCCTGGTTTAACTCCCTCTCTGTTAAAAGCAAAAATAAACTTTTAAGGTTGGTAAACGTAGCTAGTAAAATAATTGGTGAGAGACAAACACCTCTCACTGATTTATTTATAGCAGAGACAAAAAGAAAAACCTCCACTACTTTCCATCCTTTACAAGGTTCTTTTAAGTTACTTCCATCTGGTAGAGGGTATAAAGTCCCTTCAGCAAAAAGGCTAAGTACAAGATAACATTTATTCCCACTGCCATCGTTTTTTTTAAATATGATTTTTTTTAAATAATTGTGTAAGTGTACTTATGTTTTGTTGAATTGAATTAAATTGAATTAAGGCTGATTTTGTGGTCCACTGTCTCAAATAAATATTAATTTATTAACTTTTTTCACTATACAATTTTTATTATATTTTATTAATCATTATTTGTTTGTTCTGTTTTGTTAGAAATTACCATCAAAGAAGAATGATGCCTGTTGCTTATATTTTTGTGTAGTTAAAACATCTACCAGCAGGGGCTAACTGACCCAATACTAACAAGCCTCATCTTGACCCTTTCCTCTGCTGTTAAACAGAATAGCTACCCAACAACATCAGAGTAAAACCATTGTCCATTGTTGAGATGTTGACAATATCTGAATGAACTCAGCATTACGTCTCCAGCTGTGCGTACAGTACTGTATGTACAACAGAACAACAGAGCATTTGTTTTTACCCACAGTTAATCAAGCACTAACAAACCCAGTGACTTTAAAGTAAGTTTCTTCTTCTCTCTGAACGCAGTATTACAGTATTGAACAACACCATGGTGTCATGAACCCCATTGTTTCAAGAACACACTCCTTTGTTCGACTTGTAGGGTCAATCGATCGTTTTGATTCATGTTGTTTTCACTCTGTGATCAAAAAGGCCGCTGACATTACTAAAGGTCACTGGAAAAGGTTTGAACTAGGACTGATATGGGTTTCAGACCAAAAAAATGTTGACTTTTGGTCAGTTTTCACATCTTCTTTGTGCTTCTAACTTGTTTTTTTAAGATTCACAAAGCCATCACACAAGCAAAAAGTCTCCTGCAAAACTCCTTTGCACAAAAAAATAGTCATAGGAATTGATTTTTTGATGACAATTTTACAATATTATTATTACTATTGTATATATGTGTCTTGGATTCTATAGTCAAAGCCTTTAGAGATCATATCTATCCAACATGTCTATCCAAGCTCATTAGAAAAAAAATTATAAACTCTGAAATTCAAGATAAACACTGTGTGCAGTAAAAGTATGAATTAAAGAAAACTCGCTATCTGTAAAGATGACTGACCATTAATTAATATTCAAAATATTATTAAATACTGAATGAAAAAAATCACCTTTAAAACTGTCCAAATTAAGTACTCAGCACTCTTGCTTCCACCTGTTTTCTTACGCAATATCATTCATTCATTCATTCATTCATTCATTCATTCATTCATTCATTCATTCATTTTCTTTTCAACTTAGTCTCTTTATTAATCTGGGGTCGCCACAGTGGAATGAACCGCCAACTTATCCAGCATATGTTTTACGTAGTGGATGCCCTTCCAGCTGCAACCCATCCCTGGGAAACATCCATACACACTCATTCCCACACATACACTAAGGACAATTTAGCTTACTCAATTCACCTGTACCACATGTTTTTGGACTTGTGAAGGAAACTGAAGCACCCGGAGGAAACCCACGTGAACATGCAAACTCCACACAGAAATGCCAACTGACCCAGCTGGGGCTCAAACCAGCGACCTTCTTGCTGTAAGGTGATTGCGCTACTCACTGCGCCACCGTGCTGACCCGCAATATCATTCTTAGCTCAAAATAATTTTACCACAGAACCAAATTTGTAAACTTATACCCCTTAACATGTGCATTGCCTATCTATTTCAATAAGTATGGCATTTCTTGTGTACTGTATGTCAGAAATCTGCCACTTCAGTCTTGGTGGCAGAGTCCATACACTAGTCCTGTCATGCCTTCTACAGTATGTTGTGCTCGGCTCTACAGTATGTTTTCTCTGGTCGAGCACTCATTTTCCGTCATGTCTTTGTATGAGCACCGTCTTGGCCACGCTCGGCCCGTGCATGCTCCTGCGTGATGCGGGCACGCGAGGTCTGGACGTACTCAGGATGCGCACTCTCGTCCTGGTGTTTGTGTTTGTTCTGTCTGCATCGTGCTGTTTGAGTCTCATGTGCTCTACTGTCTATTGTCTAGTCCCACCCTCCTTGTTAACCCATTATTAGTTTATTATGTTCACCTGTTTGTTTGCTAATTCTTTCTGCTTATAGTCTCCCCATGTCTGCTGTCCTGTGGCAGTTCATCAGATGTCATTATACTCTCGAGTCATGTCCTGTTTGTCCTTACCTGATCTTTGCCAGCCCTGCCTAGTAAAGTTTGTTTATTTGGGGGTTTTTTTGTTAATTTTTCCACCTCGGGTAGTTTGTTTTGCTGTTTGTTTTATTTCATTATTATTAAAAACCCCTCATTTTCCCTGCACTTGAGTCCTCACTCTTTTCCCCACACCAACCGTGACAGTGTATAGATACATGCTTTGAGAACCATGGTTCAGCAAATGATCACTGTAGTGCAGGGCTATTCAATTAGTTTGTCATGTGGGCCAATTCATGAAAAGCATCCCAAATGAGCAGCCGGAGAAATATGACTTTCAATATTAGTGATGACACAACAGCATAAAAGATGCTGTATAAAAATATATAAAAATATGCTGTATTTTTGCTCCTTAAGACACTCACGTTGTATTTTTCTACATTAAAATGTTAATATATCGTATTTTGAAACTACATAATATCAGTGCATTGTACAATGTGGCTTTTTTTTATTTTTTTTAACAAACATTCAAATGTTGTATTTCAAAGCACAACAAAAGCAGTGCATTGCTTAAGTAGGCTTCTTCTACATTCAGACACATTCATATGTTATGTTTTGAACTGCATAACAATTATAGATGCAGCAATTCTAGATTTTGGTTGTACGTTTATGTAGTCTGAATAATAATCATGGTTTCACGGTTATCATGTCTGATGTAAATTTAAGCTTTATATTAGGTAAGCATTTAAATGAACAGTTGTTATCATTCATACATGCATAATCATTTAAATAATAATTTGTAATAATTCGTCTAACATATCTTTTGTTTACACTGCACTGAAAGCCAAGTACAACTGTCACCGCTACGGCGTGAGATGTTTGCTACTCAGTGCATCTGGAAGGCGCGAGTGCATCACTCCGCACGTGTGCGCATATTGGCATATATTCTAATATTGGAAATAACGAATTTGCGCATGGAAAAGACACGATATGTGAACGGCCCGCTGCTATAGTTAATCCAGTGTGCGTACGTATTAGCCTTGGTGTAGCTATGAGCTCGGAACTTTAAACTAGTGCACAGCTGGCATAACTTTGTTTAGTTGAAGCAGTTTCGTTCTGTGCAACAGAAACACGGTGTTGAGAAGCCTTGAAGTATCCAAATGTTTTCAGCTGCTCGTGCCGCGCGCTTAATGTCAGTTGACTTATGCTCTGCGCAGCCTTCAACTGCAGCTCGTGCTGTATTGAACAGACGCACGTCCCTTCATAACTATAGTGACCGTTTTTTGACTGAACTAAATTTATTTTTGATGTTTGCCACACTATTTAGAGGGCCAGTACGAATTGCCTCGCGGGCTGCCAAATGAATAGCCCTGCTGTAGTGAGTTACTAACATTATAGACATCAACTGATTCACTTTTTTAGTTTAACAATTTGAAATTAAATCACTTGTTCAGTTCTTAACATGCAAAATGGCTGAACAAGTTGTCATAATATTTTGTCATAACGCATTTTTCTATACATTTCCATTAGACTTTTTTTTTTCTAAATCAGTATACAATTGGTAAATTTCTCCCAGGTGAATCTTGACTTTTTCTAATGAAGGTGCATCTCAAAGGAGATTCCTATGTTCACATTTCTACTTTTGTTTTTTTGTTTTTCTTTGTGCTATGCAGTGCTGTCTTTTCCTATCTGTATCACAATGAAAAGATCTGCCAACAAATTACAGTACAAAGAGCAAAAAAAAAAAAAAGAAAGCCATATTTTATATAAAATCATCCCTCCGAAGTACACTGTTATATTGACAACATGGCTAAGTAATTTGACTGTTTTGTCCGTACACAATGACACAAGGACTTTTAATTCTGATGGCACTGACATATTCATTGACACAGAAATGTAGTTTTAAGAGATGAAGTAAGGATTTTGAGCAAGAGACTGACTTTTGCAGGTAATCCATGGTGCTTTGCTATTTGTACGTGTTGTTTTGAGAAATGCACTTACTGTTTTGCAACATTTCAATTCTGATCTGAGAAATGTACCAAAGTGACTGAGGAAAAACTGTATTATCCACCAGCATTTGATTGTTTACAGTTTTTCTCAGTGGCTTTGGTGCATTTCTTACAACACTATTTACATTTGCACAACAGTTAATGCATTTCTCAAAACAATTAGTCATTTGAGCACGTCATAGTAGCAGTTTCTCATTCCTTTCAACAAATTGCAAATGCTTTTGGACATGCATCAATTGCTTTCATACAACTCTCTGCTGTTTGTAACATTATCATTTGCTTATGTCATGTCAGTCAAAATTAACAACTTGTGGATGCTGAATAGTCATTCCATATAAAACTAATAGTCCTCATTTCATTACTTGAGTCATTACATACAAAATCTGTCAAGCTAATTGTATTTTAAAAATGTTAAATCTTTTTTTTTCTTAAAATGTCTCCTAAATTGAACAATTTGATGAATGATTTACAGACCTGTGTATGTTGTAGATTCAGTTCCAATATGCACTGCAATATTGTTTACATTTGTGCACAGCTCTACCCAAAGGAAGTTTATGTTTGTTGTAAATAAGGGTGTGTTTATTCTTTTGCATAATGCTGTCAATAAATTAGAATTGCAAAGAGCAAATGCAGTAAAAATGTGAAACATACACATTCAGCGTCTTGTACTCAGATACCTCACTAATGCAGTGATGTCTAACTTTACTGTAGTATTCAAATGGCTGTGCAAATAGTATATAATGCTGTCTTGAGCATTTTCAGTGTCACCAAAATCTGACTTTTTTGCATTGGAAAAAATGTACAGAGTAAACTGTCATAATGAAAACATGACAAAGCCATTTGACTATCTTGTTCATAAACAATGGTGTCAGGACTTTTCATTTTTATGACATTGACACTTTCAATGACATGAATACTTGCTTATGAGGAATGAGCTTTCCATTTTGAGCAAGTGACACGCTTTTGCAGGTTATCCACTAGGTTTTGCAGTTTGCACTAATTGTTTTGAGAAATGCATTAACTGTTGTGCAAATGTAAATAGTGCTGTGAGAAATGCACCAAAGCCACTGAGAAAAACTGTCATTCATTTTACACACAAATGCACATACTGTAGATCTAATAAAAAATACAGTAAAAAATGGATAAAAAGATTGACTGAGTAAGATCAAAGTAATTTGGTATGTATACAAATATATAACAATAATGTACTGCATTGCATTGTATTGGAAAATAACATAGTGAGTGTTAGCAATAGGAAGTACAGTGTTGACAAAAATGATGACTGTAAATTATTATCTTAATTATTTATCTTAAAATCTACAGAATCTGCAAAATAACAATAATAGATACTGTAAGTGCTATTACAAGTCACGAGTCCCAGCTGGTCTGTTGCATTACACAGAGCAAGTCCATCTTAATTTTAGAATATCTTTTTTGATGAAAGATTATAAAGACAATCTTTTCGTCCCCCTGTAAAATAATGCAGTCGATGCAATAAGAAACAAATGCGATTCCATTTTGATTCACATTGTCTCTGATGGTATGTGGCGTAATGACTACGACAGAGCGGTGAAAGTAGCAGAAGAGTCAGAGAAAGCGAGAGAAGGGCTAATGTGAGAACTGCTGAATTTCCATACCTGATCTGTTGGTGCAGTTGTCAAGAGGTTAGGGTGAAGGCCAATCTAGCTAGAGAGGAGCACGGATTAAAGTCTTTGAGATATGGATCTGTGGGCTCTCTGACTCTGAGTACTGGGCTTAAGTATCATATCCGTGGACAGACAGATCGATACTCAGCCTTTCTTTTCCTCCTCCTTCAAGGAGATTTTGCTAGTTCTTTCATGGGGTTCTCCTGCCTGCCCTAATGACACAGAGAGAGCAGGATCGTTTAGACTTCACTTCGATCCCAGTGCTCTTGATGGACTACTGTGAGCTTCATGTTCACGTGTGTCCTCCTGAACACAAGTATACAGCACTGCCCCTGTTTACACATGCTGTTAAGGTGGGATTTGGTCGATTGGAGCGCAAGGAGAAAGATTCCGGTTTAATCTGACTCGTTGTCCACTTTCCTGATTCCTTTGTGAGGAGAGAGTATATATGGGCCGTTCCTGGTATCATTTTGCTTAGTCCTTGATTTATCAGGGGTCACCATAACGGAATGAACTGCCAATTACTCTATTGGCTATGTTTTATTTGGGGTGGCACGGTGACTCAGTGGTTAGCACTGTCGCCTGACAGCAAGAAGGTCGCTTGTTCAAGTCCTGGCTGGGTCAGTTGGCATTTCTGTGTTAGCATTAGATGAATTGGGTAGACAAAATTGGCCATAGTGTATGAGAGTGTGTGTGAATGAAAGAGTGTATTGGTTTGGTGTTCCCCAGTACTGGGTTGCAGCTAAAAGGGCATCCACTGCGTATAACATATGCTGGAACAGTTGGCGGTTCATTCCGCTGTGGCGACCCCTGATAAATAAGAGACTAAGCCGAAGGTAAATGAATGAATAAATGTTTTATGTGGTGGATGCCCTTCCAGCCACAACCCATAAACTTTCTCATTCCCACATACATGCACATTAATTCACTACGACCAATTTAGTTTTACACAATTCACCTTTAGTGCATGTTTTTGCACTGCACCCAGAGAAAACGCACACAAACATGGGGAGAACCTCCACACAGAAATGGGGAGAACATGGGGAGAAACTCCACACAGAAATGTCACCTGGCCCAGCCGGGACTCAAACCAGCGACCTTCTTGCTGTCAGCCACTGTGCTGCCCATTTTGATAACTAACTGTTCACATTTTTCATAATTAAGCAAAAGGACATGTGTAGCAGCACACCAGTAGCTTTTGTTTCTGCTCAAAACTCTGCTGAGCACTGTGGTTTTCTGTTAGAACCAGGACTGGTAGGAGAACACTGTTTTTTTATCGTTTAAAACCAAACAGTAATGTTTATACTGTAAACAATTTACAGTGGCATTTATTTTCACTTTTAATCATTTGAGTAATTTTGCAACCCAGGCTCATTCTGAAAATGTACCACTATATACATTTCTGGAGAATGCTAAATACGTCCCAGAAGGTACGTTTTTTTGCAGCTTTTGTTTTCGTGAATTCACCAGAGGCCGCTGTATAAGGTTTTTCAGATCTCAAATTTCTCTTGCTAGTGGCATTCGCGCCTGCTGTTCTCACGTAAATTCACCAGAGGCCGCTGATGACTGACTGACTGACTGATCGATGGACTGACTCACCCTCCTTCTTCCCTAAACCCAACCAATAGTGTTTTCAAAAGCACCGATTAGCCTGCCCACCCACTTCCCTAAACCCAAGCAACAGTTTTCAAAAGCAATCCAAAAAAAGAAAAGCCGCCGACGTACTACTGGACAAACTGGTAACAGCAAGAAAGTATCTATGGAGGTAAGCAGTCAGCTGGTAGGCTCGAAAAGAAACGATGTCATACCATCCCGTAGTGTTCGTTTTAAAGACGTAATACAGCCATACGTATATGAGCCTATGTTGTCATTTTGTTATGTGCTGTTGACGTTTCAGATGTTTATTATTTTATTGCTATTTTGCTTTTTTTTTTTTTTTTTTTTTTTTGTTTCAGTAAATTTACTACTTCAGCTTCAGACCAGTTGTAAATTAATTAGATGCCAAGGCAACATTTCTAATTTGTGAAGTTTCTACTTATAATTTAAACTTTTACTTTCATCATTATTAAATGTAAATATATATATACACACATATATATATATATATATATATATATATATATATATATATATATATATATATATATATATATATATTGTTTGAATGTTATTACTAATTATGCCTAATTAGTTATTTGTTTTATTATTCTTTGTTTTATTCTCTACTGATGTGATGTTTTTAAAATAAAAAAAATTGCATTCATTCATTCATTTTCTTTTCGGCTTAGTCCCTTTAGTATTCTGGGGTCGCCACAGCGGAATGATCCGCCAACTTATCCAGCATATGTTTTACACAGCGGATGCCCTTCCATCTGCAACCCATCACTGAGAAACATCCATACACACTCATTCACACACATACACTACGGACAATTTAGCTTACCTAATTCACCTATACCGCATGTCTTTGGACTTGTGGGGGAAACCGAAGCACCCGGAGGAAACCAACACGATCACAGGGAGAATATGCAAACTCCACACAGAAATGCCAACTGACCCAACCGAGGCTCGAACCGGCAACCTTCTTGCTGTGAGGCGATCGTGCTACCCACTGCGCCACTGTGATGCCCAAATTGCATATAAAATATACATATTATTTTATTCAAAATGTATTGCAATTTTAAGCATTCATTCATTCATTTTCTTTTCAGCTTAGTCCCTTTATTAATTCAGGGTCGCCACAGCGGAATGAACCGTCAACTTAGCCAGCACATGTTTTACGCAGCGGATGCCCTTTCAGCTGCAACCCATCTCTGGGAAACATCCATACACACTCATACACGACGGAAAATTTTGCCTACCCAATTCACCTGTACCGCATGTCTTTGGACTGTGGGGGAAATCGGAGCACCCGAAGGAAACCCACGCGAACGCAGAGAGAACATGCAAACTCTACACAGAAACGCCAACTGACCCAGCCGAGGCTCGAACCAGCGACCTTCTTGCTGTGAGGCAACAGCACTACCTACTGCGTTGCTCAATTTTAAGCAATTAAATAAATGATCTAAATTGTACTTTTCGTATTTGTAATTTAAAGGCAGATTTTAATTTGTTTATATATGAAACAAGTTAACATTTAAATAAAATTAACAATTATTGAAAAATCCATATCTTTTTTTTTTTAAGTGTCTTAATTTTTCCCCAGGGTTATATCAGTTTGAAATGGAATGTTTCTGTCAAGAATCCTGTTATTGAGTAGCCTGCTGTTTTGCTTGTGCTAACTTGGACTTGACTGACCCCAGTAAATGAGGAGGTCAAAGGTCAGATCAATTGTCTGGATGATCAATGGAGTGGATAAGAGCGATGATTCCGGCTGATTTGATTGACATGTCAGCGCTTCAGACAGTAAATAAGCATGAGCTACAGTTTTCTGCAGAATTAAATTACATCCAGGCAGAAACACGACCGATATCTTATATACCACCACCTCCTCTAGATTTTCTTGCTGTAAAACCGTGACAAGGTGCTCTGTGTGCAAGCGCTCGTATGTAATACAATTCATCCTCTCCCTTGTGATGTTAATCTACAATAATTTTAGCCGCTATCACCTCGGTGTGTGTTTCCCAGGCTGAGAGCCCAGCAGCAGAAGTGTCCTCCTTGAGAAGTGACCCGCCGACCTCTGGCTCTGATCTGAATCTGAGATGGCTCTGCTTAAAATTGCGCTGCATATGCTGGGCTGTGTAATGGCCCCGGGGCCCTCCATAGCGCACAGAGAACAAATGAACAATTCATCATCGGCAGCTGTCCGCCAGGCCCAGGTGACTGCTTACATCCCCCCCCCTTTTGACTAAAAACATGGGGGGCAGCTTTTAATCGGACAAACACTAATTGGATGGTCTGGAAAGATTAGAGGAGCCCCTGGAGCTACTGTTCTCATCAATAGAGGCATCTTCATGTTCAGTCTGCAGATGCAATCACAGCTCATATATATGACCACATGCACCACGTCAAATATTGCAAAAACAACTTAAACATGCTTTCATATTGCTGTTTTCCATTAGGTGATATCATTGACTTTTCCCAAGTGACTGGAGAAATGTGTATTTTTTCTCTTATTTTCAAGACTACATTTGACTATTTTGTGTACAGTCGTGTGCTTGTAAAAAAATAATAATTAAAAAATTATTCTTACCTAAGGTCATATTCCAGGTAGATAATGCAATGATTCATCAGGTTTAATTTGTGAAAATTAAAATGTGCGAATTTAATTGTTTTTCCTTTCGACATAAGACTATTTTGCTTACCCCATTGGCAGATTATTTTGCTTGTTTTAAGGAAAAACTCACTTCATTTTGACATATTATTTCTTAAAACAGGGCAGCATATTTTGCTTGTCTATAAAATGCTTCTTGATTTAATAATTTTTAGATATTTGGACTAGAAACAATATAAAAAATCTAAGTAAGAAATGCATTTTTGCAGTGTATAGATGCAACATCTACCAGAACGGTCTAACAGGCCAAGCTAACCATTAAAACTTAATCCAGTTGACTCTTAAAAGTCCTATTTACTATGATCTATATTTACAATGGCAAATAAAAATACTACAAAACCAGAATCCAGTGGTATTATATTTCTACAACAACATTGGACGTTTGAGTTGAACACACATTACCAACGCCTCTGGTTTTGATCTGCGAGATCTGGTGCTCTTGGTCTGTCAGCGCTCTGACTCTGGAGTGTAATTCTTTGTTCCTGCTGCTCCGTGCTGGACCCGAGCCAAGAGCTTAATTTAACAATATGAGTTTCTACATGTGTAATGCGGAGGGTGAAGCACAGATGCTTGCAGTCGCACAATATCCACCCCACACTGAGCAGCCACTCGCACGTAGTGTTTTTTGTCTGAACGTAAAGCTTCCAACAGTGAGTTAAATGGAATATTTATGTCTTGGGATTGGGAAAGAAAGTCTAAATTAGACGGGAGACGAAGGAGTCATGTGATCTCTTCTATGATTAGCTGGTGACAATGATATCAATTGCACCCTTCAGCCCTCCTACCTGCGAGCTTAATAGGTGAAATCTGCTGTTTTGACTGTCATCTCAGCGGTCCTCTCACCTCAACCCCTCCTCGTTCTCCACACGCACACGTTCATGAAGGCCCTGGCCATTTCCACCTCCACCTCGACTCTTCATAGCAAACGTAGCTTGACTCTTTTCTTACTGCAGTGGATGGCTTCAATACCCAACAGCAGTCAGACCTTTATATAGAGAAGATATCAGACTTAATTTGATGTGCATGAAAGCAAAGTTGTGAAACGATTGAGAGTTCATAGTTGCTCTAATGAATATTATGAAAACATGTATTTCCAATTGGTTTTAGTGGACTGAAGTTGTGGATAATGTGTGAATAATAAAACATGATGACTAAGGACCCTATAGAACACCTTAAAAGTAATTTTTACTTACTTGATTGATATTTAGATTTTTCGCAGATATTTAGCAAAATAACCCAATTTCTTTAACTAAAGGAGATTAGTTTTGTTTTTGCAGATGCTTAAAGGGACAGTTCCCCCCAAAAATGAAAATTCTGCCATACTTTACTTACAATTTTCTAAACAAGTTAAGATATTTTGAAGAAGGCAGAAAACCTGTAACCATTGACTTCTTTAATATTTGTTTTTCATGCTATGGATGTCAATTGTTAAAGGTTTATAACATTCTTTAAAATATCCTACACTCTCAGAAAAATAGGTACACGGTGTATAAATGATGTTCCTTAAGGAACAGTTTTGTACCTTTGTAAAAGTTGTACCTTATATAGTACAGAAAAGACCTCTTATGATACTGTTCTGTACCTTTAATGGTACAATTGAAATGAAGATACACAATTGTTCTCATAAAAAGGTACGTAAGTGTTAGACAACTCCTTCTTTATTACAATATCTATGGAAATAAATATTACTGGAAAGGCAAAGTGATTTTATGAATAACTTCCATATTAAAACATGAATCATCATTTAAATGCACATGTTAAAAGAAACTCATAAACATTCATTATTAAGTTCTATAAGACAAAACAACTGGTAAAACAAAACTATGGGTATTTTAAACTAAATATTTAAGACATTTTTGATAAACATTTGGTAAGCCCAAGCAACAGTTTTCAAAAGCAATCCAAAAAAACAAAAGCCACCGACGTACTACTGGACAAACTGGTAACAGCAAGAAAGTATCTATGGAGGTTAGCAGTCAGCTGGTAAGCTCGAAAAGAAACGATGTCATACCATGTTCGTTTTAAAGACGAAATGCAGCCATACGTACTTCTGTACAGTTTCATTATAGAAACTTTTGGCGTTTGCTTTCCACTACGCATGTGAGCTGGCAAAAGTCCTGCATATGCAAAGTGTTCACGCAGACCTTTTTAGTATTGTAAAACTAATCAAACATTGTGCAAATAAAGCCAATAATAATACTAAACTTTCCTTTTCCGAAACAAACTTGTATCTCCTTTTCAACTGCACCAGTAAAATAATGCCTAATCTGATTGAGGCCTGTTGTTATCATATTTACATTGTTTAAATCAACCTGTCATTTATAATGTTCTTTAATAGTTCTCCTCTGTTTGCTCTTGTCTTCTTTGTGTAGGTGTGATATGAGACACAGACGGTGGGGCTCGTGTGTAACAGCGGCTGCAGGATTGTGCTCTCATCATTAGTCCGTGAGTGAGTCCATTTGAGTGCACTTAGCACATCACACTGGCCCACTGTTACAGCCCTCTCATAATTTCATAACACCTTTGACTGCGAAGGCGGTGAACTTGTCACTCACCATTTGACTCTCACACTTTAGGAATTGTTTCCGTATCAGAGGTGAGATGATCCGTCCTGCCCACAGGTGATTTGTTAATGTGTAATTGTCAGGTTCAAAACCAACTGTGCCAGATTCAACTAAAAAGCCCAAAGAGAATGCGAGATATTAAATTAAGTGGGTTTTAAAAAAGATATTACTCTGCTTCACTCTTGAACATTTATTGGCCAGCTTTTATACTGGATGTAATTTACTGCATGTAATATAATGTATGTGGTATAAACAGCCTGGAATTCTTCTATTTTTTTGAGACAACTTACTTGTTTTATGTTCAATCAACTTAAAATTGCAAAAACTATTAAGTTAGCTCAATCGATTTGCTTTGAGACTATGTGAAGGGGTTGTGTGGAACCCTTCAATATTTTGCAGTGATACATCTGTCCTTTGATGAATATGCCATGCGCCTTTGCTACTGTAAATAAATTATATTTTTCATTTTTTCATTTTCCTTTAGCTTAGTCCCTGATTTATCAGGGGTCGCCACCGCGGAATGAACCACTAACTACTCTGGCATATGTTTTATGCAGTGGGTGCCCTAAATTATATTTTTTTTATACAGTGTTTTATGTATTAATATAGGGCTGGGGCGATTTGGCCTAAAATCTAAATTTCGATTAATTAAAAAAAAAATTCTCAATTATGATTAATTAATTAATTTAATTTATTTATTTTTTTGCCCTCACAGTTCACTGACAGGTTTTATACACTAAATATGCTCACATATTACAAGGGGTGACGTGGTGGCGCAGGGGTTAGCATGATTGCCTCACAGCAAGAAGGTCGCTGGTTCAAGCCTTGGCTGGGTCAGTTGGCATTTCTGTGTGGAGTATATTCTCCCTGTGTTCGCGTGGGTTTCCTGTGCGTGCTCCTGTTTCTCCCACAGTCCAAAGACATGTGGTATAGGTAAATTGGGTAGGCTAAAGTTGAAAAGAAAATGAATGAATTAACATATAACAAGGGAGAGATTTCTGAATGAAGGGTGCATTACTTAATTTTAAAATAATTGAAGGAAATACACACTATCTATGATTATTTATTTAACATCAGCATTGAACAGCTGAAATTAAAACACACATTGCCTAAAACTAACAGTCACTTATAAAAAAAAAAGTGAAAATAAATAATTGCATATTTGGAAATAAATATTTTCAATGTTTTTCATATTAAAAGTAGAAAATAAGCAGTATCTCTTCTAAAAAAAACAACTCTTGTATATCCTGTAAATAATATTTTAAACAGTGCATTTCTTTCATCTTTTGCAAACAATTTTTTACTGTAAATAATAATTTTAATGTAATGGAAAATATGCAGTCTCAAGCCATCTCTTGCACAGCTTACGCTCATCATCAACGTAGTGCAAAGAAATGCCCAAGAATGGGTCCATCATCCTACCTGACCAGAGATCAGATGTGGCTAACAGAGCGAGGTCATGTGTGGTAGGAAAAGTAATTGAAAAAAATCGACCTGGAAAAATGTTATCGGTTATAGGTTCTAAATGTTGATTTTGATTACTTTTCGATTAATCGCCCAGCCATATATATATATATATAATCATATAACATTTCTTATTTTTGTGATCAGTTATTACATTTTTATATAGTTTTAATGGAAAACATGACACATTACTATTTAAACTTATAGGGCCATTAACATGTAAAAAATGCATACTTTTTCAGCAAAGATGCATTAAAAGTACTGTTCAAAGGTATCTACTGTAACATAATATATTAAAATAATCACAAATTCATCCATTCATTTATTTTCCTTCGGCTTAATCTCTGTTTCAAAGGTCGCCACAGCAGAATGAACCGCCAACAATTCTAGCATATGTTTTACGCAGCGGATGCCCATCCAGCCGCAACCCAGTACTGGGAAACACCCATACACTCTTGCATTAACCCACACACACACACATACACTATGGACAATTTTGTTCACCAAATTCACCAACAGTATAGCGCATATCTTTGAACTCTGAGGGAAACCGGAGCACTCAGAGGAAACCCATGCGAACACAGGGAGAACATGCAAACTCCACACAAAAATTCCAACTGACCCAGCTGTGACTCGAACCAGCGACCTTCTTTCTGTAAGGCAACAGTGCTAACCGCTGAGACACCACAACCACTGAGCCATCACAAAATCAACAATTAAAAAAAATAATCACATAACTCTTTAAAAACACAATTCTTAAAAAAAAAAAAAAAAACTACAAAAATATAATTTTAGAAATGTAATTCTACATATAAATCTATATATTAAGCAGCAGATCAGAAACCTATTTAGCCCCAAATCAGCACATTTTTGCATCTTAATAAATTAAGAATAAGAAAAAAAAAATCACCTAACTAAACATTCATAGACATATTACTCTTTTCTGCAGACAGTCAAATGAACTATTCCCCCTCCTCTTTCTCCCTCCTTCTTGTTTACGTCTCATCGATAAATGGCCACCACAGATGTGGCTTTTTTTCTTTCATCTTTCATGCTCAAAAGAACATGAGACCCATTTGACTACAACCCCCCCTGCCCTTTGCTGCTTCAGGCTATACATGAGACAGTCTGGCCAAGCTGAACACACCAGAGCAAAATAATACCTAAAAGCCTCCACTCTGGGGATTACTCTCTCAGGCCTTTCTGCCTTCCAGCTGCAGGGCCTCCTGTGATCCCGGGCCACTGTCCTGCAGCCGCAGGGGAGATGAGGGATGCAGGAGTGAGTCTGGGGGTTTAAAGTGTGTGTGTGTGTGTGTGTGTAACTGCAGTATGGATGTATGTTGTGCTCAGTCAAACGGTTAAATGCAGCTTTTTGTCCAGCCACAGCTGCTGTTCTTTGCGTGCCACCTTTGCTCTGTCTGAATTTGTGTTGTTGTGGTTGTTTATGGCCAAGTCCTGTCAAGCGGCCGCAGAGCTGCGGTCAACAATCTCCTCTTGGGCTCCCATTGGACCTCTATGCACATATTTCCTTGCTTTAGTTCACTACTTACCTTGAGTGTGGGATTGCAATACTGTGTTCAGAGTATAGAGTATAGATTGTAATGCTGAGTTCAGACTACACACTGAAAACAATATTCATTGGATTTACTTTTTTTTTTAAGTTAAGTGGTTGCAAACAATGTATATGGGCTGAATTTAAACAAACTAATTAAATTTAGTAATGTTCAACTATATTTGATTTTGCATGTTTGTTGGTCCTTCACAATAGGTTGTCACATCTGTAATGCTGACCAATATGAACACAGAAGTTCTTTCATATTCAAACATGTCAAATGTGAGACAATGGGAGTTGTAGGTGAAATTATGCAACAGAGGAAAGTTTTCTGAAAATAAATAAATGAATAAAATAGGAACACAGCAGTGTTCATTGCGCTGACTCTTCCCAACAGTAGTCACTGTGTGGTCCCAAACGGCTAACACACAAGACACAGAAAGCTCTGCTCTATGAAACCCATTCATTTCAAGGGCTTATGCCAAAGCACAAATCAGTGGAGTTCACCATTAACTAGCTTGAGCATGCATGCATTGTGGTCAAAGCACAAATATTCCACTCATGTATGCGCATACTTATCTATGCATAAACTGCACATGCTCACCGAAGAAGCAAACTCCGTTCAAATAAAGCAACGACAGGACATTTTTCCAGCTGCGTGCAGTAGCGCTGTCATGCCAACACAAGTAAAATGATGCTTATTGACTCGTTCACTAACAAATAACATTTTACTGTCAATAAATTATTATTGGCTTGTTTTTTAAAAATCTGTAAAATGTAAGTTGAGTTAAAATTAAAGTCTTACATAATACATTTGTAAGTTAATAACATTGGGTTCCACACAATCCATTTGTGTTGGGACAACATCAAAAGAATTAAGTTAACATATTGTTTTTCTTTTACCAATTTAAGTGTATTGAACATAAAACAATTAAGATGTCTAAAAAAAACTCAAAAATTATGTTGTTTCGGCTCATTTTAAATAAGCTATTTAAACAAATAGAAAAAAAAAACAATTTTTTGAGGGCACTTTTTCAATGATATCATACACATTGCTAAAATGGTGACTAGTTTGAAAGCAACTGAACTGGTTCATAAAAGGACATACTGTATAACATATATTAATTTTGATATTTCTTTAACCTAATTTCTTATCGACCAATGGCATTTCGGGCATGCTTCTCCATGTTTCATCTGAAAGAGCACCATGCCTAGTTTTTTTTACTGTTTTTCGGTGAAACTGACCAATAGAGCCTTTTTGTTTGTTTGTTTGTTTGTTTGTTTGTTTGTTTGTTTGTTTGTCATTCCTCCATGGCCGGTCACATCTGTGACATTGAACACAGAAGCTTGAAAATGAAATGGACTCGCTGGTATTGCTTGAACTAAAGGAACATGACGCTATGCAGTTTAGTTTTCTTATACAGTTTAGTCCTTCTGTTTACATTTTCAATGGTGATACAAAAGATGGTATAGGTGCTGCTCAATGGAGTTATGCAATACTGGAAAGCTTCATGGAGTCATGGAAACTACAATCCTGCCTTCAAAATGTTTTTTTTTTTTTTCTGATGACAAGACAACCTGTACAAAACACCACACTGGTACCCATAGTTTGTTCACACACTTTTTTCCTTTAAGTTCTGCTTTCTCAGTGTTCTCATAGAATGGTAGTAGTTTTTATTCCCAATGAGCCTGGGCAAGAACAAGATCACCAGTGCTTTGCTTCTTTATTTGTTGCTGTTTTTTTATTATTATTATTATTTATTGACTTTTATCGATTTCAAGTAAGTGTTGTTTAAGTTCCTGCAAGGTTTTTTTTTGTCAGGGTGGTCATCTTCACAGCTCATGGTTTCTCATCTTGTTCGTGGCACTGGAGACCATTTGATGGCCTGATATTCTTACAGTAAATGTATGATTGGGTGTCAATGCATACGACGTATACTGTAATTCTCTCAGAAATCCATTCTTCCTGAAGGTCGGTGAGGCAGGGTAGATGCATTCTTTCCCTCTGGGGCTCGGAGGACAGAGAGCGGCGTTTGTTCATAGACACAGCTGTTGAGTGTTATTGGATGTTGGCTCGCACCAAGGTCTCTGAGAAGCAGAGAGCCAGAACCAGAGAGCATTCGCCTTATTCACTATTGTTGTGCTTAATGGACAGAAAATTACAGACAGGAGCTGCCATGTTCTGCCTTTGTCTCTTGCACACAAAAGGACCGGAAGACAATTTGAGTTTTGAACCGCAGAGAGGAGAAATCAGAATCCTTCTCAAAGGATAAGTCACTCAAACACATCACTGGAAGGCTTGACCCGCGTTGGCTGCTCGATAGTTTGGTTCTGTAGGTTTTGTATAAGTATTCTATGAGTATTAGAGTACATGTAAGTTTTGATTCTTCATCCACATGCCCTGTTTTAACTATTGGATCTGGTGTGTTTGCATCTGAACTAACAGATATATTATTCATTTGATTATTAATCAATCATTGTTGATTGTGTTAATGGGGTGTAAGGCTTGGGGGATGGGGTAAATTTAAGGTGCTTTCACACCTAGAAGTTTGTTTCTGAACCCGTCTCGTTTGCCCAGTTAGCTTGGTTTGTTTGGCATATGTGAACCCTGCAATTATTGTCGGATCTGCGCCAAAACAATCGGCCTGAGACTGCCTGAATGAGGTGGTCTCGGCTCGATTCAAACGAACTCTGAACGAACTCGGATCGATTGTAGTGAGAAAGCAATACGATCCAGCGAACTAACAAACCAGGCTATATCACAGTGTATTAAGGATATGTAGGGCGGGATGTCATTCCTACCGGCAAATATGCATTGAAAACGAAAATGAAAGTGAAAGCATGCTAAAATATTAAGGAGAGCTGTTTATCCGTTATGTAAACTGACCGAATTTACCATCTGATATTTTTTTTCCATATTTTAATCTTATAGTGTTTTGTATTAGTCCTATTGTTTCGTTAATTTGTGCACTGACACCTCGAATGAAAGATCAACATTGATCTGCTTCATGATCTGACTGCAGTGTTGCTTCATCTGTTATTTCTCTCTATAATTTAAGTCTGTAATGCAGAACTCTAGACAACGTTTTTTTTTAAATAGATTGATTTATTGATTCAGATAGATTTTTACAATCCTTGACAACTGAAATTATGAGAAAGTCTTACCTCTCTGATTTATATCTGGTGAAGCTGTCTGTGGCTGTCAAAATCAAAGGGCACCTTTTCGCTTATAATATCTAATTTTTAATCATCATGAATTAAAATAACAACGTCACAGCTGAGTGGGACTCTGAAAAATAAACCCCAAAATTTTGACCAATGTGAGAAGAGTTAACTTGCACGTGACTCGTTTTAACTATTTTGGTCCATTTAGAAACTTTGCTGTGTGAAAGCGAACTGCACCAAGAACAAAAATAAACATTGTAACAATTTTTTTTTATCCCTGTTCAGAACAAAACAATCGATCTACAGGTGTAAAAGCACTCTTAAATTATCTCTACCAGAGAACTACCTAGACAGCAAACAACCTAAACAGCAACATTATACAATGACTAAACTTAAAAAAGGGAAATATACTGTAATTAACGCCAATAACCTAGTGGGTAAGTGCATCGACATATAGTACTGTGGTTTTTACAGCGACCTAAGTTCGATTCCCTCTCTCTGCTCCCCATTTATTCCTGTCTCCCTCTTCACTGCCAAATAATTATCAAATAAAGGTTAAAATAAAGGAGTTTTTAATTCATTCATTCATTTTCTTTTCGGCTTAGTCCCTTTATTAATCCGGGGTCACCACAGCGGAATTAACCGCCAACTTATCCAGCACGTTTTTACGCAGCGGATGCCCTTCCAGCCGCAACCCTTCTCTGGGAAACATTCACACACACTCATTCACACTCATACACTACGGACAATTTAGCCTACCCAATTCACCTGTATCGCATGTCTTTGAACTGTGGGGGAAACCGGAACACCCGGAGGAAACCCATGCGAACGCAGGGAGAACATGCAAACTCCACACAGAAACGCCAACTGACCCAGCCGAGGCTCGAACCAGAGACTAATGATGATTATTATTATTATTATTATTATTATTACTATAATTAGTAGTGGTATGATTATTATTATACTTTTAAATTTTTCACTTAAAAATGAAAACAGTATTAATAATACATAAAACTATAGCTACTAAAGTTACTACATTATTATTTATTATTATTATTATTATTATTATTATTATTATTATTATTTCTTTTTATTAAAATAAATAAAGCTATTACTATACCTAAACATGAACATTTTCATTATTTTGTTTATTTGTATTTATTTAAAAAATTTAAATAATTGCAAAATTACAACTATTACTAAATAAAATAAGTATAATAATAATGACAATAACAACAACAACAACAACAACAACAACAATAATAATAATAATAATAATAATAATAATAATAATAATAATAATACTGCGAATAATAAATGTTTAAAAATAAATATTATTATTTTATTTTTTTTTAAGCAAAGAAAATAATTTTTTTTTAATTTATTTTATTATTTTATACCTGGTTGTAATAAAATATTTGGCTCTGAATCTGTTCTAAACTGTTCTTTTATTTATTAGAAGGGCGTTAGACATTACCTTCATATTATCACCATACTGTTTTCGCTAAAATACACCCATTGACCCAAATTGATATGAATTTTAAGTATCCTCAAAAATCCCAACATTCAAGATGATTATAGATTATAGAAATAGTTTTCAGTTGCCATTTACTCTAGCCTGTTGTGACAGCACTGTCACACTAAAACAGTTTTGCTTACAGCAAGTGACGATAACTGCATCAGTGTTGCATTTCCCCGTTGTCTTCCCCCTTTCACCCCTTCAGCCCTCAAACAGCAGCCCTTCCGCCTCCCCTGAGATGGACTGTTGTTTACAATGTATGAGTGAAATAATATTTCTGAGCTTGGCTGCGGTCTCCCTCTGGAAGACACCATTACAACAGTAACAGAGGATTAATTAGAGCTCGTCCCCACAGAGACATTTGAGGCTCCAGTCCTGGTCAAAGGGGAAGCATTAGCTCGTCAGCATGAAGGTAGTTGTGGTAGAGCGTATCTCAGGTAATTAATAGGCCTGAGGTGAGGGTAAGTGTGTTATTTATTGGGGTTGGCCTTGAGACATTTTATAGCTTCATTTAATGGTAAGGTTTCAGAGTAGATCTAGCCAACACTCAGTGTACAACACTTTAGCTGCCAGTAGAGGGGGCGAGGAAGTGTGCTTCGACCTACAAACCTGGGAATTAAATCTCTATGATCTGGACACTAGACTTTACTCATACAGTTATGAGTGTATACTTTAATGTGAATATTCTGAAGTTTTTGACTCCTCTAAAGCATAAAAATACCCTAATATGTTTTCAGATAGTTAAGAAACATGCTAAGTGAACATTCTTGTTTATCTGAAAAACAATGCTGAAGTCAGTTATTCAGCTTTAAAAATGTCTGTTATGTGCTGGAACGCTGTCTTTGGCCTTAATTTAACCTTAATTCATTCATTCAGAAAGGCTCTTAAAGCATGCACTCATGACTGAAATGCAACCTCCGGTCAACAGTAGCAGACTCCAAAATGAGACGGAGATTCAGAGTTCCACATGAAGTTATTAATTAGCAAATAATATAAATATTATGAGCGTAAACATTAGGTGAGCAGGTACGGCATGTCCTAACAACACGCTACGTGACGAGATTTGCAGCGATAAGCAATTTGGCTGTTTTCACCAGACAAAACACGACAATGCTAAGGTTTATAATCTAATTAATACATATTAAACCTCTTTAACATTATTAAATGTAGATACTGAATCACTGCTATGTGTTGGTTTGCATTATTTCACAGTTAAAGTTCAATTTCAAACGGTTTATTTTATTTTTAAGATCTGAGGTGAACTATCTGCTGCTGCTTTCAGTAGTATGCAGTGGTGTAAAGTAACTAATTACAAATACTCAAATTACTGTAATTGAGTAGTTTTTCTCAGGAATTGCAGTTTAGCAAGTGGTTTAAAAATGTGTAGTTTTACTTACCCTTGAGTACATTTTTAGTGCTGAATTGGTACTTTTACTCCACTACTTACCTTCACCATGTAGTCACTGCTTTATTTTTTCTTGTCAATGGGGATTAGAAAAATCAGTCCTGTGATTTATGTCCAATCAAATCGCACATAGAAGGTAAATCGCATCATAATGTAGCAAACTGTTTGGAAGCATTAAAAGTGTCCAAGAAGACGTCCAAAATCTTTACACGCATTGACCCAGAGACTGTTTAGATGCATGTCACTGATGAGAAGATGATGAATGATTACTGTATGATGACCGAAATGACCTTAAACACCCAACAGGCGCAAGGCGTCAACATGACGTCAGATTGACGTTGTACCCTAACGTGGGGACATTGCAGTAGTTTGGAATTGAAAATCGAGTTGACGTCAGAACTCAACGTCAGGCCAACGTCAATGTCCAACCTAAAACCAACCAAGTGTGGTTTATTTATAAATTAATTTCGAGAGGATCACATGCTTATGATCAACACGGCTGGCACCTCATTAGCTTCGTAATCTGCCCTATTAGATGATTACAGACACACTATAAATATCCAGAGCTTTTCACTCCAGTTATCTTCGTCTTGAAGTTCCCCCCCTTCCACCCCTACTTCCACCCTTTTTCCTATAGGGCGACACGGCGGCCCAGTGGCTAGCACTGTTGCCTCACAGCAAGAACGCCGCCGGTTCAACCTCCTATCGTACCGGTTGGCGTTTCTGTGCAGAGTTTGCATGTCTCCTCGTGTTCACGTGGGTTTCCCCCGGGTTCCCCGGTTTTCTCCCACCGTCTAAAAACATACACCATAGCCAATCGACTAAACCATATTATTACCTAAGATAAACTTAGTTTACACTTCTCACACGGCGACAAGCAGGGGAGTTCTCGAGACCTTCCTGAGCTCGAACTCCCCTCTCGCCCTTCTAACGGGAAGGAGCCCCGGGCTTGAGGATATTACGAGCTCAGGGCTCTCTCCCAGGACAGCATGCCAATGACGCTTTATTGATCATCAGCTAAGTGTGAACTCTTGAAATATCAACGTCTAATAATGTTATAGCTTGACGTTGTGTGGACGTTACCCCTTTGACGTCTATCAGATGTTGAATTTTGGTTTCCATACCTGACGAATAAATTTCAGTATTTGACGTCAATATGACGTTGGTTTAAGATGTTGACTTGATGTTGGATTTTGGTCACTTTCTAACCACCTAAAATCAACAAAAAATCAACGTCATTTGACATCATTATTGGACATCAAAATAACGTTGTCCTTAAACGCTGGTTAGCCATTGAATTTTGGTCACCTGACATCACAACCTAAATCTCCTAATATTAATGTCTTATGATGTTGTGTGCCTGCTGGGCAATAACTAAATGTACTATAGAATGTTACGTTTACACACACATGCACAAATTACATGTAAACGCATCAGCTTTTACAGCGTAATACTCACTACTCACTACTTTTGAGTACTTGTGAAAGGTCTACTTTTTACTCATACTTTGAGTAATATTTACAACAGATACTTTTACTCTACTTGCACTATATACTTAGGCAAGTAATGGTACTTTTATTTGAGTATGATTTTTCAGTACTCTTTCCACCACTGGTAGTATGGCAATAAATGTAATGTAAAATGACATGTAAACTCACATCATTAGCATTTAACACTGAAGAAAGCACATGAGGTGTACCTGAGGTGATCATTGTCAGTTTTCAGTTTTCAGACGCGCGATTTATGGAAATTATCATTCGTTTGCGGGCATCCGAGAGTCTCTATGCATTTGCGGGAGACTCCCAGAACTTCCAGGAGACTTGGGATGTCTGCTTTAGGCTCGATTGCTAGACTCGCTCCTGTTGGTCCTCAATCTGGCAACCTGCACTTGCTTCTGTTTTGATCCAGGAATCAAATCATTAGGGGGGTCAAAAAAGACCCCCTCAGAAAGAATTTGTGCCCCCCTAGTTTTCATAAAGGACTGTTCACTCAAAACTGAAAATTCTTTCTGTCAATACTAAGACTCCCGTCATTCCAACCTTGAGAACACACATTTAGATATTTTATAATACAAAATAGCAATTAAATTATGAAAATTGTGAAATTAAAGCTAGGCCTATAGTCCAGAGATCTGGTCCCCGCGTCAGGTCAGCTGCAACTGTATATAGCCTTTAAAACGTACATGCGGCGGCGGAGGCACACTCTAAACTCACACGTGAGAAAACTGGACTGGATGAGATAATCAATCTTTTGGTTAACTAATTCTTTAAATACAACTCTCGTGAGCTCTAAAAGAAAGAAACACAAAAGAAATTAGCTGTTAAACAAATTTTAGCAGAGACGCAGCTGCCAGTCATTTTCACATTAATATTAGAGTAGTCGAATAAAAATGTTTATAGACACTGCACAGACCCACAGTAGTCTACACTATAAATAATATTATAATTTATTATATTCATTATTATTAATATTATTAAAAATTCAGCTAACATTGACAAAATGCAGAACCCTTTTGAATATTTGCTTTCATTTTTAAATCAATAAAGCACACTTTTGCAGTTGTGAAAAGAAACATCCCATTATGCAGCAGCAGTCTCAAGTTAGGACACTTAAAAAATGCCTTTTGTGTTTAGAGATGATCGGCCTGGGAAGTCAAGTTTACAGTCTTATAAATGAAATATAATGTATAGTGCGTAAGTGGAGTTGCCGCTGATCAACCTCTTACATGCGCTGCAGGTATAGGCTGAATGACAATCTTTTAAAAATATGCAATAGGCTATACTACTATTTGCTCATGCAAAACTAAACACCGGAAAATTTATTGTAGGCCTATTTTAACAGCTAAAATACAGTTAGCATATCGATTTTGTTTTGACTTGTAGCTCTAAAAAAATGAAGATGGAACCTGAAAACAGTTATTAAAATAGGCTAAATAAATAAATAAAATGATGGGTAGGCCTAATAATAGCCTAATGGTTTATGATGGCGTTTTTACAAATGCCAACCGGAAAATATCATGGACAAAACTCACTTATGATAGTCTAACATAAATCTTTATTTTTACCTTTAAAATTATGAAAAAAAGTTACATAGCCTATTGAGTTGCGCGTTATCCATGCCAAAATGTAACCAATTTTTACAGTAATAACTGTGAATTTAGGTATCTTTTTTTAGGTGTTTTTCTGGCTACACTAATGCCTTAAAATGTAACTAAGTAACACATTTAGCTAATATTTTTTTTAAATAACATAATAATGTAACATTTAACTTTTTCCCAACACTGATATTGGTTGGGTAAGGCTACATGAAGCGTGATGACTCAATTATGCTTATTTCACTAGGCTATATTTATTTAAGGGTTATAGAATAGTCTAACCGTGGGTTAACTCTCATGTGTGGGCATAGTTTGACGTCTTTACCTAAAACTTTAAACATTTATGTGATTTGAAGTAAAACAGAAAGAAAGAAGGAAAATAAAATATGATTTAAAGCACTCGTTTGGTGCTGAAGCCATGATCTGTCTGCGTTTATGTAAAAGGTATCGTTACATTACCATCATTGATAAAAATCAGTAATAGCGAAACTGTGCATATTATTATTACTATAAAAAAGTATATTACTGCCTTAAGCCAGTAGCTTAGGCAGTAATGCATAGTAATAATAAATAAGTGAATAAATAGCCTAAATGAAAGAAACAAGAGCGACCAAAATCAGTCACCAGGTCTGATGCCCCCCTATGGGATTAAAATACCCCCTCAGTTATGACATCCTGGCGCCGGGCCTGCTTGTATGTGTGTGTGTGTCACATCAAACTAAAATGTTTTATTTTTATTCGTAAATAAACTCATGTTCAAAAGTTGCAGATTTAAATATATTTGAAAGAAGTGTCAATTTTATGAATCAAAAACAAAGAAAAAATAAAAATGTAAACTTTATCATTTTCTATCTTAATATAGTTTTGTATTTTGCATCTAATATTACATTTTTAAATATGATTTTTGTTGTTTTTAATTGTTTTATTAGTTTATTTCAGTTTTTTTGTAATTATTATTAAAAATACAGTTATTATTATTATTATTATTCATTCATTCATTCATTTTCTTTCGGTTTAGTCCCTTTTATTCATCAGGGGTCACCACAGCAGAATGAACTGCCAACTTATCCAGCATATGTTTTACTCAATGAATGCCCTTCCAGCTGCAACCCAGTACTGGGAAACATCCATACACACTCATTTACACACATACACTATGGCCAATTTAGTTTATTCAATTCACCTCTACCACATGTCTTTGGAATGCGGGGGAAACCGGACCACCCAGTGGAAACTCCACACAGAAATGCCAACTGACACAGCCGGGACTCAAACCACCGACCTTCTTGCTGTGAGGTGACAATGCTCACCACTGAGACACCCATTATTATTATTTATTATTATTATTACTATTTATAATAATAACATGACAGAGTCAACCATAAGGTAAATACCTTGTGTATGCTTTCTCTCCAGCATCAACTTCCTTCTTTACCAAAAGTCCATGCCCACTTCTCTCTTCAGCAGCAGGACCTAGAAGCAAGTAAACAAAGAATGAACAAAACAGACATGCAATGCTTGTTTACAGTATATAAGCTTGGTACTCTGCCAAAACACTATATAGGCCCCTCAGCTTAACGGACAGTGCTTTCTTTCCACCTCTACTACTAGTCTCATACATACAGTACAAGAGAGCCTGCTGAGTTCAGGGCACCGCCTTCCCACTTTACACCCACAGACAGCCAGACATTCCAGCTACAATGCGCGCGTTTGGATCTGAAGCCATTTTGAAGTCGCCATGCCCGTAATCTATAAAGGGATATGAGAATACGTCCGGGAGGAGGGGAGGATTCTGGGATGAAGCGAAGCGTTTCCATATGGACAAGGAGGAGGAATACCTGGAAAAAAGCCACTAATCTTTGGCTGTGAAGTTGAGGAGTTTTTAACGCTAATAAACGCGCCATTGGCAAAGTGCTCGCCATAAGGAGGGCCGGCTACATCAGGCCTGTCTTTCCTCAAGAGGGACGTAGTGTTGTCACATGTGGTCTTAGCTCCTTGGATGGCGCTCAAAGACTGACTATTAGGGTAAGAAACTCACTTCCAAACCTCCGGAGACGCAGAAAAAAAACACACTCCAACTCTTGGGGAAGCCTGAGGCTTCAAAGGCAAGACGGCTCCTTTTACAGGTCGAAAAACACGAGATAGGAACACTCAACTGTCCTATTTGGTAATTGCGATGGCGACATTTGCCGTTGTGTCGGAGTGTTTCAGAGGCAGGTTTGCGCCCCCGTCTTTCATAAACAGAGCATTAGATCCGGTCACAGCAGAGTTTGAGAAATGTCAACATCAGACCCGCGGGTTGTTTGGCTCTCCACATTGGCTGGCCTTCCGTCTTTCTCCCTTCATTTGGCCACGGGATCAGACAGCAAGCGTCGACACGTCTCGACTCGGAGAGCCTCAAAATGCCATCTTGTAGCGACATTATCCGACAGTGCGGGGCAAAATGAGAAACGGGGAGGCAGAGGTAGACCTGTGTTGATCTGGGATATGTCAGCGGCGCGGCACTGGAGATCCACCTCCTAGCCTTTTCCGTCACCGGATTGGGAACAGCGGAAGGGCTCATCTGCTCCCGCATTAAGAGAGAAACTCTGCTGAGGAGACGAGGATAAAAGTGTAATAATGTGCATGACGATCGGTCCTTTTCACACCGCTCAAACTGTATTACCAGACCTGTCCTCAAAGGCAAGACGGAAAAGGACAGTAAATGACAGCCACCAAAAATAGTGGCGAAAGGAGAAACGGCGAGAAAGGACAGAACCCAAAGGGGGGTCGCGAACAGCGAGAGAGTCTTAAAAAAAAAAAAAAAAAAATACTGTATAAGGTTTGTCAGAGGAACAAAGGAGATAGGATATCCCTAATCCCTGCAATATTAATGTCTAAAATGTCATTAATAAGCTCAGGATTGTGAGCCTGAGACCACACTAGGATGAAGGTACCTGCCAGGGCTTGTCTGACAGGGCCTTGGCTAATGAATGAATATAAAGCTACTCCAATCAATCACGCAGGATTTCTCTTCGCCCCGAGTATAGGTGAGGTCTGGTATGGGGTGACCACGACTGTCAGGCACGCCGAAGCAGCAGCCAAGAAACTGTCGTGGCATTACAATGAGGCTTGTATTAATGGGAGCTTGTGCTTTTCTGCCATGTGGGGGAGCAAGCGTGAATCTCCGAGTGTGTGTGTGTGTCTGTGTGCCATCATTATGAGCCATATTTTAATTTTAGTAAATGAAATGACATCGCCGGGTCATTAACTTCAGGTTTAGATGCTTTACCCTGGGCAAATTGAGGCTGACAAATGTTTAGTTGGCCTCGGTGGTCCACATTGTGTCTTGTGGTGCTGATGTGGAATCAGTCTTGAAGGTGTTTGTGTAGAAACTAGGAATGCTTGTACAATTAATTGTACTGTTAGATTTACAGTAAAAAACATTTCAGATTTATAACTTTAAATGATATATAAAATACTCGATTCTAGTTTACTACACTGTAAAAAATGCAGGGTTCATTCATGTTGTCCCAACATAAATTGGTTAACTTAACACTTTTAACAAATTTATGTGGATTGAACATAACAAAATTAAGTTGTCCCAATGAAATCTCAAGACTTGTGCTGTTTCAGCTCATTTTAAATAAGTAATTTGAACAAGCAAAAAAAAAAAAATGTTTTTTTGAGTGTATGTTAACTGAAACAAAAAATGATAAAATAATAAATGATAAAAAAAAAAACTAATCTCCCAAAGGCAACATTTCTCACTGTAATTTAAACTAAAAGCTTAAACTGAAGTCAACTAATAAATGAAAAAAAATATGAAGAGTTTAGATGCAAAAACCTCTGAAACCACTTCCCTCCTCCTAAAAACATATTACAGACTCATTTTAGACTTGTGATAAAACTTGGAGACTGCAGACCTGTTAGAGTCTCCAATAGGCTCTTACAGACTCGTGGACTTCTTGAAGACGCTGTATGACTGCAGATCGACCACACGTCTTAATAAAGAAGTTTCTGCTTGTTCAAGTCTCCTGAACTGGGTTCTCTCTCTTCATTAATTTATTTTTTTACAATGACTTGGTGCCATGACCCGGATAGAGATTGAATTTTTTTTACAACACTGTATATAAATGATCTGTATATAAATGATACCAAACATTTACTGAAAGGTTTGAAGTACTAAACCAATAAGCTAAATAAATTAAAACGAATACATAAAAATAGCTAAAAATATATAGACTTATAAACTAAAACTAATAAATTGACAAAACATACATTCAAATAGCAAACTTAATAAAATAAAATAAAAAATCAACAAAACACAATAAAACTACAGTAAAAATTCACTTAAAATTAAACGGTAAACATGCAATTTAATGTATTTATGATGAATTGAAAAAAATAAAGAACAGCTAAATACATTTTTTATCAATTTAATGCATTATTACAAGTATAGTTTATTAAATAAATAAATAAATAAATCATAATGACTCCAAATGATAAACATGATCAAATTAGTTGTCGAAAACAATACTATTTTGTGTGAAACTGGTTTACTGTTCTGTGAAATCATTTTAACACAGCCACACTGGTAGTTCCGCAATAAATGGGTTTGGACACACTGAATCCAGCAGCTGCCCCCAAAACAGCAATATATAGACTATACGTCATTCCTCCCATTCCCTGGTCTTTCGGCAGTAATACACGTCTGTGACAACAGCACAGTCACTAATTACCAGGCTAACAGCTAGTTTGGACAGCCTGCGCGAGCTCAGCATGCAAAATAGCTTTTGCTTGTCCAGCAGAAAGGTTACAACGTCCATGTCACCGAGGTCCAACTAATTACATGTATATTTTCACGTACCAAAGTCATCGCTGGAAATTTCTGCTCTCTGCATCTCAGCATGTGGTTTTGTCCTCTTACATGACATTTGTTGCAAGCTGTAATATAAACGCTCATTAGAGAGTTAGCCAGGAACCAAGAAACAAAGAGGTGCCCTTTTAACTAGTTCAGCGGCAGGCTGTGTTTTGATGCTCTAACCCCGATCACAGGCTTGTGGCAAGTTAATATTAAACACACAGCATTTAATCCTAAAGCATATGTTTTTATATTTATTGATTGATTTATTTATTTTTAATGGAACTGCAGTTTAATTAAAGGGGACGTGTCATAAAAATTTAAATAGATTTTATTTCTGCATTCAACATGTATAATAGATTCTCTGTTGCTTCTGCCATCTTGGAAAAGGTAAACTCGCTTTTCTTCACAAGCATGTGTAAAACTGAACTATTTACATGTATCTCCTCTAGTGATGTATGGGATCTTATTAATTATTACCACCTTTTAATCTGCACATTTCCACACACAGGGCCACCGTTTTTTGTAAGTAAGGATTTAAAATGTTTGCAGCAGAAAACAAACAAACAAAAATCAAAATTGTTATGTTAAAATGTTAAATGAGCTGTTGTTGGCTTTACCAATGAACTATATCTCAATAGACTGCCAACATCCAAACCACTGAGGAAATTACTGTATTTCATTTTTGAAGGAAATTTACTTAAACATGGCAGTGCAGTTTTTAGATTTTGCTAATAGTATAATGTTTATGTACAAATGTCACACATCAAAATAGAACAATAACTCATGCTTTTTGATGAGCTGAATCAACTTTACGCCACACACATACAGTTAAAGTCAGAATTATTAGCCCCCCTGAATTATTAGCCCCCCTGTTTATATTTTTCTTCAATTTCTGTTTAACAGAGAGAAGTTTTCTCAACCCATTTCACATTTCTAACATTTCTAGACACTTCTATACAGCTTAAAGTGACATGTAAAGGCTTAACTAGGTTAATTATGTTTACTAGGCAGGTTAGGGTAATTAGGCAAGTTATTGTATAATGATGGTTTGTTCTGTAGACTATCAAAAAAAAAAAAATAGCTTAATGGGGCTAATAATTTTGTCCCTAAAATGGTTTTTAAAAAATTAAAAACTGCTTTTATTCTAGCCGAAATAAAACAAATAAGACTTTCTCCAGAAGAAAAAAATATTATCAGACATACTGTGAACATTTTCTTGCTCTGTTAAACATCATTTTGGAAATATTTAAAAAATAAAAAAAAATTCAAAGGGGGGCTAATAATTCTGACATCAACTGTATATACACTAACCATTGAGCTCAGTCTATGTACAGAATTGCCTCAGTTGTGTCTTCTACACAAGTTCATAAAGACTCCGCCCCTCTTCCGAAAAGCAGCAGCTCATTTGCATTTAAAGTGACACCAAAAACTGTGTTTTTGCTTGCAGACAAATTTGACAAACTCTTAAGGCTGCACAATACTGGGAAAATATGCGAATGCCATATTGTAGTTGAACATTGCGATAATGATATTTCCTAAGATATAACATTTCCCTAGAAAAATGCTATTCTTATTAGCTATGTTTTAAATCATTTATTTATGTAATAAACCGGTCAAATATATTTGTCTGATCTATATAATTCAGACTAAAAAGATTGTGTCAAGATGCAAACATTTAAACTTTAAAACGGTACGTTCCTCTCGTGTCTTGACTCCTGCCATTAGTGTTAATTTTCAGCTATGGGTTCACCTTTGCATGGTGGCTGAGAGAGCTTAACGTGCTGCAATTTAAGAAAATGCAATTACAAAATACACCAGCATATTAAGAAAAGATCTTCATCTGTTTGACAGGACACATGCTGCAAAACACATACACATTAATAAAATGTGCTGCATTTTCTCACAACGCAAAACAATTTACAAAAACGTGCTGCACTTTCTCACAACACAAAAAGAACGGAACACAACAGAAATGTTTGAAGGAGACCCAAAAACGTGACGGACGCCACTGTGCCGTGACTATTGCTCAGTGAAGTTGTAGGTGATCTTTGAAAGGTGGGTTTTTTGTTTGTTTATTTTAATATCCAGATTTCCTTGTCTTTTGTATTTTAATTGACTAAATAACCATAACCTAAATAGCCGGGTCTGTCACATTTTAGGGTCTCCTTAAAACATTTCCGTTGTGTTCAGAACTATTTGAAAGTGTTGTTTTCGTAAAATGTTTGTGTTGTGACGATTTTCAGCACGTGTGCTGTCAAACAAATGAAGACCTTTTGTCAATTTGCTGCCGTTTTTTGTAATTGCATGTGTTTTCTTAAATTGCAGCACATTAAGTGCTCCCGGCCACTGTACATTTAGGCCACGCTAGCCAATATCAAAACAGCAACTACTGGGGAGGTGAGGATAGGTTTTGGTGTTCTTTTTTGAGCTGAAACCTAAGGTAGGCAGACACACTGCATTTTTACTGTTGTACAAGAAGTCGCATGGTAATTATTGATTATTATATGGTCATGGCTTGGACCATGTGAGATCAGTACATTCCTCCGTCCATGTTTTGGGCTATTGCTTCGGAATTCATAGGTTCATAATGACTGCATGTGTACAAACACATGTTGTATAACACTGCGTCAGAATGATTTTCACATAAACCCACTTCTGATGTGTGAGGGCACATACGATATGACCATCAGAATTTGCATTGTGTATGCACTTTAAACACATTCTAGAGACATCAGAGATCTTATAAAAAGGGGCATAACATATCCCCTTTAATAACAACTGGTTTAATTATGCTCAGTGGCTTTAAAATGACCCATTAGCCTTGTCTAAAATGGCACCTTTGCTGCTGCCATCCAGGAATTAAAGCCAAATTGGGGTCAATTTGAGCCTGTTAGTCATTCCACTTGAAGGTGCATCATAACATTCGCAGCACAGGTGTGATCTGCTGAATTGAGTTCCTGCACCAGCGTGTACACGGTGCCAAATGACTTGTTCAAACAGACTACTTCACCTCATCAAAGCACTGCCTTCATATCCACTGGGCAGGCATGTCCAAATAAGCTGTGAAAATATTTATAGCCTCTCACTGACTATCCTCTCATTAGCGAGCACTTTCCTCCTCGCGCTGCCAGTTGCCAAAAAAGCGGAGAGTGAAATTTATTTTGAATATTCAAGAGGAGATAATCAGCCTGTGTGCCAGCGGCGGGGGGCTCTGTTAGGCATGTGCGAGGCATGGCAGTTTCAGGTGCACATCTCTCATGTTTGAAACCATGTTACCGGAGGCATGTTTCTCTCATCTGAAAGTGGGCCGTATGTTTCGGAGAGACTCATCAAGTTGATTTCCATGCTCATATGTCATGTATTGTACGTTAAACATTTAACGTTTAGATACATACATACATATATAGTTGAAGTCAGAATTATTAGCCTCCCTGAATTATTAGCCCCCTTTATTTCTTCCACCAATTTCTGTTTAACGCAGATTTTTTCAACACATTTCTAAACATAATAGTTTTAATAACTCATCTCTAATAACTGATTTATTTTATCTTTGCCATGATGACAGTAAATAATATTTGACTAGATATTTTTCCAAGACACTTCAAGACAAGTGACATTTAAAGGCTTAACTAGGTTAATTAGGTTAACTAGGCAGGTTAGGGTAATTAGGCAAGTTACTGTATAATGATGGTTTGATCTGTAGACTATCGAAAAAAATAAAGCTTAAAGAGGCTAATAATTTTGACCTTAAAATGTTTGTGAAATATTTAAAAAAGAATAAAAACATTAGGGGGGGGGGGGGGGGGGGGGGGGGGGGGGGGGGGTTGAATGGGGGGCTAATAATTCTGACTTTAACTGTATATGAACTGTAAAGATTGGAAACTAATTGTTTATTTTATATTATCACAACCACACAAATGTATTACAAATAAG
The DNA here is from genome assembly GCA_903798195.1 of Danio kyathit. Lineage (NCBI taxonomy): Eukaryota > Metazoa > Chordata > Actinopteri > Cypriniformes > Danionidae > Danio > Danio kyathit. The sequence continues at coordinate 23,240,757 of LR812535.1, read as the reverse complement.
ATCAGATTTGATATATATATATTTTTTACTCATATCAAATATTATCAATTATAGTTGTTCAGTCTACATTGAAAAAAGTCTGTTAAAAGTTTTTCCATCATTTTCTAAAATAAAATAAAATAATAAAAATAATAAAATAAATAAATAAAATAAAAATCTCACAAATTTGTCTTTACATTTTGTCATCACTTAAGCCTGGTTTATACTTCTGCGTCAAGTGATCGGCGTGACCCACGGCACAAGCCTTGCGCGCTGTTTCTGTTTCTCTGCAATACACTTCCGAAACGCTAGCTGGCAGTAGGTGTTTATCTTTCTCTGTGTCGAGTTTCTTCGCTGGTGTTTTATTTTTTCTGAACACTTCCTTAATGTACAAGTGGCTCAAATTCGCTTTTGAGGCGGGAACCGGCGGACGTGCAACAACTTTAATCATAAGGTAAACACAAAACAACAGTCTCCATCCGGAGCTCCTTCACGGGACTCCACACTTGTAAACACTCGCTGCATCGGGCATGGATCTCACCTCCGCCCACATTTGTCAGCGATACCAAGCCGACCAATCACAGAGCTTGAGCTACGCGCAGAGGTGCGCGCCAACGTCGCCGACGGCCATGGCGAGGGGCTATGCAGCCACGCGTAGGCTGCGCCGTAGCATACGCGTGCGCTTGACGCAGAAGTATGAATCAGCCTTTACCCTCCACATGTTTCAAACACAAATAAAACTCATTACACAAATAAAACAAAGTTTGAAGAATGTTTTTTTTTTTCTATTTTCAGTAGAAGTCAATGGCTACAGGTTTACAACATTCTTCAGAATATCTTCTTTTGGGGGGAAAAGAAATTGAAAATATGTAAAGGTTTGAATTTTATTTAATTTTATTTATTTAATTTTATTTTATTTACGTGAAATGAGCCAAATTTACCAAACATTGCAATAAAGAATTGTGTATACTTATGAAAAGAGTATTTAAACAAATGCTGTTCTATTAAATGTTGTATTTATCAAATGCTCCTGAAAAAAAATGTTTTGCTTGCTTCTTTGATAAAATTTTTGAGCAACAAGTCTGAGTGCTTCAATACTGCCAGGGGCGGACTGGCCTTAGGGAGCACCCGGACATTTCCCGGTGGCCTGACGGTCAATCTGGCCAGCCACCATGACTCTGGCCTGCCTAACTTTTCCTGAGAGAAAATGCTGCCCCGGTCCGCCCCTGAATACTGCTAAATAAATCCGCTGTTGTGACAAGAATAAATTACATTTAGATTGACTACAACTACGGGCAGCACGGTGGCTCAGGGGTTAAAACTGTCACCTCACAGAAAGAAGGTCGCTGTCATTAAGAAGGTCAGTTGGCATTTCTGTGTGGAGTTTGCATGTTCTCACCGTGTTCGTGTGGGTTTCCTCTGGGTGCTCCGGTTTTCCCCACAGTCCAAAGACATGTGCTATAGGTGAATTAAATAAGCTAAATTGGTCGTAGTGTATGTGTGAGCATGTGAGAGGGCATGGGTGTTTCCCAGTACTGGGTTGCAGCTGGAAGAGCATCCGCTGTGCAAAACATATGCTGGATAAGTTCATGGTTCATTCAGCTGTGGCGACCTCTGATGAACAAAGAGACTAAGCCAAAGGAAAATGAATGAACAAATGATTACAACTACATTATATGCTAAAATAGCAAACCATTTCAATAGTATTTTACAATGCTACTGTTTTTACATGGGGAAAATACAGCCTTGTGACAATCACTTTCAAAACATAAAAAATTCTTACAGACCCAAATTTGTAGTGCATGTATATATTAACTTTAATTGCTTTTTTTAAATGAAATGGCTTCATTTTCTCATAATTAAGTAGCAAACGCCTATACGTCAATATATCAAATGAGAGCTGTCAGCAATGGGCATGCATCGATAAACTCTTTACATTTACTATGTCACTGTCAGAGTTAATATCGAAACTTGCAAGAGCACACTCAATGACTTTTATCGCCGTCAAACAGACAACCCAAAAAAAGACCACAGCGGATTGTGCTGATGGTTAGCAGTGACCAGACCAAAGTCAACTCGTCGGCAGAGGGCTATTTGTTTGGAGGTGATATTTCGGAGCTCGTGTATCAGGTGGTGGACGTCGAGCATCGCTGGAGGACGACGCTCTGGAGGAACGCATTGACAGTGGACATTGATAGACACAGATAAGGGCTCGGAGGGACAGTGCTGTACTCAACACTGGACCCTGACCTTCCCTTTCCAACAAAAGAAAGTGCTGTTCCAGTAGGATTGTGACAATGCTGATGCCTTGGGCTTTGAAGCAGCAGTGCAGACTCGATGCTCAGTGTTGCAGGAGTCACGGCCTCCTCTCACTGAGCAGATAATCTTATGATTGGGATATGAAAACTGCCTTAGAACTGGCCACTTCTAAAACAAAGGCTAATGAACGCTCGAATGTCTTTGTGGAGGTTATGTTTCAAATGAAGTAGGTAAATTGTTTGTTTTAGCTTTTGCTTGTGTGTAAAATGACAAATTTGTATGTGTGATTTACTTTGATCAAAATATTTATTGCTTTAGATTGTACGGCTGTTTTCTTATTAGGATACAAGTATAATATATAATGTTTGGAATTAAAATACTAAAATAAACAGTGCAACTCTACAGACCTACTAATACAAAAATATATATAGGTAAAACTTATTTTACATTTCTTTTTTTTTTTACATTTAGCATTTTATTTATTTATTTTGATTCACCTAAATTGCAAAAAAAAAAAAAAAACCATTGCAAAAATAGCAAAATAAAGTCTAGAAAGATTTTTGTTGCAAAAATAAAATAAAAAATAAAAATGAAAATATATAACTACAAAATAAAAAAATACATATTCAAAAAAATAATTATTAAAAGCATTTTGTTAAATGTTAAAGGAGTTATATATTAAGATTTATATAAAAAAAAACAAATGCTTTTCTTTTTTTGAAAAGCAACTAACACTGAAATTAAAGGAAATAAAATGAGGAATAAAAATACAATATTATGTGACTGACTGACATGGATGGATGGATGGATGGATGGATGGATGGATGGATGGATGGATGGATGGATGGATGGATGGATGGATGGATGGATGGATGGATGGATGGATGGATTGGATGGATGGATGGATGGATGGATTGGATGGATGGATGGATGGATGGATGGATGGATGGATTGATGGATTGGATGGATGGATAAACATGAAATGATAAACAACATAAGAAGATAAAATGAATATAAAAAAAGAGAAAAGAAGATAAATGAGGATAAAAACTACAAAATTATATTACCAACTGGATGGATGGATGGATGGATGGATGGATGGATGGATGGATGGATGGATGGACATGAAATTATAAAATAAGATAAGAAAATAAAAAGATAAAAGAAAAATGAAGATAAAAACTTACAAAATTATGACCCACTGACTGATTTGGATGGATGGATGGATGGAAGGATAGATGGAGATAAAATGATAAAAGAAGATAAGAAGATAAAATTAAGATTAAAAAAATAAAAGAAGATAAAAACTACAAAATTATATGACTGACCGACTGATTTGGATGGATGGATGGATGGATGGATGGATGGATAGATGAAATGAAGGATGGAATGATGGATGGATGGATGGATGGATGGATGGATAGATGAAATGAAGGATGGAATGATGGATGGATGGATGGATGCATGAATGGATGGAATGAAGGATGGATGGACATGAAATGATAAAAGAAGATAAAATAAAGATAAAAGAAAAATGAAGATAAAAATACAAAATTATGATCGGCTGACAAATTTAAATGGATGGATGAATGGATGGATGGACAGATGGAGATGAAATGATAAAAGAAGACAAAATGAAGAATAAAAACTACAAAATTATATGACCGACTGACTAATTTGGATGGATGGATTGATGGATGAAGATAAAATCATAAAAGAAGATAAGAAGATCAAATTAAAAATAAAAATATAAAAGAAGATTAAAAACTACAAAGTTATATGACTGACTGACTGACTGGTTTGGATAGATGGATAACAGAAAAGTGTACAGTATAGATAATGTAAAGGAATGACAGGATGAACATGATAAAGGGATAAACAATGGATGGATTTATTGGCTGATTTATTGATCCATTTTTAATTTACCCGTATACATCTATACAGTATATCTTTCCACATCAAATATGACCTGTCAGCAGTTTGGATTGTTTTGCTTTAATACAGAATTCATGGCTGTACGCTCAACACAACATTATTTCCGAAGAGCTCTTAGACCCCAGTTGATCGTGTGGCTGAAGCAGCAGGACAAACTGAAGCTATTTGAGACGCACCAAAAAAACACATTGCGAGAGTACCAGTTGTGGACTGGCGTGGCGCCACCAAGTCATTCGGCGTTCCCTTGAAGCACCTCAGAAAAGAAGTTGGAAAATGGCATCTGGCTCCCCTCAGAGTGCTCCACTTCTCCTGCTGATCTCTGGAGAGCAGGAGCAGGCAGATCTGCTGACTCCACCAACAAAGGCAGCTCTGAGACTCTGCTCCCTGGATCCTGTAGTGACGGGCTTGGCAGGCCACAGACATAATGAGCTCCAGACCGGGGAGAGTGCAGCATTATCACCCTGGAATTTGGTAGTCGGCTCGGGGTGGGGAGCGACTGAGCCCAGTCTGACCCAGCTCGGCTGTGGGAGGCCTGGGCATGTCACGCACTACCGGCTCAGAGTTTCTGGAAGTTTCTACGCGCCGAATCTTCCCCGCTGTCATGTATGGAGGTCACATCCCCAGAGAACACTTTCACATTTGCTTGAGAGCGCGAGGGAAAATGCCGCGCCGCATGATTTGATTATTTATTATCTTGAGAAAATTGCTAACGATCGCTTCTGAACATGCACCGCAATTAAGGATTTGAGGCTGGCCTGAATTCAGAGCGCTGTTTATTGTTGAGTGTGCCGTGTGGAATGCCTTACGAGCGCCAATCAACAACCTGGTCATTACGCATTCTGCTGCCGCCGCCGCCACAGTTGCGTGTGTCACGGGTGGCATGTTGGGAAATAAACTAATCATGTATTTGCATCTGGTGGGATCAGAAGAAGAACGACCACTACTTTGTTTGTTTCTGCTGCATTAGCGGGTGGCAAATAGGCCTATGGAATTGCTAGTGCTGATATGTATACACACTACTGGTCAAAAGTTTGGGGTCAGTAGGATTTTTAAATGTTTTAAAATAAGCTTCTCCTGCTCACCAAGGCTGCATTTATTTAGTCAAAAATACAGTACAAATAGTAAAATGTTATTGCACTATAAAACAACTATTTTAAAGTAGTTTAGAATTTAATTTAACAATTTATTCAAGTTATTTTAAAGATTAATTTTCAGCTTCATTACTCTAGTCTTCAGTCACATGATCCTTCAGAAATCACTCTAATATTAATTATTATTACTGTTATTATTAATATTATTATTATGATAATAGTAATAAAAGAAATAATGACTGGACCAATAATTTCATTTGAAACTACATACAATAAGAAAGCAGTCATTTGAAAATTTGTAATAAATATTTAACATTTATTTTTTACAATTAATAAATGCCGCCTTGATGAACAGAATAATTGTCTTAAAAAAAACATGAAAAAAAAACTAACAACTCCTGGTTGTTCAAAGGAATAAAGTATTACAATCTTAAAACTAAAATTGTTTGTAAAGGTTAGGGGAATACACTCAGGATAGTTATAGTTATCTATAAATTAGAGCATACAAGTAAAACCAGTTTTGTTGCTCGAAATAAAACAAATATGAACTGATAATAAAATAAGTCGCTGACAACATTTTCCTTATTTCATCATTTTAACTTGCTGTACTAAAGATTGAGACCAGAATGAATATACAGTAATATTCTCATATGCTTGTCATTGCACAAGTTCAGGAAGACACAATGACAAAGATAAATAAAAAAGTCTTTAAAATAACACAAGCAGGTTATCCAAACACCAGAGGTGGGTAGATTATCCAAAATCTATACTCAAGCAAAAGTACAAGTACTTGTGGAAATGTTTACAAGTAACTTTTACATTTTTGTAATTTTTAAAGTAATCTTAAAAGTTACTTGAGTAAGGTTAAAAAAAATATCTGATGGAAAAATTACTCAAGTAAATAGTTACTATATATAGTACAGTATATATATATATATATATATATATATATATATATATATATATATATATATATATATATATATATATATATATATATATATATATATATATATTGATGTCAAAATTATATGCCCTCCGTTGAGTTTTTTTTCTTTTTCAAATATTTCCCAAATTATGTTTAACAGAGCAAAGTATTTTTCACAGAATTTCCTATAATATTTTTTTCTTCTGGTGGAAGTCTTACTTGTTTTATATGGACTAAAATAAAAGCAGTTTTTAATGTTTTTAAAATAATTTTAAAATTTAAAACATTTTAAAAAATTATTAGCCCCCTTAAACATTTTTTTTTATTGAATGACTATTATGTGCAGGATAACAGCAGTTTCTTCAGTTATCCCATAGTTAAGGTTCATATTGGGATAACTTTAGCACTTACCACTACCTGTTTATTCATGCTGGAGCTGGAATTCATGTATAAGTTGCAATGCCAATTCGATGTACAGTGTGCATAGCATTATCAAACTATTCTTGTTGGCATCTTGGAGTGAAAACATAGACTGAACTTGAGGCCGCGGGTGACCTGGTCCAATAAACTCACTGCACAGACAGCATGACCGTCCTCATGCTCTAAACGAAAGCGGGAGACGTGTCTCTATAGCAACCTCTCATGACACAACGTCTCAATGAGGAGCCTCGCGATATTTGCAAAGAAGTCATATGAATCATATTTATTATCATTTGACAGTAACGGAGGAACGCCGCCAAATATAGCGAAGTAAGAGTAAGAATTTTTCTTTAATAATTTACTTGAGTACGAGTAAAATTACACATTTTTAAATGTACTCAAAAAGTACACGTTACCCAACTATTTCACTTAAGTAAATGTAACGAGTGTTACTACCCCCCTCTGCCAAACACCTACAGTCTTTTAGCCGCATTGAAGAAAGCTCAAGTTTTGCATGTTGCTGTGTTACAAAATTCAAGTTTGGTGAAATTTGACCTGCGAAAATGCTTCATGTGAATGTGTTAGACCAATAGAAGATCAAAATGTGATCTCTCTGTGGAGGAATTTAAAATATGGTGCAATTGTTCATTTTATTAGTGTGGCATCATCTTGTTTTATCCCGCACCTTTTCACAGCACTGTCCGACAAGATTTTGCATGCTCAAACTCTAGTGAGACCGTCCCCTAAAAGCATATCACATAGAAGAAACCAGACCTGACTAGCAACTGAAGAAACTAAATACAAAAGTCCAAATCTAAACAGGGACATGTGTGGAACTAATATGATAACAAACTAATGATTGCAGAAACAGAACAAGCTATCATAAAAGAGGGCAAACGTGTCAGTACACCCCCTCCTAGAAGTGATGTCAAGTCATACAGAGTTTCATATACAAGAACCAGGGTGGTGAGGATGAAGGGAAAAGACAGGAGGAGGAGGATCCAGGCAGGGACCCAGAGAGCAGCCATAATGGTGGTACATGGTGGAGATGTGGTATATAATAAGATATGTGGCATATAATCAGCATCAGGGTGCTGACTGATGGAGACAAAGCCAATAGTGGTGGAGTCCAAGGTGGAGATGACGATATCAGGGTTCCGACTCTAAGCTATTTAACAAATTCCCTGACTTTCACTGACTGAAAATCTGAATTTCTTGATCTATAATGAACAGAAAACAGCTGCTGTGCTTTGCATATATAAAAAATGGTTTAAGCTTGAGTATCATTTTATAGGCCATTATGAGAACAACAGTGGATGAATTACCTCAGGTTTTGAAAATAATAAATAAATAAAACAGAGGTAATTACTGTTTGCATGGCTGCAAAAGTGTTCCTTCTCCGATATTTGATAGGTCGAAACTTGACTTTTCTTTTCTGTATTTTTTAACACTCAGGGCCCTATCATACACCTGGCGCAATAAGGCGTGTTGCTATTTTAAGACCAACGCAACCTTAATTTTCCTGCTTTTTGCTGTAATTTAGAACTGAATTTAGAAATAGTTTTGAAACAAATCTTTGCACTTAACAAACAAAATTAAATATGTAGTCTAATGGATGTCTGTGCATACAACACCGTTTCCTTATCCACGAAAGAGAGAAAGAGAAAGTGAAAGTAAAGGCCGATTGGAGGAGGTTCGTTCTTTATCCTCACACTGCAGTTGGTCTGTTTAACTGTTTTCTCGCTAGTGAAGCATTCAGTTTTTCTACGTACAAAGTCCACCATGTAAATAGCAAATGCGCCATGGCGCGACGCAACTGGCTCTTAAAGGGAATGGGAGATAAGACTCTGATTGGTTTATTGTCAAAACACACCCAGAACTCATAAAGAGAATAAGTACAACCCTGCGAGACCATGCACCACCGTGCATAGATTCGAACATGCCCTTAATGCTTTTGCACCATGCGCTTTAGAGCCCTCAGTCTCTGAAGTGGTCTTTTTGAAGCCAAAGCTCCTAAAATGTCTATTACTCTGCATGTTAGCCTTAATTAACAGGTACAGTGTGGTGACTGTATTTAAATTAAGTGATTGTAAAATAGATTTTTTTTTAAATTTCATAATATTCCAGAAATTTAATGACCCGTGGAAACTCTGGGATATGGCGAGCCAGGGTGACACCGTGGTATCTAGAGGCCACGGCAGAGATGATGGCTCAAGCAATCAAGTTAAAGGAATCTTGTGGTTACGTAAATGACTGACTAAGTCTGAGCTGGTGGGCTGACGGGCCACAGTGGAGATGAGGGAACAGAAGCTGAGTAGCTGGGATATCCATGGGAAAGGGGGGACAAAAAGGGGGGGTTCGACAAAAATATATATTCCAAACACAAACTACAAGCATATGAAAAAATCTAGTACTAATAAAAAAAAAAAAAAAGAGCACAACAAATCTGTAACCACTAAAACTATAACTATAACATTTAAGTGAAATAAACTACAATTATTTTGTTCATTAAAATTACTCAAACATTTACTGAAACAGAATAAAATATGTAAAATACTTTTTTTTCTGAATGAAAATTTCTGTTTAAAACTGGCTGTACTGAAATAAGAATGAAATAAATAAAAATATTTTAAAGATTAAAATTACGGTAACACTTTATTTTGACGGTCCAATTGAGTACTAATAGACTGTCTGCTTAACATCTGTTGATATGCTCCATCAACAACTCACTATAAGAAACTTTGCAAGTACGTCAACTAACACTAACCCTAACCCCAACCTAACAGAGAATTAGTTGACATGTAGATGCAATGAAACTTAAATTCAACAAACGGATCATCAAAATAAAGTGTGACCAAAATTACAATTAAGTAAACATTGACTAAAACTTTTATGAAAAATTTAATAGAAATAAAAACTACACTCTCTCAACAATGCTAAAATAACACCAAGTCGGATTCCCTCCAGTCTAGTAGGCTATTAATTATTATAAGTTAATGTGAATACAGCACAAGTCAATGGGAAGCCCCTGTTCAGACAGGCAGGTGCACAGAAGCATGGCTGCGATACTCTTCTGTATGTTTCTTGTCATGCTTGAGGCTTTTTCACTTAATCAAGAATCAGTTAAAAAGTGAATGGATCAATTAAGCAATTTATATGGCTAATCTTTGGCAGTCCCAGTGTTCTGATGTAGCCAACAAAGTGATTGCAAACATTGTTAATGCATCCAAAAAAACTAAAGAGGGTTGTTCTGCCGCTCCTCCCGAATGATTTAGAATAATTTTAGTCTAATGCTGGAAATGGAAACAAGTCTCTTCTCCAGCTCGTGCTGGCAGTCTGCATGAAAGCACTCCGCCACCAACTTTCTTCCAATATTTCCTCATTTGATTCAGCTAAATGGCTATTAGCTGTGCCCCATGCCAATCTTCTCACCATAATCATGGTGAAGGTGGAAGCCTGGATCAGTTCACGGTGCGTAAAACCGTACTAGACAATTAAGTCACGTTAAATGCAGAGTTTTCAAATTTTATGTATAATTATAATTGTATAGAAACAAAGATTAAAATAGCAATAAATAAATGATGCATAAATAAAACATTTGTATTACTTCTAACCAACCAACCAACCATTATAATGCACCATTTAGAAATATATTAATAGATATATAAAATTATTATATAACTATATATAAACAAAGATGGAAATAGCAATAAATAAATGATAAATAAATAACAAAACATTACTTCTAACCAACTGTTATGATGCACCATTTAGAAATATATTAATAGATATATAAAATTATTATATAACTATATATAAACAAAGATGGAAATAGCAATAAATAAATGATAAATAAATAACAAAACATTACTTCTAACCAACTGTTATGATGCACCATTTAGAAATATATTAATATATATATAAAATTATTATATAACTATATATAAACAAAGATTGAAATAGCAATAAATAAATGATAAATAATAAATAAATAACATAAAACATTACTTCTAACCAACTGTTATGATGCACCATTTAGAAATATATTAATAGATATATAAAATTAATATATAAATATATATAAACAAAGATTGAAATAGCAATAAATAAATGATAAATAATAAATAAATAACATAAAACATTACTTCTAACCAACTGTTATGATGCACCATTTAGAAATATATTAATAGATATTTAAGATTACTGTGAAATGATATTACACTTGACTGATCATTTGATCAAATGTACTGTATTCATTTGTAATTTATTCCTATTCGTGGTAGAAATGGCCATTTCTTCAGCCTTCGTTTTCACATTCTTCAGAAGTCAGTCTAATTTGTTGACTTTGTGATCAAAACCACATTTCTAAAAACACTGAGCTTTTTTATGATTCTTTGATGAACAGAACGTACAAAAGAAAATCATTTATTTGAAATAAAATGAAGAAAACATTTTTAATAATTTCTTTTGCCATGTTTGTTTTGTGTTTCAGATTTAAAGGATTTATTGTTTACAAACATTGAGTGGATAGACAGAGAGATTTGCTAAAAGACAGACAGACAGACAGATTTGCTGAAAGAAAGAAAGAAAGAAAAAAAGAAAGAAAGAAAGAAAGAAAGAAAGAAACAAAGAAAAAAAGAAAGAAAGAAAGAAAGAAAAAAGAAAGATGACAGACAGACAGATTTGCTGAAAGAAAGAAAGAAAAAAGAAAGAAGAAAGAAAAAAAGAAAGAAAGAAAGAAAGAAAGAAAGAAAGAAAGAAAGAAAGAAAGAAAGAAAGAAAGAAAGAAAAAAAGAAAGAAAGAAAGAAAGAAAGAAAGAAAGAAAGAAAAACAAATGAATAAATCTTGCTGATGTGAAATGAAAATGATTAAGCTGATAGAACTGTGATAGAGTTTTTCAGCTGAAGTGTTCTCCTTGTTTCTCCTTGTTCCTTTAACTGCCCCAATAAGTGCTCATTTAATCTGCCATTTCTAGGGTTTAATCCTTTTTTAATGCTGGTGTCCGCCAGCTTTCTGATCTCCTCCTGTAGAGGCTGATGAAGGCTAGTGGCCACTTCCACCGATGCCACTCACAGCGCAGGGCACTGGCCCAGTCCGGCCTCCAGAGAGCTACCACTCCTGCCAGAACACATTTAACAAGCTGGCATGAAAAGCATTAAGTACGAGGCCTGTTGAGCATGTGGCCTAACATAAAAAAGCAGTGGATTTAAAAGTTAATTTTTCCAGACGCTATTATAGCTCCTTCGTATTAAAACCTTGTGCCAGCAAAGGTTTCCTTCTCTTTTGTGATTGTGCATGTGTGTGTTATTTGTGTATATTGGTGTGTGTGTGTGTTAAGCGAATGTACGAAGGCTTTATGGGATGCAGAGCCACTCTCCTCTGTGGTTAATTATGGTTTCTTGTTTGCCCAGTCATTTTGTCACTTCCTTGCCATTTCAAAGTGATAACGGCCATAAATGCCTTTCCAAACTCTTTACAGCAGCGAAGACCTCAGCATGGAAATATGGCCCCTGTTTAAAGATAAGCAGGAAAATGACTAAATGAACACATGGCGCTTTGTGATGAAGGACTTCCTCGCCACCAAAAAATGTACAGGAAAGAAGAACATCTCTATCAACAAAAAGTGAACAACTGGATCAAAAAATACAGTGATGCACTCTTAAACTTGAAAGACTAAAAAAGTTTTTACAGAGAAACCATACAATAACTTTTTTGGTTTCCCAAATAACTTTTTACTGAAAAGTTTTTCAATGAACCATTTTTTTCATAGTGTGAAGAATATTGTTTATGTTCAGTTAGTTGACTGTTAATTAACAAGTTTTGTATTTTTCCTGTTTATTTACAGTTGCATTATGGGATCTTGAGTTCTGCTCTGTTGACTTTTGGGGCTCTATTTTAACGATCTAGGCTCAAAGTCTAAAGCGCATGGCACAAAAGCATTGTCTAAAAAAGGGCATGTCTGAATCCACTTTTGCTATTTTAAGGACAGAAAAAATAAGGTTTGCACCGCGGCGGATGGCTTAACAGGGTTGTGCTTATTCTCCTAATGATTGGTGTGTTTTGAGCATAAAGTGCATTAAACCAATCAGAGTCTCATCTCCCATTCCTTTTAAGAGTCAGTTGCATCGCACTATGGCGCATTTGCTATTTAAATGGTGGACTTTGTAAGTGTAAAAACTGAATGCTTCACTAGCGAGCAAACAATTAAACAGACCAACTGCAGTGCGAGGATAAAGAACGAGCCTCCTCCGTTTGGCATCTTTCTCTTTACTTTACTTTTACTCGTTACTTTACTCCCTTAGCATACCTGCCAACATTTGGTTCGTAAATTCCGGGAGACGTTTTACGTCATACGCTAATTTGCATATTACTGACGTCATCGCGTTCTACCATTTCTGTTTGTTTAACAGCCTATGGTAAATAAATGGGGTATTTTATATTCGCACTATGCTTTATGTAAGCTTGTCAATTTAACTAAATTTATTGCTGTTTGAATACAGTATATCATTGTAGATGAGTAGGGAATTTGCAGTAATCTCTCAGACGTAATATACTCAGACAAGTTCTGAAACTCTCACTTAAAACATCTCTGATTGTGCAACAAGAATAAACGGTCAAATTAAATTGTTAAAACAAAGGAGAAGCAGATCGGGTTGACTGTACAAGGGAAATACCTTCAGACTGCCACCTGTTCTAAATCATTTGCCGTCGGTACACAGAGAGGTGCTCTTCTCTCAGGCTGCCGGGGAGGGGCCAGCGGCATCACCCGCAGCTCGTTGAGAAGAGTAGGGACGGTACAGTAATGGACAAACGACAGTCTATAAAAATTGCCAGTAACACACAAAAAAGTCGCTAGATTTGTCGCTAGTCGCTTTTTTGAAAATTTGCCGCTTTGAGAGGTTTGGGGAGATGGGGGTGTGCGAACTGTAGCGCGCGACCGGAAGAGCACAAGCACCAAGTTTCAGCCCGGACTGTACCAAAATGCTGAGGAGCGGGGGGCGGGGGAATTCAGGGAGTTTACCGGGAGACAGAACAATACGGGAGACGGGTCTGAAATACGGGAGACTCCCGGGAAAAACGGGAGTGTTGGCAGGTATGTCCCTTAGTTTTGTGGAGAAGGAAACGGTGTTGTACGCACTCCACTGAAGACATCCATTAGCCTACATATTTAATTTAGTTTTTTTATTCAGTTCTAATTTCCAACTAATGAATAAATGAACAATAATAATGAAGTGTGGTCAAAAATCCGAGTTATATCCAAACACAAGTCCTATTCTTATGCCATATATGAGGATGCAAAAGTCTCCAAAACCCAACAGGTGAACAAATCTAATCTTGTTTTTATTAAAATAAATATAAATATGCATTTAATAATTAATACTGCTAATAATAATAATAATGTTACTAATGCAAATTGTCATGAATAAACTGAAAAACGAAGGCATGGAGTCAGTGGTTTTTGTATTTATGTAGAAAATAATAATTTTTGTAACCTATGTGTATTAAGAAATGTGTAAGCATTTGAACCTGCATAGGCGCTAATGCGCTGCGCTGGACTTTAGACCAGCTTTTAGTTGGTCAATGGAGCGGTCTATTTTAGTTTCTCAAAATATCAACACACCAACAATGCGCCTTAACACGCCTCTTTTTTAGACCGGCACACCTATGAGTCCACAAAGTGGCGCAAATGGATTTGCTATTTAAACAACGTGGTGCAAAACATAAAAATTAGGGTTGCACTGGTGTGAAAATAGCAACAAATTGCTCCATGCACGTCTTGCACTTTATTGCACCGGGTGTATAATAGGGCCCTTCATGTTGAAAATTCACCTGTGCAGTTTTACTTTTATCAACATGTTAGTTGTTTAAAACAAATATTATGTATAAAAAAATAATATAGAAGTATGTAAAATAACAGAAGAAATACTGGCAGTTTATTACTAGGTTTTTGTACCATAATTCGCAACACCAATCCAGACAGTACATCACTTCAAACTATTAAAAATGTCAATAAGTCACTTTTTCAAACTTTTCAAAAATTAAAGTTGAAGGAGGATCAAGGTCATATAATTCAATTTAAAAGCATACATGTATCATAATTCATAATGCAATTCAAAAGCATGAATACATGATTTACATCATTTTATAATCCAAGTAAATAATTAGATCAAAGTAAAAAAAAATAATTATTTACTGGAAAAAAAACTGTGGTTGGCTAAATTTTACAATTAAAATTGAGTAGAAACAGTAAACTACCACATTTTATTAATTTATACAGTGTTAATACAGCAATGTTTAGACGTTTTACCACCTAATAGTTGCACTTTTTTAGTCAGACAAAAGCAGGTAGTGATGTGGCAGTCACATGACGAGCCAATGTTCATCTCAAACCCTTTTACACAAGGAAAAAAATAAAAACGTACTAATATATAGATGTACACTAGTGTTTAGTCTAAATGTATATATGTATATATCCATAGCAATGTCAACTAAAGGCGTTAAAAGTGAACTGTCATGCAGGGAAGTATGGGAAAGTCAATTTACAATTATTTACTAATATTGAGAGAACTTAATGTTAATCAAGTAACAGATTTTTACTGTAGAATGTTTACAGTTTTTACTGTTAAAATCATGGGCCTTTTTACGCAGCATGTTAAAACTTGAATTATAAAGCTAAATTACAAAACTTTCACATGTTTAAATGACTTTCAAGCATCACTTCAGAAAGAGTTTTAAGATTTAAATTCAAGAGGAGCTGTATATCCAGGAGGCACATTTGCGCAACAGAGAAACTTAATTACATCCTTTTCTATCCATAAGTCTTTGTCTAAGGAAAATCTCCCATTCAGGGACCTAATCTGCATGAGCTCTGACCCTTCTCATCCACTGGGCCCCCAGAATAACAGAGGTTACAATCAAAGTGAAGCTGTTAAACTCCTGATGTCCACAGGTAAGATGATCATCGGTCTGCACAGATCAAACCCCTGCAGGAGATTTGAGATGTGGATTTTTGATCTAATTAGCCTGGGCCGTAGCCGTGTTAAAAAGGTTTAAAATATGACTGTGCGGTCATGAGCTGCAATGTGCATACAGAATCTTCTTTAAAAGACCTTGGTGTCAGAGTTTTGCATAAAATGAAACATAAAAGACACGGTATTGGCTTAATTGCATGAGGAAGCAAAATAAAGCAGATTTATTTGTTTTTATTGTTTCTTTTGAGAGCAATTAGAAGTTGATGGAACTACATTGTCAAGATTTTTAAGAGATTGAACATTAAAGTTAGCACAAAATAAAAAAGGTTTTGTCAATAATGAATGATTTGAACATTGACCTTGGCTATTGGACAAATGTGGTTGATTGGTCAAATAAAACTTCAATATGTGATGAAAATATGGACTCATGGTCCATACTGCATATGATCTATATCAGGGGTGCTCAAACTCGGTCCTGGAGGGCCGGTATCCTGGAAAGTTTAGTTCCAACCTCCTTCAGACACACCTGGGCTAGCTAATCAAGCTCTTGCTAAGCTTTCTAGAAACATCAGTGCAGGTGTGTTGAGGTAAGTTGGAGCTAAAATCTGCAGGACATTGTCTCTCCAGGAATGAGTTTGGGCACCCTTAATCTATATCAGTGGTCCTCAACCTTTTTAATACCGCGGACCAGTCAACGCTTTGACAATTTTAGCGTGGACCGGGGGGTTGGGAGAAGATTGATTGGGGCGGTGGTTTGTAGGTTGCTAGACAACCATCAACCATTTTCTCAGAGGAACAAGCTGACAAAACATTGCTGTCATTCTGATACAAGTTTTATTTATTGATAAAAATTACAAAGCACTGCAGTATTTAGGTGTTCTGTGTTTGGCTGAGATAATTAGTCTACCGAAATCGGTAGAAGTTTACTCATCGGTCAATTCTTGTCACGCGGTATTCATTCAACTGGGAGCGTCTGGAAGGTGCGAGTGCGTCACGCCGCACTTCTATTGAAAATAACGAACTTGCATGAACTCTAGAAAAGACGTGATATGTGAACGGCCCCTAAAAGGCTGCCGTCATTTGCTATTTCCAGCAATTGATCCTCTTGCACAGACTTGGTGAATTCACCTGATTTGTTGACAACTGGGTTGCGGGTCCATTCCTTGGCAGTTCGTGGGTCCTTCAGTGGGCCTTTTCCCCTTAGCAAAGACACTTTCCAAAGACATCTGTTTCTTATTAATTTTGCTGCTTGTGGGTTACATTTGGGTGCTCAAGTGACCGAGACAAAAGTGAGAGAATACGGTCATTTTTCAAAATAAAAGATTTTTCTAAATAAAAGATTGTTCAGCCTCAGATAATAAATAAAGCGGAAATAATTTATGATTTCTTGCGCGGCCCGGTGGTTGAGGAGTCTATATGGTCCATTTTAATATCATGGTGACTTAATAAAGTGTTACTGTAAAAAAATATTTATACCAAAATAAAATATTTAGAAAAATATATTTTAAAAATATATAATACTACTAATAATAATAATAATAAATAAATAAATAATCATTATACATAAACATAAAACATAACAAATATCAAATAAAACATTCAATGAAACTAAAAGAAACTATGAAATAGTAAGTAAATTAATAGAAATGTGTGCAAGTCTGTGTGTGTGTGTAAATAAATAAACTCATAAAAAATACAATAAAATAAAAAAATTATCTCATGAAATCATCCAAGTTGGAAAGTAATAAAACATTTTTATGAATATAATACTAAAACTGCATTTAAAAAAAGTACAATTATATAAAAATAAGTGGTGGGTCGTTATCGGCGTTAACGTGCTGCGTTAACGAGAGACTCTTATTGCGCGATAAAAAAAATATCACCGTTAATCTATTCTCAGAGTTGGGTGAGAGCTGGGTCTTTTCTATGCAAGCTATGATGACTTTCACCTTGATAGTTTAGCGCGGATGTATACCTGACCGGTGAGCCGTCTGGGAAAGAAGTGCCCTTCTGAATCAAATCAGCAGGATGCCTGACTCTAACTGCAGTTCAGCAGTTTCACTTTAACTCACGAACATTTAATTCATGCTTTCGTGACAAACTGGGGTATTAGACGCAAATAAATGAGTAAGGACAGGTGAGAGTGTTATGGAATTTAATAACGCACGCCAAATGAGAAGAAAAAAAAATTCCGCATTTCGCGATGTGTGTGTGTGTGTGCGTCTGTGTGTCTGTGCGGTCCTTTACTGACAGCCGCCTGTGTGGATCTTGTCGGAAAATATGGCGAAAAGTCCTACATGACGGGAATAGTTTGTCAGCATTGCCACTAATATCTGCATATATCGCATTAAGTAATCAAAAATCGCTGTTTACATGGTTGACTCTTAATCAGGGTATTGTTTTAATCATTTTAAAATCGTATTAAAGTATTGTTGCCCATGTAAACATACTCAATGTTTGACACCGTCAGGGCTCTGTGAACTTGCCTTTGCGAAGCAGCATTTTCTGTATGTGCGTACATCCAAAGCAACTATGAAGTCACTGTTTGGAGCTTTTGTAGGCCTACAGTTTAACATTCACGTTTAACTGAATAAACAGTTAGTAAACACAAGTACATCTTATTAATTTTGAAATTAATCTAGATTAATCTAGATTAAAAAAATTTATCTATGCCCACCTATAATAAAAATACAACTACAAATATCATATTGAATAAATAATATACAACTAATGTCCGAGTTTTTCTTCTTAGCATACCGGTTAACCCACATCCGGTGGACTCAAGACCCCTGCAGAGATTGCGCTGAGTTTCAAATCCTGCATGCAAAATTAGTTCCCTGCAAAGTTGACATTGACCCTGAAGACCCTTCTGTCAACTCGCGCTCTCACCCTTACCACAGCCGATCCTCTGACAACTTCCTGTTGTCTGACAAAACCCCAACAACACAATCAAGTAGGAACGGGAAGGTGAAATTCTCTTGCAAGCACGGACAGCGACTCGGCAAAAACAGAGAATAAACTGTTGGATTTGAGCAGTTTGAGGAGCAGAGATCCCGTAAACAGCGAATACTGTCTCACAGCAACCAGCCCGTGTGTTAGCACCTTGTTGGGTCGACTGCAGCCTGGCAGACGGGGCTTGTTTTTACAGGGATCAGCACCAAAAGATCCAGGGTGCTTATTTTAACACCTGCCCTGGAGCTCTGTCTGTGCTCAGCCCACTCCCCGTCCACCGGCGGCCCCCCTCCAGTGGCCCTCGCTCAGCCTGGGCCCCCTGCCAAACACCTCAGAGGCCTGTGCTTGCCATGACAGGCCCACGCAAACCCAACTCCAGTCTCTCAGAGAGCCGCAATCATCTGATCCCTCAGCAAAACCAATGCCACACAACAACAACATAAATCTTAGCCTTATTAAAGAGAGAAAGGAGCTGTAGAGAGAGTTTACTTTAATGACTGATCTCTGTGAACTGCACTATAATACTAGATGGATAATGCATTGAAACTAAGCCAATTGGCACAATGATAAGACCAATAGGGTCAATGGTTAAGGCCAAGTTATACTTCTTACCTTTTGCCATACCCTGACACAAACCCTGATCAACAGCTATGGAAAAAAAAAAAAAGATGCCGCAATGATGTGGAGAGCAAGAACTGTAATTGGTCAGCTTGATAGTGTGAACAAGTGTGGGTGGGGCTAATAGCCATGGAGGCGGAGCAAGGGCGGTGGCAGGAGTGTTTAAAGGCTGATTGATACTTTCTGCAGTGCAAACCTCTGCTGAGTTATAGGCCTTTATAATTGATGCGCTCGCACTTTTACTATTATTTGCAGCAACAGATTATTTTTTTTTTTTAAAGCGGTAATCTTATGCAACAATACAAAACAGTATTGGTGCTTCAGAATATTTCAAACAGATGGACACATATTGGATAAGTGGAGCAAAGCCATACCACACGCAACAACTTGATCTTCCATTGTTAAATGAATTTGAAGTGTGGAACATTTTCACACTAGAAAGCTTGTTTTTATGCAAGAATGTGACTGATTTGCTGCAATAGCTCCTTTTAATACGAGATCAATGTAGCGAATTTTGACACTCTCGCCAGCAAAGTTGTATAGTCAGACAGCGTTGTCGTCAGGGCGGCCAGAGAAAACTTTGATGCTCTAGCCGCCTTTAGTGTGAACACACAGTAATATGGTTGTTTAAATGAGTAACTTAGGCTATGTTTTATATATCCAAGCTAACTGCATACCTAAAAAAGTATTAGACAACCTGTGCACAAAAACATATGCATTGTTTTCCATCAAAGGAAAGCTAAAGAACTTCACATCAGGCAGTTGTTTTGCATATTACAGTATATTCGTTAAGTGACAGTATGTAAATTTTTAAAAAATCTGATTCATTTACAACATTTAATTGAAATATTGAGCTTTTTTTGTAGCTCAACAATAACACAAACAAAAGCTTACATTAAAATAGAAATGAGAATCTCTGTAATAGGCATTTCCCAACCCCCCAATCATTTTTTTTTTCTCTGGCGGGCCAAATCAAAGGATACAAAGGACTAGCTTTGGCCCGCGGGCCCTAGTTTGGGCATCTCTGCTTTATACTATTATTTGTAACAACAGGGGGCGACGCAAAGTAACTGTCATGACAAAATAGTAGTAAAAAGTCATTGAGTGGAGTTGCTAAATGAATGAATTTAGTTATATATAAAATAAATAGGGCGTCACAGTGACGCAGTGGGTAGCACAATCGCCTCACAGCAAGAAGGTCGCTGGTTTGAGCCTTGGCTGGGTCATTTGGCATTTCTGTGTGGAGTGTGTATGTTCTCCCCGTGTTCACGTGGGTTTCCTCCGGGTGTTCCTTGTGGGTTCTCCAAGTCCAAAGACATGCACTATAGGTGAATTGGGTAAGCTAAATTGTCCATAGTGTATGTGTGTGATTGAGTGTGGAAGCTGGAAGAGCATCCGCTGCGTAAAACAAATGCTGGATAAGTTGGTGGTTCATTTCGCTGTGGCGACCCCAGATTAATAAAGAGACTAAGGCGAAAAGAAAATGAATGAATAAATAAATGAATAAAATAAATAGGTTGAGGATAATACTGAAGGACGCTCCTGATAATGTTTTCTTGTAATACAGTTGTTTAAACGAGTAACTTAGTATTAGACAACCTGTGCACAAAACATATGCATTGTTTTCCATCAAAGTTTCAAAGGAAACCTAAAGAACTTCACATCAGGCAGTTGTTTTGGATTTCTAAAGTGGGCTCCAAGGCGTGCATCTTCGGATGCGGTGCTGTGCACAATGTTTCAAAAAAATGTTGTGCACTCCGACCAGCTGAAATGATGTCCTACATATCCAAAGCGAACATCCGTCAACACCACAATGACGTCACATTCACTACGCAAACACAAGCAAACTTTGGACGCATCAAGTATAAACCAGCTTTAACATGTGTCGAGTCCCACAGAGAAGCTCCAGATGGATACTTTTGTTATATGTTTACTTCAGAATTAAAGTTGCTGAATGTTCTCCAGTTCTTTCTTCCTTGATCTACAGTAGCATAGCATGCATTAGAACACCTAGACACACATAAGCCCCTATCACACATACAGACCTTTCCGGAAAATTACTGGCAATTTTACCGAAAAGGTCTGTATGTGTGAACAGGCCTTTTTTGAAAATACTGGTAAATTCGTTCCAGCAATTTTCCGGAAAGAGAAGTTGTAACATTACCGGTAATTTGTTGGAATGCTGCTCTGTGTGAACGCAGAAGGAAAATTGCCGGAAAGAGCGCGTTCACGATTAGAACACGCTGACGTGAGACGTCTACTCCAGCCAATCAGAACATTCAGACGCATTCACATCCGCGCTGTTTTTGATAAAAGCCTTTGAATATTTCTCCAGACACATTAAGCTGCTAGATGTCAGTCAGATAAAGTTTCTATCCTCCTTCTTAATGGCAACTGTGTAAAAAATTATCGATAAAATGCTTATGATAAACTGCGGCTTGTTTACCTTCAAGCTCTGCTTCAGTTGCTTGACGCTTGTGCACGTGAAGCAGCCGGTAAGCGCCAGGACACACACATATTTTATACATCTTAACATGCGAAAGTGTTCCTTCATATGTTTTCATTGAAGTTGTTCACAATACATATCCATCCACAGAATTTGTAATGTAGTCAAATGTGTAAACAAACGCAGCTGCATGAATGCTAAAGCTTTATAAAAAAGTGAGACCATTAACAAAATCCTGACCCCTTATATGTTTACAAATACAAGCATGCCCATTTAGAGGTAATTTCTGGGTAATTATGTCAGAATTTACCAGTATTTTGAAATTGATGTGTGAATGGTCTTTTCTGTAAAAATTCTGGAACATCCTCACCTGTGTGAACAGAGCTTTTTTAAATATCAGTACAGTCGTTCCGGTAATTTTCTGGATATTTAGCGGTATCACTGTGTAAAAGGGGCCATAGAAACACCACAACCTACTAGCGTTTTGAAGATGTTATTGCAGAGCAACACGGACAGAATGCATTGGCGAGGAGCAAGATATGTACTGTGCACAGCAAAAAAATCTGAGTACATTTAACTCAATTTGAGTTTAACTTAACACTCCTTGGGTGTACATATGACTCCCTCCATTTTGGAGTTAAAATAACACTTTCTCAAGTGTAAAATGTGTACATTACTCTCAGAGTTCATTTTAACAGTAAGAGTTTATTCTTACATCGAACTGGACTGTGTGTTACCCTTCAAAGTGTTAATATATTACCTTTTTTTTCCTATATTATCAATTGGTGTGTGTGACAGATAACAGTGATCAAATATGTTGAAAACTGTTTTAATTTATTAACTGTTCATTAATCTTTTCAGAAATAATTTCAACACATTCAACTCTTTGTATTTTAAAATGCAACAAGACATGTTTCAAGTTTAAATAAAACATACTAGATTGATCACTGTTTGTCTGAAAGAACTGGTTCAAGTAAAAAAAAACTGGACTTCCCATGACTTGTGGAAAATACACTGCATATTGGGTTAAAGGTTTACCACTGAAAAAAAACTCTTAAATATACACTCTTTCACACTTGTGGATTAAAATGTACTTCGGTTTTAACACTGAACAACACCAATAGTGTACACAATACAACAGTGTATATTTAACACTGGAATTTTTGCTGTGTGGGTACCCCAATGTAGAAGTAGAAAGGCAAGTCAGCAGGAAAGTCTACTGAAAGAGCATATTTCTCCATTGATGGACATTAATTCTCCATTGATGGATACTGATGGTTAAGGCAAGGCAAGTTTATTTATATAGCACATTTCATGAACAATGGTCATTAAAACTGCTTTACATAAACAAGAATAAAAGAAACACATAAGCAACACATAAACAAAAAAAAATAACTATAAAAAAACAAAGGATATTGCAATCTGTCAGACGTAGCATAGTGCTCATTCAGTAAATACACAGCTAACCCGATGTCAAAGGTCTAGAATGTTTGCTGATGGTTCAAATCAAATGTATAGAAATCACATCCAATATCAGCTTGTAAACCAAGGTAGGTATTACTCGTTAAAAAATGGTCAAAAAATGTGCATGTTTTTAATTTATTTGTTTGTGAATCATGCACTTGTTCATTAACCAGATGTCCTGTTGTTCCCAGGATAATCTTGTATTTCAGCCCCTTTTTAGTGTCTCAAAAAAACAAGCCCCCATAATTCACTTTGCCTAAAGAGTCTTAATTGCTGAGCACTTATAGAGGTTTCTCTCACGCCAAAATAAGCTAATCAGTGGTAGCCAATCATGTCATAGTGTATTTCGTAGAACAAAATGACCATCCAATCACATTTCCATATTGATCAAGTTGCAGTTAATTAGGCCGGGAATCAGGCAATCCAGCAACAGAGTGATTTCAGTGTCAGACAGTGACAGAGGAGATTACAGTATAGTTGATTATAGTTATATAATCTATAGAGCAGCACTATAGCTATATAAGCAATATAAAAACAGAAAATAACATTAGAAGGTATGCTGAAAGAAACTGTGCAGCTTCCTGAAAAGTATTACATCTAAAATAATTGCAGAATCAGTTTTTTGACCATGAAACAATTTCAGAAAATAATCTTGTAAATATTATACGTCGAGTAAAATGTTTCATTATTAGGTAGTCCCATATTCCATTGTGAGAAATCTGGTCATCATGCATTACTACACTTGTGCAGCCGTATGTATTTGATTCACTACAAAGAACTGCTGACTACTGAAGAACTGCTTTGTAGGAGTTATTTAAGGTCATTCATAAATTAGACCACACTACTTATACTATATTGTATGTTTGAATATAGAATATATAAATAAATAATAATCCATGTTATGTTATTTCTGAGTCATACTACAGTGATTGCTGTACATTTGATTCACTGAAATAACTGATTCATACTTGCTTACATTGGATCAAAAAAAAAAATAAAGGATTAAATCACAGAAAAAAATGTTTTGTAATCCCAATTCTATTTTGTACTCTTTCTCCTTCTCCTTGAAACAGAGTGGGAAGGGGAAGGGCTTCGAAATGTACCTCTAACAAATGGGACAGCAATACAAAACCTGCACACGTCATCATATGTCATAGCGATCTCTTGCGTCATATCAGATTGACGATCCCATGAATGATGATTCCAGTTGTTATTTTAGACCTTTCAAAAGTACTCAAAAGCAGTGAGTTGTTTTGATGTCCAATAACAACGTGAAATGACGTTGATATTTTGTAGATTTTAGGTTGTTTTAGAAAGTGACAAAAATCCAACGTTGATTCAACATCTTAAACTAACGTTATATTGACGTCAAATACTGACATTTATTCATCAGGTATGGCAACCAAAATCCAACATCTGATAGACGTCATAGTGGTAACGTCCACACAACGTCAAGCTGTAACATCATTAGACATTGATATTTGGTTGACTTTAGGTTGGATGTTTTTTAATCCCCATAGACAAGAAACAATAAAGTAGTGACTGCAGGTTAAAGGAAAGTAGTGGAGTAAAAGTACCGATACTGCACTAAAAATGTAAAAAGTAACTACACATTTTTAAAACTCCCAATCTCCTTACTTCCGTGTGCAGCCATGCTGTCGTTGTAGCTGGTGTGTTCTGGGAAATTTTTTTAATTTTCTATTGTGTGGTCATGAAAAATCTCTGTTTCAAGGGCCATCTAGCCCTTTCTCTTAGCCCTACGCCTTCAAGCTAAAGAGAATTGGGACACCCCTACCCCTTCATGTGAATGCGCAAAATGAGGGGTAAGGGGAAAGGCTATGGGGTAGAATTGGGATTGCGCCTCCAAGTCAGACTCCAGTGATTGTATGTGTTTGTAAAAATGAACTACTTTTTAAGAGTCATTTGTTTGTCATCTGATTTATTAAAAATAATTGGTTCGCAAGAGTTAGTTTGATTATTCACTAAAAAGAATAGGTTTATAGGTGTAATTTGTTCTCGAATATGAATGTGTTTGCTTCCATAAATAAAACAACTCATAGTGATTTGTTTTGGGGATTGGGATTATCCTGCTGGATCTATATATTTGATTCAGTAAAAACAATGTATAAAATGTCATTTGTTATGTTTATGAAGTTTAATCAGTTCAAAAGAGTTACTTTAAATGACATTTTACTGGTTTACTGGTTCATAAAATTACTTTTTGTGTCTGTTTTTCTATGCAAGAACAACTCAAGAATGACAGAAATTTAAATGACATATTATTTGCATCACATTTAATTCATTCATTTTCCTCCGGCTTGGTCCCTTTATTCATCAGGGGTCGCAATTGCAGAATGAACCACCAACTTATCCAGCATATGTTTTACACAGCGAATGCCCTTCCAGCTGTAACCCAGTACTGCGAAATAGCCACACACACTCATTCACACAAATACACTACTGCCAATTTAGTTTATTCAATTCACCTATATCACTCGCATGTCTTTGGACTGTGGGGGAAACTGGAGAAGCTGAAGGAAACCCATGCGAAAACATGCAAATCCCACACAGAAATGCCAACTGACCAAGCTGGAACTTGATCACAGCAACCTTCTTGCTGTGAGGTGACAGTGCTAACCACTGAGCCACCATGTCGCCATCACATTTAATATAGAGTGCAAATGAATAACAAATAAATATAAAGCGTAAATACATTTTCGCACAATCATTGGCTTTATTTGTTTATTTTATAACCACTGATTTATTTATTTACTTACTTATTTTGTTCAGTTTTGTTACAAATTGCAGAGTTAAGTGATGGCCTGAGTATGTTAGTGATGGCCTGTAGCCTGACACACACTGGCTAAAAGCAACCAACTCTAATTTAGATTTCATAAAGGGTTTCCCATGGGAGACCATTTAGAGTGACATTGCACCATGAAGGAATGATAAATTATGAACAGTCACAAATTGTGTGTGTGTGTGTGTGTGTGTGGTCAGCAGGCTCTTCCCCGTCTCTGGTCCAGTGGACTGATGTATCCCCCAGGCCCAGATGCTCTCAGCAGGAAGAGACTGTCCATCCTGCGAAACTGCACTGATCTGACAAACCTGGGCAGATGTGCCAAGTGCCTCCTGCTTAAGGGTCACATCCCCCTGTAAGCGATGGCCACAGATGGCCCATATTTCACTGCTAGCCTTCCTCCGTTTGCTAAGGTTAGGTCTCTCTCCTGAGCGGAGTTATATGTGACCTCTCATGAGAGCGAGGGACTGGGGACTGCGCTCAGCCAATGGGGAAACACAGCCATGCACAGCAAAATCCTTTCATTTTTTTTTCCACTCCCCTGAAGATCAGTCTTCTGAATTATGTGAAGTGCTGACTTTAATTTGTCCTGAGGAAAATAAAACTCCAAATAAATCAGATTTTGCAACAGTGTGAAATTTAGGCCAAGAGAAAATTAATCAGTTTTTGGAGTCTGTCATCTGATCCAAAATCTCAAGTGTCGTGAGCCTGTCTCAGAGATTTTTTTCTTTTTTTATCTGTTTTATGTTCGCGATGAGCACATCTTACATTCCGTTTCACTCTGTTTATCCATCCATCCATCCATCCATCCATCCATCCATTTTCAATATAAGTGCTGTTACATAAGGCCTTTAGATGTGAAGAAAATCTGCATGTGGCGTATTAAAATGTGAAGTTTTCTGCACACAATATCAAAGTATGGGCTTGAAGTGATTTAAGAGGAATTACAACTCACGCCGTACGTCAATTGGAAATAGAAAACACGATATCACCCCTCTGAAACACTGACCTCAAAACAAAGTTCCCTCAGGGATTCGCTGAAGATGCATTACCCAGCTCCAATTGTAAATAAGTTTTTAATGGACATTTATTGCGCTGCTGTGCTCTTCTTGAGCTACACCCATTTTTCCCAACGTTGATAAATTCTGATGTTTGTCTCGCTGCTCAGAAATTTTGCAAGCTAAACGTAAAGAGATTCCAGATAGTATTTTGTAAGCAAATATTTTTGAACAAATGACGCTCCACATGTCATCTGTATATTTACGATGACTCAAAGACATGGGTGTGTGGGTCTAATTAAAAATGTGAGCGGGGTTAGCAGCCTGCTGCTTTCCTCCAAGTCTCTTGTTGCCAGCTCTTGGCAGCTCTGCTGTCAGAGAGCCAGCTGTTTAGTCCTGCCCTGAATTATTGCCAGCCCGCAGTGCATTGTGGGACATCTGGTCCAAGCAATGCTTTTGTCATCTTTTGTCAATACAATGCCTAAGTTTTTAAGTCAGGACATTACAAGAAAGTGCTTCCATTTTGTGAGATATTTGGAACTATGAAGATAACGGAAATATGATTTCTATACAGATTACGAAAGCTAACAAACATTATAATTTCAAACATAATTATATATGGGTCTTTTATGTAAATCCAGTAATCTATGCAAAATGTGTGGGGGTGTTGACGTCCTTTCAAGTCAATGAAAGAAAGAAGATCAAGAGAAAGACAACTCTATTATATGTAAATGAAAGGCAATTAAATATTTCCCAATGAGAAACCTCTGTATAAAGTTTCAAAAGCAGTAGCTGGTCATCAGTTTGGAAACTGACTAGGATTCTTAACTAGCTTAAGGTTCTCAGATCAACTGAAGGCTATGATAGATATAGTCAATGTCATTACTAAAGTTTGCTGGTAAACACAATCTGTAACACTTCACAATAAGTTTTCATTATTAAACGTTAGTTAATACAGTAACTAACATTATATTGACAAATTTTCTTCACACTGTAAAAAGAAATTTGTAACTTTACTTTTAAATGTGAGTAACCCTGTTGCATTAAAAGCAACAAGTTGATTTTGCTTTATAAAAGAGACCTTGGAACTGGTAAGTTGACTTAATTTTTATAATAAAAAAATAATATTTTATAATAATTTTTTAAATAAAAAATTCATATTTTATAATAATTTTTATTCACATATTCATTTAATTCATCATTTTAAGGCAAAGGGCGACGCAGTAGCACAGTAGGTAGTGCTGGTAGGTCGCTGGTTCGAGCCTCGACTGGGTCAGTTGGCATTTCTGTGTGGAGTTTGCATTGTATGAGTGTGATTGAGTGTGTATGGATGTTTCCCAGAGATGGGTTGCAGCTGGAAGGGCATGCGCTGTGCAAAACATGTGCTGGATAGGTTGGTGGTTCATTCCGCTGTGGCGATCCCAGAATAATAAAGGGACTAAGCTGAAAATGAATTAATTAATTTTAAGGCAAGGGGTTTTGTTACAAGCCACTCATTTAAATGCAATTTAACATAAAGATCAAAGACCAAAATATAATTAATGCAAACAATGTATTATATTCTAAAGTAATACAACAACAATCAGCCAAAGCAACAAACTGATGTCTAGGCATAACAAGATATTATCGATCTTAAGATATAATCACAACAAAACTTGAACTACATGATATAAGAAAAGCAAAACATACCCAAAAGGTAAGAGAGTCAACCAGGGGTGCGTTTCCCAAAACCATCGTTAGCCAACTAAGGTCGCAAGTTCCGTCGTTACAAACAGTTTGTTGATTTGTCGTTTCCAAAATCCATTGCTCCAACGAACATTCGCAAACTGAGTCGCAAACTTGAGCACTTGAAACGACACTTCTGGAGCTGTAGTTAGAAACATAGTTCCTGGCTGTGTTCTATTCCCACTTATCCCCCCTATGCCCTATTCATTTAGAACATTCTAACAGTCAAAGTTAGAATTATTAAAAATAAAAAAAGCATTAAAGTCATCACTCTTAGGTGTAATTTGCTTTCAAAGTATTTTTACAGTTCAGTTTTAGCAATCTTCATGTTTACAATTGTGCTCCCTTCGCAGTCCACTTTGAAAACATTGATATCATTTTGAACACAGCCTCATGGCGAAAGCTAAAGGTGACCTATTATTGTAAAGCGGAATTTATGTTACATCTCCAAAGCTTGTGAAAACAAAAAACATAGCATACGTTAATTCTTTTAATTTATAGTGGGTTATTTATTAAGTATCTCTACTGTATATGACATGGGCCTGTTGGTTAGAACTTTCTGCTGTGGTTTACATGTGTCAAATTGTAAAAGTAGACTTTTCAAAAAACAAAAGTTAAAAATAAACAATATCATACTAAATAATAATAATAATAATAACAATATTCATCATCATCATTAATATTATTAATATTAAAGTAAATTTATTTATAATAAATAGCCTCATTATTTATTTATTTATATGATTTATATATGATATTAGAATAGTGTTAGCTTTTGTAAGTGATTTACCCCCGGTTTCACAAACAAGGTTTAAGGCTAGTCAAGATTAAATTGCATGTTTGAGCTGTCTCAACTTAAAATAACTTGCAGTGAGATGTCTTAAAATACATCAGTGTCATTTTTTGTCTCCAGGTTCACACCAGTAATATATTTTTCTAAATCCATTTTTATAAATGTGGCTTAAATAGCCTAATTTAACTAAGGCCTAGTCCTGGCTTAAGCTAAGCCCTGTTTGTGAAACTGGGCCTTAATGTTTTAGAATAGAATATGTAATGTTCCAACTTCTCAATATTATTAGTAAAGGAAGCACAGGCCCTATATGTGCCATTTACATATATTTCAATGAATATGGAAAGCGAGTGCATGTTTTTACCAAAACTAATATTGGATTTTATTTTAAATGTGTGTTTGTGTAAAACTATTTAATTTGCACAAAAAAAAATTATGGGGTTCTTCTCTAAAGAAGTAGTTACTCCACCCTGTTTATAGCATCATTATGGGCGTTTTACGCTATAACGTGGTTCAAGTGATGGATCTGCGACAGAGAAACTAACCCTGAAGTTGAACCCTTTAGAACACAGGTGTCAAACTCAGTTCCTGGAGGGCCGGAGCTCTGCACAGTTTAGTTCCAACCCTAATTAATCACACCTGATCAAACTAATTGAGTCCTTCAGGCTTGTTTGAAACCTGCAGGTAAGTGTGTTGAAGCAGGGTTGGAACTAAACTGTGCAGGGCTGCGGCCCTCCAGGATCTGAGTTTGACACCCCTGCTTTAGAACACACAGTAGGTCTCAAACTCCATTCCTGGAGGGCCACAGATCTGCAAGCAGTTTTGCTCCAACCCTAATCAAACACACCTGATCCAACTAATGAAGGTGTTTAAGGCCCCGTTTACACTAATGCGTTTTCGTTTTAAAACGGCTTTTTTTATCAAAAACGATCCGCGTCCACACTAGCGTTTCATCTAGCGTTTCTAAACATATCTCCGTCCACATTACTCCACCAAAAACGTATATCACGTGACCATTTGCGCACTCTGGGCACTCTGGGCATGCGCATTCAAGTATAAACAGGAAACATGTGTCTCGCTCGGCATTTGGTGATTGTTAGTCAACAAACGCTGGTTGAACGATGAACGCGAGCGATTAGCGAGTGCTCGAACAATAGCTTGCCTCTTGCGAATATGTGCAGCAGCTGTAGTAAAAAAGGCAGAGTTTAACTGCACAATGGCGCCTGAAATGGACAATAGTGCAAACAACGCTCCCATTTCTGTGTCCATGTTGTTGTTTACAGTGAAGGCTGGTCTGCCGTCTTCCGGTAGCGTTATAGTCATGTGATAGGGGCTTGACAAATAAGGGAAGGATACGCAATGACCCAAAAGCCCCAATCAGGTAGCGAATCTCAGCAGCCACGCCTCCGTTTTCAGATGTCTCCGTTTTTCCCCATCCACACTGAGACGGAGCAGCAGCGTATCAGAATTAAAACGCGCTCTTCAGCGTTTCCAAAACGCTCCGTTTTCGGGGCTCGAAAACTCCGGCGTAGTGTGGACGGATGGCGTAACCGTAGCAAAACTTGTGCGTTTTAAAACGAAAACGCATTAGTGTAAACGGGGCCTAAGACTACTAGGAACTATTAAGCAGGTGTTGGAGGTGGTTGAAGCTAAACTCTGCAGAGCTGTGGACCTCCAGAAATTGAGATTGAGACCACTGCGTTAGAATAACCCTACAGCTAAAATATAACCCAAACTAAAAGCATAACCTTTTACCAAAACACTAAACATGATAAATTCTAACCATATAACCAAACTTTTACCCCAAAGTGTAACCCCTTATTCAAACCCTGACCTTAAACATAGAGTGTACTCTCACTAGGCACGATTGCCTTGAACTGTTCAGTTTAACAGGAATAGAAGCGCTCTCGCTCAGCACAGTGGAGATTTCTTTAGTTATATCTTTTTAGTCGTATGGGATGCAGTCAAACGCAGTCAAATATTTTGCTGAACAGATCCACAACTTTTGACGCTCGTAAATTATCACAAAAGTCATCGCATTGCACGTATTAGGAGGTCTGCTGCAAGTCTTTAACAAACTTTGACAGTTTGCATTCATTGAAAAGTAAGAATGATTATTAAATCCATCTGAAATAGTCCCTTAAAAGTGACATCGCATCTTCAGTTTCGGGCTCAGGTCCCGATTCAGAGTACTCACACATGTCAAACGAACTGGGAAACTCGCCTGGGCACGGTTCGAATAGCATAGTGGGAGGGCACCCATTAAGTACAACCATTTACCAACATTCTACCTGCAAAGTTTGACTCAAACCATAACCCTGATCAGGAAGTCAAAAGGCCAACCCAAAACCTAAACTCTAACCTATTAACCAACCATAACCAAAAGACTTTATTAAAAAAATAACGTTCTCAACCATTCTTTAGTTGCTGAAATGGTGGAATTCATTTGCACCGCAGTCAAGCCAAAATGCAGTTTCATCTTCAGTGACCTCTCACAATCCCCCGCTCGAAACTTCTGTGCTCTGTGTAACTGCAGCACTGTCCTGTGATCAGCGAGGAGCTCCAGCAAGTGAAGAGACGAGCCCCTGATGTCTTCAGCCCCTCTCTGTGTTTATAATTCATTACTATCGTCAAGTATATAGCCCCGTTCAGTCTTCACAGACGACTTCAAACGCTCCCGCCGCTCTGTTACCCTTTCCAAGAGCCGATGCGCAGCGCCGGTGTACATCGCATCCGGACTTCAAATATTCTTTGAGTCTCAATTTTGCCGACAAAAAGGAGGAACCGGTGGCACAAAACAACGGCAACAAAAATACCCCCCCCACTCTTTTTATCTCACGCTTCTTCAAGGAGCCGGCGTGTGTGTTCTCTTTGTTTTGCTCTGGAGACGCGTTTCTCTTTTTGCTGTTGTTGTTGTCTTCTGTGAAGCTCGTGGGCCAAAAGCTCATAATCATTTCAAAAGGTCCTTTAAATATATAATAGGCATGCTACATCTCAGCAAACAAAGTGTCACTCTGAGGAGGTAAACATTCGAGCTGACTCTCGCAATCATGCCACGCTCCCTGAAAAACGTCTGTTCCGTGACCTCTGCTTTCACGTATCACCTTCGCAACAACACAAGCACGTTAACATCTAGGAATGTGAAATGCGTTCTACAGTCACACCAGTCATCTTTACGATTATAGGAATTCGGTTCTCTTGCTGTGCTCGAGCGCCGAAACGCTTTAACTGCAAATGCAGGTTTTTATACATAATCTCCCACTACGAATGCCAATTTAGATAATATCATCATCACTGCTCAGTAATGAGTTTTAGTTCAGATGTTATTTCAAATATCGAGATGATTATTAGGAGTTGCAGGTTTTAATACGACGTAGGGTAGTCAAAGATGACTATTATTATGCAACTATTAATTTGAGCAATAAAAAAAATGAACAAATTATCGGCGTAGCTAAATGAGAAGCCATCAAAACTGTCGATATGCATTTCAGAGGTGGCTGCTTCCACATAAATGTTATGTTTAGAGCAAACCGAGTTATTATCTTGCTGACTAGTGCATGTAAACACTGTCTGCGAGCTGTTAGAGCCGAAAAAAAATAGATGCAGTTTGGGGAAAATTGAGAAACTCACCCTTGGCACAGTCGTGTTCCATAAATCTTTTAGCATGTGCCTGTTGGCTAAAATACTTGGCCTTGGAACAGACTTTAACCTCATGATCTAGAGATGTGGAATGAGAAAGAGAGAGAGAGAAAGCGAGGGTTGATAGACTTGACACTATACTCCGTGTCAGGACCCAGGCCAATGACGCTGCAAACCGCTCACCCACAGTCCCAAGAAAAACGTTGCCGGCAATTGAAAAAATCATCGACCAGAACACCAGAGAAAAAACAAATCTTTATTATGATTAATCCTCTAACTGCTGTGGGCTGAAAGCACAGCATCAAAGCAGAGTGCTTATGAGGGGATTCAGACGTTATATTATACAGTACAGTGAGAGGCCCAGTGCGTGGCTGTTGTGATGAAGATTGCCAGTGGCTTCTTATTGCTGTGTGTTTGTGGGGCCGCTAGAATGAGAGCGAAGCCTCTGGACTCTGAGTCTCACTGCTGTCATCCAGATGTTTCTTATGACACTGCGTGAGCTCAAGATTAGTCGGTCTTTATGGGGAAAAAATTGCATTGCGGAGTTGGAAAACGACTCTTTTTTTGGCCACTTATAACAGGTCAAAGATGTCCAATTTCAAAGAACTGTCCTGAACGAGTGCTGAAAGAAGCATGAGACAATAGCCCCCAAAAAAAGTCTATTTGAAATGAATGTCAGATTATTTAAAAACCTTAGCCACTGAATTTATTTGAACTCTTTTTCTTACTCATTCTATAAAATCTGCACTGTAAAAATAGTTTCTGACCTATTTTTTTCATTTCAAGTTGCATTATCCGACATAAAAAATATCAAGTTAAATTTAAAAAAACAAATTGTTCAAGCATGATTTACTTATTTTAAGAAGTTTAAAGTAACAAATTGTAAAGTAAAACATGTTGTCGTGACTTATTGATCATATTTTTTTTTACCATGTACAATCACTAATTTCATGTTTCCTGTTGTGAATAGTTATTGTTTTATTATATATTTTTAATATTATCTTTGTGTAAGCCATTAACATTAACCATCTACACTCACCGGCCACTTTATTAGGTACACCTGTTCAACTGCTTGTTAACGCAAATTTCTAATCAGCCAATCACATGGGAGCAACTCAATATATTTAGGCATGTAGACATAGTCAAGACAATCTGCTGCAGTTCAAACTGAGCATCAGAATGGGGAATAAAGTTGGTGGTTGGTGGTTGTTGGTGCCAGACGGGCTGGTCTGAGTATTTTAGTAACTGCTGATCTACTAGGACAACCATCTCTAGGGTTTACAGAGAATGGTCTGAAAAGGAGAAAATATACAGTGAGAGGAAGTTCTGTGGATGTAAATGCCGTGTTGATGCCAGAGGTCAAAGGAGAATGGCCAGACTGGTTCGAGTTAATATAAAGGCAACAGCAGTAAATAACCACTCATTACAACGGAGGTATGCAAAAGAGCATCTCTGAACGCACAACATGTCCAACCTTGAGGTTTCTGGGCTACAGCAGCAGAAGACCACAACGGGTGTCACTCCTGTCAGCTAAGAACAGAAAAGTGAGGCTACAATTCGCACAGGCTCACCAAAATTGGACAATAGAAGCTTGGAAAAATGTTGCCTGGTCTGATAAGTCTCGATTTCTGCTGCCACATTCAGACGGTAGGGTCAGAATTTGGTGTCAACAACACAAAAGCATGGATCAATCCTGCCTTGTATCACCAGTTCAGGCTGGTGGTAGTGGTGTTATGATGGGGGGGGATATTTTCTTGGCACATTTTGGGCCCATTAGTACCAATTGAGCATCGTGTCAATGCCACAGCCTAACTGAGTATTGTTGCTGACCATGTCCATCCATTTATGACCACAGTGTACGCATCTTCTGATGGCTACATCCAGCAGGATAACGCACCATGTCATAAAGCGCAAATAATCTCAGACTGGTTTCTTCAACATGACAATGAGTTCACTGTACTCAAATGGCCTCCACAGTCACCAGAGCTCAACCCAATAGAGCACCTTTGGGATGTGGTGGAACGGGGGATTCGCATCATGGATGTTCAGCCGACAAATCTGCAGCAACTGCGTGATGCTATCATGTCAATATGGACCAAAATCTCTGAGGAATATTTCCATTACCTTGTTGAATTTATGCCACGAACGATTAAGGCAGTTCTAAAGGCAAAAGGGGGTCCAACCCTGTACTAGTAATGTGTACCTAATAAAGTGGCCGGTGAGGGTATTAATAAGAGCATACAGCAATAATCTAAAATAATAAAATTAGTAATTAAATGAATAAATTCAACTGAGTGAATTAAATGAATTGATAAAGCATTACAGAAATAATAATAATAATAAATTAAAAAGTATGTGTCCTACATTCCCAACATGGAAATAATTGATGTAAGCAAACTATAATATCATGTTTAATAATAATTAAGGTGTTCTCATAATAATTATTGATACATTTATATTTTCAACATAAAACTATACTAAAAAACTTTTAACTAAAAAAAGAAAAAAAGGTAATGTAATATTTAGTTTGGTCTCCTCAAGTTTGCTCAAAATTTTCTGAAGTGCCGACATCATTTGTTGAAAAACATTTTAGACCCAATTGTGTAACCTATTCATGAAAAACGTTTGTGTGTGTGTGGCGCACAGTCAAGTACACTGCTTTTTCTGACACTGCTGCAAACAGCTCCTGCTCCGACATCAGAGAGATTCCACAGCGAGGTTTTAATTATGTAGTGACTTAACTTGGCTCAAAGTTTCAGGATCCTTATTGAACAACATAAATCTGGAGCAATGACAGCTCTGTTCTCCACACCCCACAAACACGCCGGGTCCGTGGACCTCCCAGAGTTGAAGAGCACCATCCCCTCCAGGACCGGCTCGCAAACACAAGGTGCAATAAATCCTCATTCAAACGCTGTTCAGATGTGCCAGCAACAGTGCATGTGCATACAGGCATGTTTGTGTTTGTGTATGTCTTCACACGGACTAACATTAACACTCGCCAAGCACCAAATGAAACTAAAAATCAGCTTAAAGGGATAGTTCACCCAAAAGGAAAATCTACTCATCACTTACTAATTCCAAATATTTATTAGATTCCAAATGCTTCTGTTGAACACAAAAGAAGATATTTTGAAGAATGTTTGAAACCTGTAACTATTGACTTGAATAGTGGGGAAAAAAATTGCTATGAAAGTCAATGGTTACTGGTTTCCAACATTTTTTAATAGCATGTCCCAACATCAATAGGATGTCTCTCACAAGGACTCATACTATCAAGTTTCCATAGCTCTTAAATTAGACAAAGTGTCATCTTGCTGTTACAGTGTAAAGGTCAGCTTACAGTTACAGGTCTTTATAATAATTTTAATTAATATTTATTTATTATTGTATTGTTAAAAAAGGCCCAAAATTACAGTTTGTTCAGTACATATACTTTTATTAACAACAGTAAAAACTCATTCTGTGAAGGAGAACAAATTTTCACTTGCATGTAAACACATTATACATTGTGTTCTACAATATGTCCATGTGCTTAAGAGGCAAGAGGCAAGGCAAGAATGTTTATATATAGTGCAACTTATGCCCATAATAAAGAGTCTTTCTGCGTCTGTGACAAGTTATTCTTATCTAATGAAGCGCCTCACGTCGTCACATGCCACCACAAAACTAGTGGCTAAGCAGGTGATAACGTAAGCTCTGCTACCAAAGGAGGAGACAAAACCATGATGTCAAAGAAAATAAAACTTAATTTTTCTCCACCGCAAACACTTATTACTCAGACAGAATTAAACCAAATAACTTCTAGATATATAGTTAAGGACATGCTGCTGTTGTCTCTCACATTGTCCCACAACAACATTAAAATGGTGTAGATTAGTGTACAAATTGATATTTGTCATTTGACAAATTTGATTTTTTTAAGTAACGCAATAGTTACTTTCCCTGGTAATTAGTTACTAACTTAGTTACTAACTCAGTTACTATTTGTAAGAAGAAACTAGTAACTATAACTAATTACTCTTATAAAGGAACATGCCCAACACTGCTACCATGTAACAGACACATGCTACTGTATCTCTCTGGTTTTAAGGATTTCTTCAAAAATATTCTGTTTAACTGACACTAATTTATTCTAGAAGTTTAGGATAGGAGTTTTACTAAAAGCAACGATTCAATGTATTCAAAAGTAAATATCCATTTTCAATCAATCCATCAATCTATACACCATACATAAAAGAATACTGTAAAAAGGTAGTTTTGACCATACTATTGGCTGAAAAAGACATGCATATTAATAATGATAAATACATATTCAAATGTAATTAAATTCAAAATAAAAATAAAAATCTAATTTCTAAAGCAAATTGTGCTTATTTTACATTCGCTTCCTAAACAACAACATAACTAGTGGCTGAACTATCATAGTACAATGCATTTTTTGGGAAAAGAACGATGTAGTGACGAGTGTTTCCCAAAACCGTAGCTGCTTTGTCGCAGATCCATCGTTTAAACCACGTTAGTGGCCCATGTCATATAAAATACAGATACATTTCTTAATAAATAACCTACTATAAATTAAAAGCATTAATGTATGCTATATATTTTTGTTTTCACAAGCTTTAGAGACGTAATGTAAATTCCGCTTTTAAAAAATAGGTCACCTATAGCTTTCGTCATGAGCCATGGCTGTGTTCAAAATTGCATAAATGTTTTCAAAGTGCACTACGAAGGGAGCGCAATTGTCAATATGAAGATCGCTAAAACTGAACTGTAAAAATACTTTGAAAACAAATTACACCTAAGAGTGATGACTTTAATGCTTTTTTTTAATCATTCAATTTTAAATGTTGGAATGTTCTAAATAAATAGTGCATACGGGGGATAACAGGGAATAGAACACAACCAGGAACTTCTGCTTCTAACTACAGCTCTAGAGGTGTAGTTGCAAGCATACAAGTTTGCAATGCAGTTTGCGAATGTTCGTTGGAACCAAGGATTTGGGAAACGCCAAATCAACGAACTATGTTTGTAATGACAGAACTTGCGACCAAGTTGGATAACAATGATTTTTGGAAACGCATTCCAGTATGATCTCACAAACTGTTTTACGTTTTGTCAGTTTATTGGCTAATTCGTTCACATTTATACAAGTTCATTCAGATAAAAAATGTACGATTTTTTCATTTTTATTGGGGGGGGGGGGGGGGGGGGGGGTGTCACCTTTATTGTGATAGGACAGTGAAGATTTTAGAGACAGGGAAGTATGGGGACCAGAGATAGGGGAAGGGTCGGCAAAGGACCACGAGCCGGGAATTGAACTCGGGTCGCCGTGAACACCTCAATGCTATGTGTCAACGCACTAATCACAAGTCTATTGGCGCCGACATTTACGATTTTCAAATAAAGGCGAGGCACCAAACCCCATCCCTAAACCCAACCGTCACTTGGGGATGAGCAAACCGTACTAAATTGTACGAATGAAATCGTACAAATTGATATGAATTAGCCATTAAATCAAAAAGTTACAAATTGCTGTGAGACAGCGTTGTCAAAACAGATTATTCATAATGGCTTCTGTATAAAGAAAAACAAATTGCCAAAAAACTTTAAAAGTAATCTATAAGTTCATTTAAGGATGCCCTTTTTGCTGCAGTGTGTCTCAGACAGAGTATGCCCATATCTCATGACTGATATCACAAAATGTGTGACCGCACTGCATAACTAAAGTCAAATTGTGTCGGTATGTTAATAATGTCCCTTTTAGCACCAGCTCTCTCAGAACTCTCTAAAATGCCCAAGTCTCATTTTCTCCTGTAAGCAGACCCCTATTAGCACACTTATGAACTTTCACACTGGCTTCATTTCAAAATTAAACACCTGTATTTGTTAGCCAGCACCGTGGAGAGGTGTTTTTGAAAGGTGACAGCACTGACGACTGTGATAATCACGGCTGGTCCGCTGTAGAGTGTCTCACTGCAGGCTCGCTGCCTGTTTTCAGGCCACCGTTCGCGACTTCAGCTGTTCCGCAGCCGTGTGAAACTCACCCCCACTGCAGCGCACACAACCACACACTTCTGCAGGGTGAGAAAATTATCAGATCCATCCTGCGTCTCCATGGGCACTTTTTAAAGAATATTAAACGCAGCTAATTAAATAAAGGGTCAGCGGGAACAATGGAGGTACAGGGCAGAATGGCAACTATAGTCATCCTCGCACACTAGAGAAAAGCTACGGGGCTCTTTTATTCTGCACTTATTTCAGTGACTTTATTTACAAACCATGCATACATGGTTTTTCCTCAACTTTATTTTTAGATATTTCATATGAACCTCCATACACCAACATATATTTCAAAATGTATCGAAGGGGCTAGAAAAGAAAAGAAAAACAATTTCAAACGTACAAAAAGATGGAGAGTTAAAATATCCATTGTTTAAAGTAAAAACTCAATATAAATATAAAATATAGAAACATTGCATTTAGAGTAACAGTTCAGTCTTATGTACAACTGTACAAATTACATACAGCTAAAGAAATATACACTAACGGTCAGAGATGGCAAAAGTACACACATCCTTTACTTAAGTAGAAGTACAGATACTCGTGTTTAAAACGACTTTGGTAAAAGTAGAAGTACTGAATACACTTTTGTACTTAAGTAAAAGTAAAGAAGTACCGCCTGAAAAATGTACAAAAGTAAAAAAGTAAAAAGTACCCATTTCAACCACAGTCCCAAAGACATGCGGTATAGGCGAATAACAATTCAACTAAATTTGCAGTAGTTTATAAGTGTGTGTGTGTGAATGTGTATAGGTGTTTCCCAGTACTGGGATGCAGCTGGAAAAGTATCCACTGCGTAAAAAAAATGCTGGAATAATTGCCGGTTCATTCTGCTGTGGCGACCCCTGATAAATCAGGGACGAAGCTGAAGGATAGTGAGTGAGATAGGTAGGTAATCATCCTGACACAAACTTACAGTGTTCAGCATGTAGTTTTGCCACTGTTAGATCAAAAACAACAGCTGCAATTCATGTTGATACACTCTGTCTATCTTAATAAATAATGTCTTACATTTTACACTGAATTCTGTCCAAAATATATTGATTTTTTTCTTTTGCTAAAATAAATACTTATCAGATATGACTGCAAACTATTTTTTTTGCATTAGGCTAAAGCTTCTTATTCTCTTCAGAGAGTAGCTCTCATATATAACCTGCTATTTCAGTGTTTTTTCAGGGATTGTGGTTATTTTATTTAATGTATAAACATTAATTCTGTTACAGTTTTTCTCAGTCACTTTGGTCCATTTCTCAGATCAGAATTGAAATCTCTCTAAACCCCTGTTCAATCTTCAGATCATCATTGTGTCACTTGTGCACATCAGAAAGCAGTTTCTCTTTATGAACAAGTTGCAAATATTTTTGTTCATCCATGCAAATGGTTATGTGCAATTCTCTGATGTTTCCTATATTATCAGTTGCTCATGTCATGTTGATCAACATGTATTATTTTATCTCTGTTGAATAGTCTCACCCCCACAACATTTAATCGTTCAAATGCCCGAACAAGTTGTCTTAATATTTAGTCATAATGCATTTTTTACATTTCTCCCAGATGAATCTTGACTTTTTCTAATAAAGGTCTAAAAGGAGGTTGTCCTGTTCACATTTTTACTTTTGTTTTTTCTTTGTGCTATGTGGTGCTCTCTTTTCCTTTCTGTATCAGAATGACATGATCTGGCAACAAATTACAGAACAAACAGCAAAAATATTGCCATAGTTTACACCAGAACAGCCCTCCAGAGTACACTGATACTGATAACATGACTAAGTAATTTGAGTCTTATTCATATACAATGACACAAGGACATGTCATTCTGACGCCACTGACATGTTCACTGACACAGAAATTTAGTTTTGAGAGATGAACTGAAGAATTTTGAGCAGGAGACTGGCTTTTGCAGGTAATCCATGGTGTTTTGCTATTTATACGTGTTGTTTTGAGAAATACACAGGCCTACTGTTTTACAAATTTCAGTTCTGATCTGAGAAATGTGCCAAAGTGACTGAGAAAAACTGTAATAGCCTACATTTATTCTATGCTAAAAGCAACATACACAGGTAAGACAGTTAACATACACATAAATTGCCCAGTATAACTACCTTTATTGTTGTAAAATATTTGTTAAAAATTATTAATTGAAGACAACAGTATAGGCCTATGTAAAATCATATAGTCAATAAAACCTGAAAAACAGCATAAATTCTGTATTAGGAAATATGAACTCATCAGAAATAAAGGAAATAAACCGCAATGCATACATTTTTTATAAAGTATTTGATTGTTTTACAAAAAAAAGCACTATTTTTCGCGGTATTAGATTGAAAGACCAGAGAAAGCTTATGCAGTATGATCGGAAGTGGAAAAAAAGGCGTAAGCATTTAAACAGCATGTTTTTGACTGGAATGTGTCTCGTTTATCTGTGATCCGATCGAGCAAAAGATGTCTTATTACCGTGTAAACAGGGCAGCATCAGTCATGTTAAATTCGCCGTTTCCCTCTGACACTGCGTAGTAATCCTAGCCTTTCTCATAG
This sequence comes from Danio kyathit, assembly GCA_903798195.1. Taxonomy (NCBI): domain Eukaryota; kingdom Metazoa; phylum Chordata; class Actinopteri; order Cypriniformes; family Danionidae; genus Danio; species Danio kyathit. The sequence continues at coordinate 23,199,142 of LR812535.1, read as the reverse complement.
TAATCCTCATGAACTAGGCCATGTACGGTGTGCGATAGCCTTGAAGAAGCCGCGCGCTACAGCACGCAGGCGCGCAATGAGGAAAAACAGACTGACTGCATCAGAAATGCGCTCATATTATTGCGCAATGACAAGAAATAATATAGATCGCGCCACCAAACACATAAAAACGAAAGTAACGACCGTGGTTTCAAAAATGTAAGAAGTAGAAAGTACAGATATTTGTGTAAAAATGTAAGAAGTAAAAGTAAAAAGTAGTCAAAAAAATTAGTAGTGGAGTAAAGTACTGATACCCGAAAAAACTACTTAAGTACAGTAACGAAGTATTTGTACTTCGTTACTTCCCATCTCTGCTAACGGTTAAAAGTCTGGGGTCCTTTTTTCATGTTTATTTTATTATTATTCTCTTCATCAAGGCTGCATTTATTAAGGGTAAAGAAATTACATTTTTAAATATTTGTTTATTGCTTATTGTATGTATTTTCAAATTAAATTATTAGTCCAGTCATTATTGCTTTTATTACTATTATCATTAATAATAATAATAATAATAATAATAATAATAATAATAATAATAATAATAACAACAATTAATATGAGAGTGATTTCTAAAGGATCATGTGACTCTGAACTGGAGCAATGAAGCTGAAAATTAATCATTAAAAATCACTGAAATAAATTATTAAATTAAATTCCAAACTACTTTTGAACAGTTATTTTATAGTGCAATAACATTCACAATTGTACAACTTGTACTGTATTTTTGACTAAATAAATGCAGCCTTGCTGAGCAGGAGAAGCTTATTTAAAAACATTTAAAAATCCTATTGACCCCAAACTTTTTACCGGTAGTGTGTATGTTTTTCCTCAAAAGTACAAACTTGTACATTCTTTTTTATTGTTTTTTTAAATTATTATTTTCAGCCTATAGCCCATGTGGTGAACATTTTGTAAATTTAAGGCTATATAAAATATATTTTAAATTCGAAAATTTTGTCATCTGAACCTTCAAATGCCAACATATAATTCAAAATTTATGGCAGGGTCTAGAAAAAAAACTAAAACATTTTCAACCTTACAAAAGATATGGATGGAGAGTTAAAATATCCATTGTTTAAAGTAAAAACTGAATATAAATATAAAATACAGAGGAATTGCATTTAGAGTAACAGTTCAGTCTTATGTACAACTGTACAAATTACATACAGTTAAAGAAATATAGTTGTGATTTTTGGGTTGTTAAAGTGGCAGCCAACTGTTTTCTTCTTTTTTTGTGTCCAGAGGAGCTTTTTGTGTAATTTATATATTCATGCACAGTTGACATACACAACATACACACATACAACATACACAGTTGAATTCAAAATTATTTGCCCTCCTGTGAATTTATTTTTATTTTTCAAATATTGCCCAAGTGATTTTTAGAAGAGCAAGGAGTATTTCCTATATATATATTTTTATTTGTATGAACGTCTTATTTTCTTTATTTAGGCTAAAATAAAAGCTGTTTTAAATAAAAAAAAAAAAAATGAAGGTCATTATTTTTAGCCTCTATAAGCAATATTGTTTTCAGATATAGAACAAACCATCGCTATACAATAATTTGCCTAATTAACCCAACTTGCCTAATTAACCTAGTTAAGCCTTTAAATGTCACTTTAAGCTGAATACTAGTATCTTGAAAAATATCTAGTAAAATATATGTACTGTCATCATAGCAAAGATAAAATAAATCAGTTATTAGAGATGAGTTATTAAAAATATTCAGTTTAGAAATATGTTTAAAAAGTATTGTCTTCGTTAAACAGAAATTGGGGAAAAATATACAGGGGGGCTAATAGTTCAAGGGGCTAATAATTCAGGGAAGCTAATAATTCAGACTTCAACTGTATATAGGTTGTTGTTTTTTTACCAGCATCAAAATGCATTTTCTTATATAATGTATAAAAATCTAATATATAAAACATGCTTTTAAAAGTTTTTTTTTTTGTGCAGGAGTATGCGCTGAATGCCGTGTCATTAAATTATAACTATTATTGTATTTATAATTGTAATATATACACTACCTGTCAAATGTCTGGGGTCAGTTTTTTTTTTGCAAGTTGTTTTTTTTTTTTACGAAAATTATTCTGTTAATTTATTTTTAAATATAAAAAAATGGTTAAATTGTTAAATATTTATTACAATTTTTTGTAACTGCTTTCTTATTGAATGTAGTTTCAAGTGAAATTATTACTCAAGTCATTATTGATTTTATTACTATTACCATTAATAATAATAATATTAATTATAATAACTGTGCGTGACTCTGAAGACTGGAGTACTGAAGCAAAAAAATTATCTTTAAAATCACTGGAATAAATTAATAAAATAAATTATAAACTACTTTTGAACAGTTATTTTATAGTGCAATAACATTCACAATTGTACAATTTGTGCTGTATTTTTGATGAAATAAATGCAGCCTTGGTGAGCAGGAGAAGCTTATTTTAAACCATTTAAAAATCCTACTGACCCCAAACTTTTGACCGGTAGTGTGTATATACAGTTGAAGGCAGAATTATTAGCCCCCTGTTTTTTTCTTTTTTAAATATTTCCCAAATTATGTTTAACAGAGCAGGGAAATTTTCACAGTATGTCTGATAATATTTTTTTCTTCTGGAGAAAGTCTTATTTGTTTTATTTCGCCTAGAATAAAAGCAGTTTTTAATTTTTTAAAACCATTTTAAGGTCAATATTAATAGCCCCTTTAAGCTATTTTTTTCGATAGTCTACAGAACAAACCATCGCTATACAATAACTTGCCTAATAACCCTAACCTGCCTAGTTAACCTAATTAACCTAGTTAAGCCTTTAAATGTCACTTTAAGCTGTATAGAAGTGTCTTGAAAAATATCCAGTAATATATTATTTACTGTCATCATGGCAAAGATAAAATAAATCAGTTATTAGAAATGAGTTATTAAAACTATTATGTTTAGAAATGTGTCAAAAAATCTTCTCTCCCTTAAACAGAAATTGGGGAAAAAATAAACAGGGGGGCTAATAATTCAGGGGGCAAAAAATTCTGACCTCAACTGTATATATATACTGTATAAAAAAAAAAAACAGGTCAAGACAACTTCTCCAGGGCCTCAAAACCCCCTCAGATCTCAGAGGGTTAAAGAAGAATGTGACGAAACCACAGCTGCTAGAGGAATAAAAAAGGACTTCCTAAAAGTTTGAAAGTGTCAGTAAAAAAAATAAATAATAATAATTAAACCGCTACTTTCCAGGTGTGGGCGTCCCCAGCTTGGATTTGGCTGCATTTTGCTGTAAACCGCAAATATGTGTTTTTGTTTGTTTGTTTGTTTACCGTGGCACTATTTCCCACTTCTTTTTTTCTTTTTTGAGGATTAGCTGATGTTATGTGATGAGTGAATTAGTCTGTCTGTGAAGCGTTTGCCACTGCCGCACCTGCTCTGTGTGCTTCTCTGATGCATTTGGAGTCTGTGACTGACTCCAAATGCCATAAAAGGTGCAGGTTTGGAAGATGAGCTGCGTTACTGAGATTTAATGACAGCCACGGTGCAGCAACGCTTAAAATAACATGATGGTAAAATTTATGAACGTGTCATCATCCTCTTGTGGCTGCACTGAGAAAAGAAGGAATGATTCCTCAGTCTGACTGCATTCTCTTTTGTTTCTATCCAGAAATAAATACTTACGTTTGAACACTCATTTATATAATTAAAAAATTTGAAATTAGAATATAATTTTTTTTATTAATTTATCCTTAATATTTTGGATTTTTGCAGTGTATCATAAGCAGAATCTTAAGCAACTGCACAACATAACTTACCATTAGGCATGGGCCGTTATAAGATTCTGACAATAACCCTGGATAAAAATATCACGGTTTCACGGTATTGTGGTTACTGCTCTAAAATATATTCTTTTTAAATGTAAAAAATAAAACATTTTTCCCTTTTAAACACAATATATTTTATTTTAAGAAACATTTAAAATATTTTGGAACAGTAAATTTGTCAGGCTAAATCATTCAAATGAATTATTGACTTCTGCTGTCTTTATTTATTTCAAAAACAATTTTGTTTTTTTAAACAATTTAAAACGACATCTTCGGATATATTTTCTGCTGTGGATACTGTTAGAAAATTGTACACAGACCTTAGGAATGGTATTGCAGAAAATGTTGACGATTTTAAATAAAAATTTTTTTTTGACTTTTCCAAACCGTGGTATACCTTGAAAACGGTTATCGTCCTATGTCTACACCGTAAAAAAAGTCTGTTATTTTAAGTTATTTTTTCAGCAACTGGGGTGCTGGAAAAAACGTAAAATAACGGCTGTTAAATTACAGACATTTATCATAAAATAACAGACAGTAAATTACATACATTTACCGGAAATTTTAATTTAAGTAAATTTCTGTAATTTACTGTCTTTTATTTTACGGTAAATGTCTGTAATTCAATTGTCGTTATTTTACTTTTTTTTTCGCCATCCCAGCTGCTGGAAAAAAAACGTAAAATAACGGATTTTTTTTTTAACAGTGTGCTTACTATACAAATAGGGATGTACCTTTATTAGGGCAAAATTTGTATGATGAATAAAAAGTACACATTTTACATTTACAATACATTATTCATATGCCTTCTTGTAAAAAACAAAATACTACTACTGCTACAAATGATAATAATAAAAAACATGAAACATAAGTAAACATTATTGCTACATGTGCTAATATAATATTTACAATGGCAGGTTGCTTCAATATATTATATTATTACATATTATCTGTGCTTACTGTATTTCTACTAACATTTTTAACAAATTTCTTCAACTAATGTGACTTTGCAACTAATGTTACGTTAGTGTAAAATAAAAAAAGTGTAAAAATGTAACATTTGTGCATTAGTGCTCTGACATTTGTGTGTGTGTGTGTGTGTGTGTGTGTGTGCGTGCGTGCGTGTGTATAAATAAATATGAGCTAAAAGTAATGATTTCTTTCAATCAAACTTTTAGTAGTTCACACTTAGCTGATGATTGATTATAAAGCGTGCTTGGCATGCTGTCACAGGAGAGAGCCCTGAGTTCATAAGATCCTCAAGCCCAGGGCTCCGTCCCGTTGCAGGGCGAGAGGGGAGTTTGAGCTCAGGTAGATCTCGAAAACTCCCCTGCTGTAGTAGCTAATGAACCGATAATGATTGCTCTTAAGAGATAACTACTTACTAGGTGCATGTCTATGGTGCCGATTTGGATTTAGTCAATTAACTAAAGTTGCAGGTTTTTGGGTGGTGGGAGGAAACCGGGAGACCAGGGGGAAACCCTCGAGGAGAACGTGTAAACTTCGCACATAAACGTCAGCTGGCTTGTTAAGGGCTAGAAGCAGTGAATTTCTTGCTGTGAGGCAACAGTGCTAACCACTGGGCCACCGTTCCACCTATCTAGGAAAAGAGGAAGAGCAGGGGTGGAAGGGGGGAATTTTCAAAACGAAGATGGCTGTGATATGGAACTTAGGGTATTTATAGTGGCTTAGGAATCGTCTGATTGGTGAATCATAAATTGGGTAATGAATGACCAGCTGTGTTCAATCATAAGCACGTGATCCTCTCGAAATTAGTTTATGAATAAACTTCACGCAACGATAAAATAAGTCAAACTTTAATCTTTTAAACTTTGATGGGGAAAATATCTGGGCAACACTTCAAAAGTAGTCCATTGTTCATACTCTGATTATTAATGAGAAAAAAAAAACGATAAAATAACTTATATGCTAATTATGCATAAATTCACAGCTCTACAAACCAAAAAAGACTTGAAAGTAGCGCAGTGAGAACTTATTTCAGTGCACGCAAATGAACTAATAACATGTCTGTCTGCTAATCAAGTTCATGCACTGATTCATTCACAGGTATAATTTGGAGAGAAGTCACAAAGACTTTTCTCAGGTGTCCTAAGCTGAGCTGAAGCGCTGCTGAGGACTGAGGCTTGCCTGTTCTCAGAGTTCCTCCTACTCCAGCATTAATCTGATCCTGGCGGAGGAATGTGGGATTTGGCAAGCGCTCGGCCATAAATAAAGAGAGGCCTACACAAAAGAATGTGTTAATTACTAATTATACAGAGAAAGGCACAGACCAAGTAAATGAGTGCTGGAAGGCGAATGGAGATGTCTGCTCTCTACTGCAGCGTTTGGTCCACTTATGTAAAAGAGAAATCAAACGCTGCAATCATTCCAGTCCTCTGTTCCTCGCTTAATTGCCATTAAAAACAGTATCGCTCACCGAAAAAGCCCAGTCTCTGGAATCAAGACCAGGGGTGGCGTTAAATAAAAGGAGAAGGTTAGGATAGGGGTCCAACACGATCTAAATAGGAATGCTAGACTGATCTTCTCTACAAAGGCAAAGTGCAGTAACAACACATTTGGTCAAAATGTAGTTAAATCCTAATGCTGATGATACACAGGGCAACCTTTTGAGCAATGTTTCTGGGCAACTTTGGGAAATGATGCCATAAAAATGAGCAACCGGGTGAAACATGGGGTAACTAATTAAGGCAATAGTCTACAGATACAATACTGTTGCACATTCATAATAAAAAAAATAGCCAAAACTGCCCAAAAAGTTGACCTGTGTATCATCAGCATAAGACTTCTTTAGTTTTGTGTGTTATGTAGCATCTCAAGCATGACATGGCATTCTATAAATATAACACGCTTCCAGTACACACCACTTTCTCATAATTAATTTTTTTTCATGAAATTTTCTAAACCGGGCAGCACGGTGATGCAGTGGGTAGCACAATTGCCTCACAGCAAGAAGATCGCTGGTTCGAGCCCCGGCTGGGTCAGTTGGCATTTCTGTGTGGAGTTTGCATGTTCTAACATGTGGTAAAGGTGAATTGGATAAGCTAAAATTGTCCGCAGTGTATGTGTGTGAATGAGAGTGTATGGATGTTTTTCAGTGATGGATTTCTGCTGGAAGGGCATCTGCTGTGTATGCTGGATAAGTTGGGGGTTTCCGTGGTGGCGACCCCTGAATAATAAAGGGACTAAGCCGAAACGTAAATGAATGAATGAATTTTCTAAACCAGGGGTCACCATACTCCTGGATGGCTGGTGTTCTGCAAAATTTAGCTCCGATCCTAATCAAATACACATGAACTAGATAATCAAGGTCTTACGATACGATATACCTGAAACTTCCAGGTAGGTGTTTTGAGGCAAGTTATAGCAAACCCTTTTGAACTGTGTCTATTACAATGGATATCACAACATATGTCAGGTCATGTTATATTTTACTTTTTGTTTGCTTGCAGAGCATTTCACTTAATTTAAAGCCTGCTGTCTTCTGTCATCCAATCAAATGGCAGTAAGGCTCCACCTGTTGTCATTTTAAAAAATATTCTCTATGCTAAAGAAAAGCATGGCAGCACTGTGTTCCAAACACTGAAATAAGTAACATTTGCAATGGTTTAATTGATTTGATTTTTGGTTTTGTTATTTTCTTTTCTTTTTATGCCACTTTTATCCTCTTCCCCTGTGGGGTTTAACGTTTTTGGATTATTTTTGTTAGTATAATTTGTATATAATTTACATGTTGTTGTTATCTACATTTTTTCTTAGTTATTATTGCTATTTTCTGTTTATTTTTGATTTTGTATAGTAAATATTTTTTTTGTCAGTATTTTTGGTTGATGCATGGTTGGTTTCCTACCACACTACACAGAATAGCCACAATATAAATGTTACATACACAAAAAAAATATTTGAAGATGATTGCCTAAATTTACAAAATTTAAGAGGTTGAAATTTTTTTTATTTGGGCTGAATTTAAAAAAAAAACAAAATTTACATTACTAAATTAAATTTGTTTGTTTAAAATCAACCAATTTAAAATGTTTGCAACAATTTTGCAGACATCATTTTTTTCAGTGTACTTCAGTCCCTAGATTAACGTCGAGAAGTCGTAAAAGTTTGACAGAATTGTACTGAAATACAAAGGATTGCATTTATTAATTACATTTAAAAAATCATTGTGGTATTGCAAGCTTTAAATAAGGTTTTTTTTTTCATATTGAATTATAACGAACAGTGGGTTCTAATAATGTGCAGTCTATAAAACATAAACATAATTAAAGTGAAATGTCAACATTTTCAAGTTTGTAACCTTCAGAGTAGACTTCAAATAAAGATTTATTTATTTTTATTGTCGTGTTGGTATATTGTTTTTGCAGTACAACTGTGTTTTGACCTGATGTGCAAAAAAATCAATTAGGAAAGTTGGACATTTTAATTATGTATATGTATTATTTTATTCTCATTAATGAAAGTCATAAGACCAGAGAAAATGTACTTATGCATTTATTTTATTTTTTCAAACTTGTAACCTAATTTACGGAGGGCGGTACGGTGGCTCCCCGTGTTTGTGTGAGTTTACTCCACAGTCCAAAGACATGCAGTATACAGTTGAAGTCAGAATTATTAGCCCCCCTTTGAATTTTTCTTTCTTTCTTAAATAGTTCCCAAATGATGTTTAACAGAGCAAGGGGATTTTCACAGTATGTCTGATAATAATTTTTTCTATTGGAGAAAGTCTTATTTGTTTTATTTCGGCAAGAATAAAAGCAGTTTTTAATTTTTTAAAAACCATTTTAAGGTCAAAATTATTAGCCCCTTTAAGCTATATTTTTTCTGATAGTCTACAGAACAAACCATCATTATACAATAACTTGCCTAATTACCTTAACCTGCCTAGTTAACCTAATTAACATAGTTAAGCCTTTAAATGTCACTTTAAGCTGTATAGAAGTGTCTTGAAAAATATCTAGAAAAATATTATTTACTGTCATCATAGCAAAGATAAAATAAATCAGTTATTAGAGATGAGTTATTAAAACTATTATGTTTAGAAATGTGTTGAAGAAATCTTTTCTCCGTTACACAGAAATTGGGGAAAAAAATAAACAGGAGGGCTAATAATTCAGGGGGGTTGATAATTCTGACTTCAACTGTAGGTGAATTGGGTAAACAAAAATTGGCTATAGTGTATGACTGTATGAGTGTGTATGGGTGTTTCCCAGTACTGAGTTGCAGCTGGAAGGGTATTCGCTGCATAAAACATATGCCAAAATAGTTGGTGGTTTATTCTGCTGTGGCGACCTCTGAAATAAAGACTAAAGGCTGGTTTATACTTCTACGTCGAGTGATCGGCATGACCCACAACACAAGCCTTGCGTGTAGCCATGCTTTTATACTTCTGCATGTTGTTAGGGTGTGTTGCTCTGCAGTAACACTTCCAAAACATTAGCTGGCAGTAAGTTTTGTTATGTTCTTCTGTGTTGAGTTTCTTTGCGGGTGTTTGTTTTTTTCTGAATGATACTTTAACGTACAAGTAGCTAAAACTCGCTCATTCTGAGGCGGGAACCGGCGGACGTGCAACAACATTAATTTTAGGGTAAACACAAAACAACAGTTTCCATCTGGAGCTTCTTCACGGGACTCCACACTTGTAAACACTCGCTCCATTGGGCTTGCGGCTCTCAGCACCACCCACACTCATAACAGCTACCAAGCCGACCAATCACAGAGCTTGCGCTACACATCATATGATCTGTTTTTTAAAGGTGCGCATCAGCCACGGCGAGGGCTATGCAACTGTGTGAAGGCTGCGCCAGACCATACGCTTGACGCAGAAGTATAAATCAGCCTTAAGCTGAAGGAAAATGAATGAACGAATGAAATTTAGGTTTGAAGTTCTAAACTCTGCAGGACACCGGCTCACCAAGACCAAGTTTGGTGACCCCTGCTCTAGATGCTGCTCAAGTAAAAACATTTTCTTTTTAAAAAGCATCATAGACTTGTGTTTTAACCCAAAACTGCTTTCCTCTTAATCACCTCATTCAGTCTCATTAAATATAGAAGCTCATCTACTGTAGGGTTCAGAACTCTTCCTCACCTTTACTAAGAAAAAAAAAGGAAAAAGTGAGGTGGAAACCTGCAGTAAATTAGTGTCACAATTCCAGGGGACTATTTGCAGATCAGCGGAAAGTGGCAGATGGCGCTTGCATCGAAACCGTACCGTGACTGTTATTCAAAAGCAGACTTTTTTTTCTCCTCGCTCTCCCCTTTTTCATGATATTAAAAAATAATGTGTTGTTTTCTTACTGTGTGGCCTATTAATAGGGGAAAGGAGCGGGGGAGAATTAAACTTTAAGCAGCCCCTGACACTCGCTGAAATTTAGGGTGTCTATTAAAGATCCTCTTTAAGAAAGCAGAATGAAATAATAGATTTGCGGCTGGCATCTCTGCCTGCCTGCAACTTCCCGGGCTCATCATTAGAGCTGGCATCTCCAGGTCTCAGGGAAACATCCGTGGCCCTCAGAGTAACACCGTCTTCTGCATCTGTCCTGGCTGCCTGTCTCCAGAGCCTGCTCTCACTGATGTTAAAAGAAATCTTTATTGTCAGCCACATCTCCCATTCACTTTGTTCACCTGCGCTGACAATCCCGGGCCGCGTGTGTGTGTGAGAGAGTCACAGAGAGATTGTGTATATGTGTGTGTGTGTGTGCGTA